>OX243820.1:23399836-23419703 GCA_945859605.1 Lumbricus rubellus | reverse complement strand
GTACAATGTTTTGTACATCTTGGTATAAATATGAATGCGTAGGATTTGCGATACGGCAGAGGACGAAATGCCAGTTGATATCCGTTCATATACACTATAGGTGCAGCTCATTATAATGGAAACAATGGGAAGCTCCTCTACCAAGGCTGAATTGCCCCTAACATTTAACCCAAAATAATTTCATGCGCACATAATAATTATTATGATAACTTACCTGAAATTTACCGGATGCGATATCATCCTCGTTGTGTTTGTCTGAGCATGGCCATCACTGTGGCTGAGAATCGAACACTGTGGAGACATTTATTAAACTCATTGTGCAACGCTCCCATTGGTGGAGTAGGCGGCGAATGATGATGTGTTTGTCGCATTTGCGTTAGATAAATGAAAGTTGCATACAATTCCATTAGGCCCCTGCAGCAATTTTAATTTAACTATTGACATCTCAAGTCTCTACCTTGTGTTGGAAAACGTGTAAGCTGACAAGTAAACGTCCGCGTAGTATTGGCCTTTGACTCGGGCGCTTGAGCAGTAACTATAAGCTGCACCGACCGATCGTAGTTCAACAGAGCGTAACTGAAGATTCAGAAAACACAAACGCAAACTATAGCGGCCTCTCAAATTCTCCAGCCGAGCTTTATATTCAACTCTGCACCACATCTCTAACACGACACAGCACTCATACACTGTAGCCTATAGGCTATAATGTTTGAACACTGCGCTTGGCATTCGAGTAGCGCGCTCTGAAGCGATCATTATAAAAAAAATACCTGCAATTCCTGCTGGCATTCTCATGGACATTGATGAAGATAGGCTATTAGCCGTAGACGTCATCGAGTCCCATGCGGTAATTTGATGTCATGAAAAATACGTAGGCCTAGATCCAATATGTAATTATGTATTGTGAGCTCCATCTGATTATGCTGTCACAATTATTAGACTTTAGCTGCAGACTAAGTAGATTGAGATTTTTTAGTTTAATAGGAGACAGCGTAAAGTAAATGACATTTAAGTTTACGTTTAAACATGGTGAAACAGAGGGAATTCCGAATAAACAAAGGTAAGTTGTTCCAGGTCTTGGGACCAGCACTTATAATTGAGAACATACGAGTATTTGTTCTAGTGATAATACGTCTATAATTACACGAGGATCTGAAGTTGTAGGGAACTAAGTCAGAGGCTAGAGTAAAGAAATCAACAAAGGCATGAGGCAAAAACATTATTCATATGTTTGAACATAAGTTCGGACGTTTGCATGACTCTTATCTGATCAATGGTAAGTATTCGTAATTTAGATAATTGAGATGTGAAGCAGAAAGGCGGGAGAGCCCCGTAATAATCTTTGCAGCTCTGGTTTGATGTGAGGTTAGTCTTGTAAGTCGAGAAGAGTTATTAGAAGCCCAAACAATATTGAAATATGAAAGATAGGGATGGATAATAGAGTAATATAAGCTAAGTCTAATTCGAGGTGGGAGTAGATAAGAAATACGGGTAAACATACCAACACTTTTAGCTATCGTTTTAGAGATGTTTTCAATATGAATCTTCCAAGTTAGAAATTGGTCCACATGGACACCCAGGAATTTAGTTGATATTACTTGGGGTATATTGAAGTTGTCCATAGAAATTGTTAATTTTATGTCAGGAATTGATTTACGATGAGAGCAAATAAGATATAGTTAGTTTTCTTAAGATTCAGAGATAACTTATTAACACGGAACCTATCAACAACGTGTGAAAGCTCTCGATTCATCAACTGAAAAAGTGATTCATAAGATTTATTGGAGGCAAAAATGTTAGTATCGTCAGCAAATAGAACAAAGCGCAGTGAAGGGGAGGCGTTAGGAAGGTCATTGATAAAAAGCAAGAAGAGGAGGGGTATAATATTAATAAATAATATTTATTTATTTATATATTATATAGTTTATATATTTATATATTATATAGTTTTATATATTTGTGTAAGTTTACATCAGTCAATATAGAAACCAGCTGTTACACATTATAAGGGCCAAAAGTTTAATTGATGATGCGTTCCTTTTGTGCCTTATAAATATAAGCTAGTCGGCATACTGTGAAGTCGGTTTAATCCACTTACTGCGTAATAGAAATCGGAGCTCTTGAAAACTGTTTCCAGATCAGAGACGTAGTTTGGTTGGGTTGCACTGGCGGAGGTAATCAGATATCCCCATGAGTTTTCGTAAAAGGTGGCGTCATAGTCACAATAGCTTGTCCAGTTGGCAGCGTCGTTCTCAAAAGAGTTGCTGTGAGTCTGAATAGACAAAAGACTTTCTTTGAACATTGTTCAAGATCGCAATGTCTAAGTTCCAATTGTCACAATTATACAGGTGAAAAGTTTCATAACTCAGACTATAGGCCTAGAAAAGGAGAATCTGCCTCTGCTTTTTTATGCAAATCCGGTTAATTGTAATTGGTGAATATTTTCAAATGGAATTCTGTGCGGATTCGACGACGACCTTTTCATCGGAACTTTAACCCACATTTTTTTAAAGGTTTACAATTTGGCTACCAGCCTGATCTTTCATTAAAACAATGACTATTCAGCTAGTGGAAATTATTTACAGTAAGTCCTTATAATGGTAAGTAACTGAAATCCGTCATCGGGATAGTACATGTAAGTGATTGGCGGGTTAATTAGAACGAGCCTCACACATATTTGACAGACATGTAAAGGTAGAATGTCCAGAATTGGGTCAATTGTTGCATTTTAATTTTTAAAGCATGCAATTTGTTTTAGTTTTAGTACATGCATATTCTTGCTGCACCAATAATTGTTTTATTGCAATACTGCCAAGAGAATAAAATACCAAAATTTAGAATATTCTTTCGTTGGAAGTGTCTCAATTTAGGCCATGGCGGCCTGCATTGGGACAACGCATGTGGTCCTAATCATAAAATAATAGACTATAATAGATCATATTCCAGTTGACAATATCTAAATGAGTAACTAGAGAAGATTAAACAATAATATTATAAAAAAATTGATAATACAAGCAAACGTCCATTGACCTACCGTATGTAATCCGAATTTAAAAAATAGTGTTAGTGGTCATTTTCAATTGAGTGAAAAATAGCATATCTCTATCAACCTTGATGGCATTCTGTTTCACATAATATACATGTACAGTAAAACAATTTAACCCTCGGGCTACCAGGGAGGGGGTGGTATCCACCCCCTAGGTTTTTTCCAAATCAAACTTTTTTCGTTTGGAATAAAATTTTGACGTTTTAGGTAGCTGTAGAGGATTCATTTGCACACATTTTGAGCTAAAATGTGTGATGATATACCATACCATTCAAAAGTTATACCTGATATACCCGAGGCACCTGGGGGTGGATACCACACCTCCTTAGATTATCGGTTGTATCTTATCCGTCCTTTGACATGAAGAGACACGAATTACACGATTCTGTAGAGGGAATGTGGGACTACATTGTGGTCGTCACGGAGTTGTGTTTGGACAACCGGAAGTGCTCAAAATAAATTAAAATATATAAAAAGGTGTTTTATTTTCATAAAAGTTTCATGTTTTTCCTATTAAAAATTATTCATAATTTATTTTTCAAGAGAAGTAAATTATGCCATTCTATAGAGGGCATTTAGGGCTATTTTTTATACTAATTATTTTGACATTTGATGACCGGAAGTGCTCAAAATAAATTTAAATGTGTGAAAATGTTGAGGTTTTTTTACAACGTAAACCGATAAGTCTGCGTAAACGTTTTTCAGCAGCTAATACATGTTTTTTTCTTTTTCTTTTAATTAAAACTAACTTATTACTAGTTTTTATAGTTGGATATTGGACTTTATTATATGTAAAATATTTTAAAATAAATAAATTATGTTTAAAACACACATAATCTAATATTTTGCTTATTCGAAAGTATGCATTTTGTGAAATCGACGGGTGCCTACGGAAAAAAATTCATAATTCCGAGGTGCTTTCATATATTTCAAACCTAAATATATCATTTTGTGCAGACATGAATGCTGAATCCATTGATGTATTACAAGTTATGATATCTCAAACCAAATCCAAAATCCAGGGGGGGGTGGTAACCAACCCCCTTGGTAGTCAGTGTTACAAAAAAGCTTGGTAGCCTGAGGGTTAAGTTTAATTTACCATGATGAATTATTGCCTGCACTCGGATTGTATCAATACAGGCCATGAGCGCATGTCACGATGCAGGCCGTCAATGGCCTGCACGGCACTACTTTTAAGATAATAGAAATGTATACTCAGTGAATGCCCCTAAAATGTCACCGTTATGCTTTGCAATATACTGCCCTAAATTATTGTGTACCAGTACTGATATTTTAAGCTAAAAAAAATTAATTAGCGCTAGGCTTTTAATACAGTGGCTGAGACTGCGTGAGTGAAAGATTTTGTTAGCCGAATTTTAAACTTGTAACATCTCTGTCAAACGCTTTCTTCATTGTAGCATAAGACGTATAGGCTAATTATAATTATAATAATAATATATGTATAATAATAATAAAATGATCATTCACCACATCAAATAATTCTCTGAGTGACACCACACGCGATAATAAATAGTCACGACAACTATACCACCACTGTCCCAATGCAGGACCTGTCCCAAGCATGGACAATCTCCCCTCCATGCATGTGGAATTATTGTCAAAACAGCGCAGGACACAAGCAACACTTTCACGATGTCACAGTTACATGTTTGAAAAATGCAAAGCTGGACATTAAGAATTGGGGTATTTTTTCAAAGAGGTTTTTTAAAATTCAAACTTCTCAGTTTCATTTTGCGTATCATCTTTAATATGAACGGTTTCCTTAGTGCGAAGAAATTTGTTGAAAATCAAAAAGTGAAAGTTAACGAGTGGTTCCTGAAGGAGTAGGCAGAAAGAGATCCGAGTCTGGTAGCCATAAAAGGTGTGGGTTAATAGCATCGAAGTGACGGAGCAGAAGAGACCTATAGGGCTTTTATAGGCCTATCTGAAGCTAAAATTATTATTATTAGGTCTGCTGGAAATGAATATTATTATGGTCGCGATGTGGGGTGTTTGTAAAATTTACCCGAAAAGAAACGACAGATATTATATGCTTTATGAAACCAAAAGAACTAGCCTGCTGGAACATAATTTTGCTATCTCAAAAGTTGTAGACTTGAGGAATGGCTTTGGACGACATTAGGCTACCATTATTTTCAGCGAACACCATCACAGCTTTTATACGGGCCTAAGATTGAGCTTTTAGGCAAGTTTAGAGATTCCAGATTCAAATGCAGCACTTCTAAAACAGTTTTCGAAATCTTTTTAAAAGTTCCTGTTAGCTTGAATGAAGATCATACCAAGTAGTTCATGTCCGATGCTCCGGCGTAACTACGCAGGCTGTTGATCGTATCGGTGACGTCCATCCTTCGGGGTGTACCGACAGCCCTCTTTCCTCTCGCTCCTTCGTTGTCTGTTGGATTGGTTCGCGCTACCTCAGGTTGAGAGTAGACTGTTCGCAATTCGGCATGGGTTAGGTCACTCAGGCCTACATCAGTCGCTACGGCAGATATTCTGCTCAGATCTTGCTTCGTGCACATGCAAACGTGAGCAGCTAACAACAGCGCAAGGAACATCTGAACGATGGTGAAAGCCATTCTTCTCAAAAAACGTTTAAAATTTCTTATACTTAAAAACACCAAGTCTCCTCCAGAGCGTTATCAGAAGTGCATGAAAGACCAGCATATCAAGACTCATTTTATAGTTGTAGTTATATTGCCTTATACCACCCTTAACTAGCGTGTGCCAGTTTTAACTCTGCCTTTTGACAAAGAAGAAAGTTCGTTTTAGTGTGTTGTAGGATCGTAGCCATGGAAATCCTGGCTGTATAATCGGTTTATTAATATATTCATGATATTAATCGAACGTAAACGAGAAGTTGTAACTTTATTAACTGAATCAAGGACCAGTTAAATTTTCGACGTACATGTAGGCCCTAACGATTTTAATATATTCAACAGTATCGCATCAAGTGTCGTGTCAAATAAGCTCAACCAGGAAGTTCAAATTTATAGAGCATGCAATTGACAGTTCCTCGTAAAGCGATTTAAACATCGAAGAATTTTTGTCTTTTGAGTAGGCCTACTGTTCTTGACAACGATGCTGTCGTGCACGATCTAGTCCTACAGCTGAATTATTTTTATGACAGTGACCTAGAGCAGTTTACTGTGGTAGGAAATAGGACGTCTGTCCATTCGAAGTTCCATAACTTTGTCCTACGACTTAATTTTTACACGTCCGTTTTGCTTGTAGACTTAACCTAGGCCTAAGGCTCTAAGCATAATGTCCATATAATGCCCACATCACTTCCCAAAATCATCATAATTTTTATGAGCCAAGAACCATCCTATTATTATTTGTTCTAAACTACCGGTGAGCGCATACATGTACATGTATGTGGTTGCATTTGGCCTTTGCAGAACATCACAATAAAGGCGCTGAAGCATCCATGAAGTGAAATAAAGACAATCAGCGAAGATCTAGGGATTACAACATTTTTTAATTGCAATGTTCATTAAGTTGGAGTAGCCTATGTAGTTTGCTGGAACAGTTAACTGTAGTATATGATATGCATGATTACGTAATAATTATGTCTAGCAAACTTGTTTTTAACATTCAATTGCAATATATGACCTGTTCAGGTAGGCTAGGTCTGGATTGTTTGTTTAGACATTTAACTGCAATATATGATGTGCTTTCGCAGGTCTAACAAGCTTGTTTTTAACATTTAGAACATGGGCAGGCAGGAACAGCTAGGGGCGGACAGAAACAGAGGGAGACAGGAACAAAGACAGACAGTAATAGGGATACACACTATTACACAGGGACATGAGCAGACAAGAACAGAGAGACAAGATACGGAACAGACAAGAACAGAGTTAGATAGTGGCACACTCGATCATTTGTCTCAATTGGTCCTTCTCTTTGGAATGCCCTTTCTCCTTCTCTTCGCTCTACACTTCTTTCTGGTAGTCTCTCCTCTGCTTTGTCTCTTCTCAAAACTTGTTTCTTCTCGCGGGGCCTTGCGCACTGGAAGCGCCTCTGAACGGTTCACCCTACTAGAGGCGCTTTATAAATGTTTAAATACAATGCAATACACAGGAACCATACAGAAAGTTAAGTTTAACTGCGCATCTTTCAACTAACATGTTGCAAACGTTCATCGTGCCTGATTACTTTTAATGCCGTTATAAACTACTCTGCAAGTAGCCCAGGCGTCACCGAGAGGTGCTGACTCAGATAAACTTGCGCTCGTAAATTGAAGTATCCTTAGGCAACAGCATTACATACACATATATATATATATATAAAGTGTGTTGGATTAACAAATTCAGATGTTTACACATAATTATACGATAGACGTTGATACTCGCTGTTCACCGCTAACGAGTTTTTGAAGAGAACTGTGCGTTTGAACTCGTAGTTGAAGGATCTGCTTATTATAACTACGCGATTGTTGCAGTGATTAAATAGAGCAAATTTGAATAGGCTGGAGGCAGCAGAAAAAATTAGAATAAAGAGAAGGAGGGGAATACTTTTTTAGGTGGAGAAAAGAGAAAAAGTAGCATACCTGTCCAAGCATAATGATTGAGGTAAAAAAAGCGGAGCAAATTGATTTGGTGATAGATCTAATACTGGGGCAAAAGCAAACAGCACACGAAGATGATGAACTGGACAACATGCGTGAGATACTGAAGAACCAATGATTATGTACTGTTAATGGGAGACTGGGGCGCGGTGGTCTAGTGGTGGCGTCGTTGCCTTGGAGCCGGAAGGTCCGAGGTTCGAATCCACCTCCCCGCGTAAAGACCTTGGGCAAGTCCTTCACTCACAATTGCTCAGCGCTTCGGCGTGAAACTCCGATGCAGTGTCCGCTCTGCATTGGGAGCGCCTCTGAGTAGAGCTTGAAGGGGCGCTATAACAAGTGCACATTCATACATACTGAGATACGGTGGTGGAAGAGGGAGCAGAAAGAAAAGTGTTGGAAGTATAGGTTTGGAAAGAGAAAGAGCAGAGATAACAGAAGATCGGAGTGACGTGACAAAGAGAACTTGTACCACATAATTTGTGGGAATTGTGGGGCGCGGTGGTGTAGTGGTGGCGTCGCTTTCTTGGAGCCGAATGGTTGCAGGTTCGAATATAGAGACCTTGAGCAAGTCATTCACTCGCAATTGCTCGGGCGCTTCGGCGTGAAACTCTGATGCAGTGTCCGCGCTGTAGTCGGGAGCGCCTCTGAGAAGAGAGCCCTAAAGAGACGCTATAGAAATGGAGAAATAAATAAATCATTAGGGCCCACTCGGTCTTAATAAAGCTCATCACTGAATCCTTTTTAAATTATTGCCGCTCAAATAATTTTGATTCATCGATTCAGAAATTTTCTTTTCGGATATATTGTGCGTTAATTAACATCAATACGAACCAAATATTTCAGTTAGGCAAAAAAAATCATTTTTAAGCATCGAAATGTGAAGCCAGAAGTGAGAACAAGTCCCCTAACAGGGTCACCTAAATTCTTCCACCGGATTAACGCCGTATTTTACGGACATTTGTTACATATTCATAATTAATCTGTTTTGTGTTAACTTTGTAAATACAGCAAAACAAGTAAAATTCTGAATGTCATTGCATTAAACTAAATCATACTTTAATTAAAAAGAGCAATAAATGCTACACAGCAAAAACCGTACACACAAGCTTACATGGCAGGAAACGTTTTACTTATTATATGCAGGTCAAAACGAAACTACAGTGTAATCAGATAACGTATAATGTAACACTATAACTGACGCCCATGCAGTGGGTAGCCTACATTAGAGCATGTAGAGACATCCGACTGAATAAGAGGTCTTAATAGTCACTGAAGCAGCAACACTTTTATGTTATAATTCATAATTCTAATTCTAATTCTAATCCACATTATTGTACACTCTCAGAAGCAGAGCAATGGTCGTATACAATGAAAGCTGAATCATTGACTTTCCAATAGGAACTACGTTCATGCCGCTGTTTGTGGTCGTAGTTGCTTTGGTGGTCGTAGGAGCTTTAATGGTCGTAGGGGTGGAGATGCTTTTCGTTATCGGATTTCGAGGAGTTGTTATACAGGTTGGTTCCGTTGCGTTTGTACCATCGTTACCTGTAGAGACAGCAACAACAATGTAGCATTAGAAGAAGAACATAAGACTGTAGGTAAGTCTGGAATTTAATTTTATGCAGTATCTTTTCAGTTAGCAGTACATAATAAGGTTAATTGGCTATAATTAGTGCATAGGCCTACGCTTCGACTTGTAATATTGCTAGATCGTAGGCCTATTTAGAAATGCCCGTCCGCGGCCATTAGGGATACTTTGTTTTAGACTACGACCGTGCACTTTTAGATAATGTTTATTAGTCTTTGCAGTCAATCCATAGCACACTAAATAATTATCGTTCTCGGAATTTCTATGGATAAACATTAAGTCAATAAGATGCGTCATTGTTGTCCATGACATTATAAATTAGCCCAGTGGTTCCCAACCCGTGGCCCGCGGGCCAAAAGTGGCCCGCCAGGTCTAAAAAATGGTCTTCATCTCTCAAAGAATTAACTAAAATATATGAAGATATTGACAATTTGGACAGGGTAGAACATATGTTCTTTTCTATTACAAATTATTTCATTTTGACGACTGTAAATGACATCAAACATGCTATTTTGATTCAATTATAAAATTTTATTAAGCTTTCCGTTAATTAAATTTTAGTCTTGTGGCTCTATAGCCTAATGTCCTTCAACTAATAAAAAGTGGCCCTCGTGCCCTCCATCTTAGAAAGAGTGGCCCTAAAGTCAAAAAAGGTTGGGAACCATGCACTGAATTAGCCTATTTCTACGGCATGAAATGGCAATTTCCTGACGAAATTGGATTAATAGAGACTGCTGGTTTTGATTTAGTCAACTATTTTTTCGACTTGAGTTATTGAATGTGTAGGCCTATAGGGTACTTACTGTCACATCGTGAACCAGTCCATCCTTCGAGGCATTGACATCTGCATGTTGCACTGATTGTAGTCGCGCAATTTAGACAGTAGGAATTGCAATCTACATGTAGTTAAAAGTAAACAGATAGCATACACGTGAATTAAATTATGCAAGTCATCGTTTAGCCTAATACTTGCGTTTGATTCTTTTGCCTATCCATTTACGGCATTATGTATACCGCATTTTGCACTAGCCCATCTCAATGCATAAAACATGCTTAAAAGCGGCCCATTACCAGTCCTACGCTGCTTAACCTTACTTTAGAAAGAAAATTGACTATACTTTGATTATCAGATCTTTAAGCATTGCCATAACTTTGCATTATTTAAGGCCCTGCCTGCTTTGGTTTCACATTGTACAATAGGGTTAGTAGTTTAATAGGTTGAATCTGTTTGATAAGCGTGGTTTCATATTAAACTCTGGCGCAGAAAGTGTCTATAATTTATAGTGTCTACTTCGAGGTGGATCAAACAATTTCAAACTTACAACAGTTAGAATCACTGGCAGAACAATCATCTGCAATAAATCAAAACAGTAATATAATATAATTATATAAATTTATAAAATTATTAATCACATTTTACTCAATTGCTCAGTTTAGAATGTGCTAGACAGAGAAGAGACCCATTTGCAAGCGCACAAACATAATAATGCAGACCATTAAAAAGCGAATTACCAATGAGCAAGAACCAATTAATTATCTATTTATATAAGCGAATTATAGGTTTCTGAAACACTTCTTAGCTAACTAAAACCATGGACCTTACATGAGCCTCTAATGCTACTATAAAGAACAACAAAAGCGTGTGCAACACAAACCGCAAGAGCGCATTATATTGGCAACTACCGACGATTGAATATTAGAGTAAACATGTAGGCCTATAAATCTGCTTAGCTTGCGCGCACCTTATGTTATGTGCTATTTGCAATTCAGGTCGTAGAGATTGGATTAACTTCTTCTTATTGAATTAATTATGCAGATTATAATTTTGGCCAATACGGAATGTCTTCGATAGACTCCTATAAGTTGCTAAATACGCTTTTAGTTGCACAAATATAATCCGTAGATCAAAGTTAGATGTCTTGCAGCTGATATCTTTTACTAACCTTTGCATAGTGCGCCTTGGTAACACCAGTAGCTACCCGACAGACAGGTTGTACATGCTTCTCCAAGAGTGTACTGTGGCACTGTGCTGGTGAAGTTGCTGTCGTGTCATCAAAGAAATTGATTAGCCACCAATTACTATTACTATTATTCATAATATTTATATACAAATTCAAATATACAAAGAACCAATCACATCACTCAATCCAGGGCTTTTAACGTGCAGCTGTACGCAAAAGTGCAATTCTAATGGATTTGTGCTGTTGTAGAAGCACTTCTATACAGTTAAAACTAGCACAAAAGGTCATTGTCCCTCCGATTGGAAGTAATTTACCATGGAAGATGGAAAAGCAAAAAGGAGTTGTGCAGTTCTAAAAATTCCTCAAAACAACCGTGCCAGGCAATAGATAAGACTCTATGAACAATGCGCTGCTGTGGTGGAACTGTGGAGATCTCCCTAACGAATTAAGGCAGAAACACGAGCACACCGGAATATGCCACCAACAAAGAGTGCTGCAAATCGAAGGACCTTAGCCAGGTAGTTCAGGCGCATCTGTGGAAAGGGAGCAGCGGATAAAGCCTAATAAACGTTTTATAATACAGCATCCGTGTTATGAAGTTTTTTATATTGTTTTTACTCTTTAGTTCAAATGGATGCGGCCTAGGGCGCACATTGTATTTGCTAGGATATCTATAGGCTAATTTGATGCGAAAAATTTGCGAATAACATAATCATTGTCCTTAATAACAGCTGTGAAGAGGGCAGCATTAGCAACCTCAGCCATAATGTCTGCTAAGTCGGGAGAAGTCGTATAGAATTGCATGATAAAGATAATTTTCTTACCTGGTGATGGAAAATAAGTAGGCTCCCACGTAATAGGACGTGTGGTTTTGGCCGTTGGCTATGGCGTCTGGGCAGTAACTGTATGCTGCAGCGACAAATCGTAGTTCGACAGAGCGTAACTGAAGATGAAGAAAATATTGATTTTGTAGCACTCCACCGAAACGACAACCAACGCCGACAAAATACAACATCGAACACGATCGCAGGCAGACGCGCTGCAAGGGCCTATAGTATCACAACTATCGTTGCACCTCATACTGAACGCAGCGCCATCCGAGGACTGCAATTTATTGATGAGTCATCGTAGAGCACCACGTCTCATAGAATTATAAAGACCAAATTCATTCCAATTGCGCTCCACTCCTATTATAATAATACTCTGTGTAACGTATATACATGTAGCCTACGCTAGTAATGAAAGCACAGGCGTTGCAATGGTTAAGTACACTTACTGCGTAATAGAAATCCGTAGTATTAAAGACTGTTGACAGCAGAGAGACGTAATCTGGTGGACTTCCGATGGAGAATCTGACCGCATAAACCGTTGCATTTGTGTAGATCTCCGCATCATAGTTGCAATGACTCGTCCAGTTGACTACGTCGTTCTCAATAGAGCTGCTTTTAGTCTGAATAAACAAAAAAGATATACTGCGAAACGTTGCATCTCTATTGCCATTAATTTTGTCACAGTGTCTCAAACAAATTTGCGAAGAACATAATCATTGTCCTTAATTAGTGTTGTGGCAAACTGCATGCGCTTTAAACAATCAGCCGAAAAACTGCAGGTGAAGAGTTCCATGAGTCAGACTAAAATTAATTATTGGAGCCTAGGCTAATGGCTTTTTTGCGCAAATGGATCGGATACATTGAATTATGTGATGATATCCTCGTTTATTAAAAACCTGAATGACAAAACCGCAGTGTCGCTGAATATTTTAATATAGAAGATTATAGCGCATTCGAAGGCTTAGAGAACTTCATGTACTCATCGAAACTTGGAGGATACGTTTTACAAGCACACATGCTGGCTAATGACTTGATCACTCCAACGAAACTCGGTAAACGGACAGATTGAATACCGGATTTAAGTTTGGAATCCATACATGAACTACTGGATAAAAGCAAGAATCGTCAAGAAAGAGCCACCAAGATGATTTTGCGCCACAAGAATCTGACTTATAAACAAAGAAACCTTACAAAAAGTGCAGACTGATAACATTGCAGTTGCTGGAAAGCAGAAAAAGACCTGAAACTAACTACCGTATAACCTAAACGAGGTCGTGCAGTGGTTGTCAAATTAGCACCAAGCGAGACAACTTGGGCAACAGATGCTTTAAGGCACCGAACGAGGACAGACGTTTGCTAGTGCGAGAATGCCGTCAACTTTCGGAATGTTTTGGATGACGGTAGCCTACATGTATAGGCCCATTCTTAGTGAACACCACCGCCGCTCATAGAAGCATCTATAACAAGAATGGGCTGTGAGCAGGGCTTAAAGTGTGGCAGGACGGTCATGGACGGCGTCCTGGCACTTAATTTCAAATATCTTTGCCGTCCTGCCACTTATTTGGCCAGCACACCTGAAAATGTAAGGAGCGTCCTGGCACTTCTTTTGGAAAGGTAAGGGGGTCCACGCACTGGCTGTGAGGCAAGTCTAAGCATTTCATATTGAATTATTGCAGAATTTCTAACAGATAGTTCTCAATTATTTAAGGTTCCTGCTAGTTTAAATGAAGATCTTACCAAGTAGTTCATGTCCGATGCTCCGACGTTACTACGCAGACCGTTGATCGCATCGGTGATGTCTCTTCTATAGGTTATCGTAAGAGACCTTTTTCTTCTCGTCCCTTCATTGTCTAGGTCTCTTAAATTTGTCGCCAAATTGTTCAAATTGTCAATCTGACGCACAACTCCTGCGGATATTCTGTTCAGACCTTGCTTCGTGCACATGCAGACGTGGACAGCTAATAGCAACGCAAGGAAAATCTGAACGATGGTGAAAGCCATTCTTCTTAAAAAAACGTTTAAAAGTTCTGAAGCTCAAAAACACCAAGTCACCTTCAGAGCTCAAGCGGCAGTTGATAAGAGACAAGCAATTCAGGACTCATTTATAATTGTAATTTTATTGTCTATACTACCCTCAACCAGTTTATACCAGAGCACTTTCAGCCCTAACTGCGTCATACGACAAGAAGAAGTTCGTGTTAGCGTGCTGTAAGATCGTAGTTATGGAAAATCCTTGTTTCATAATCACTGTATAATCGGCTCATTAGGCCTAATATATTGAATATATTAATCGACCGTAACAGAGAAGTTGTCACGTTACGTGACCAAAATAAGTGTCAATGTGCGGTAACTTCGGGTATAACGGTATGTGAAAAATCAACAACATCAAATCAAGTGGTTTGTCAAGTAATTGACAACTGTTCCTCGTAAAGCGAACACCGAAGAATATTAATTTTGTCTTCCGAGCTGTTGACACCGATGCAGTCGTGCACGATCTGTAGTTGAACTATTTCTACGACCGTGACCCACATCGGTTTAACGTGTCAAGATATAGGACATCCGTCCAATAACTCTACAAGTCTCTCTTGGGTCAAGAGTAGCCTACGTTAGGAGGGTTCGCGGACGTTTCGTCCGCGGACGATTCGTCCGCGGACGATTCGTCCAGCGGTGGCTGAGTAAAAATAGATTGATGAAAATAATTCTTGTAACCTGAAAGCGGGATTAATGAAAATATCTTTTTCTGAAATGGAAGTGGGATTGATGGAAAGATTTCATAGCTGAAAGAGAAGTTTTTGGTCGAAAAATATAGTTTTTAGCGGAAATTGGATGAAAAAAGTAGTTTTTTCTGAAATAGAAGCTGGAATGATGAAACAAATTCTTTCCAAAATGGAAGTTGAATCTGCGAAGCACAGTTCTTGCTCAAATAGAAGTTGGAACGATTATTTGAACGCGTGTCTAAACGGAAGCTGGATTTATTCAATTTATTCTTTGTGACGAATCGTCCGTGGACGAATCGTCCGTTGACGAAACGTCCGCATACGGTTAGGAGACACACCCTCGTGCGCGTTTCAAAGTCGTTGTAGCTAAGTCTATTACATGTATATGCCTATTCATCTTTTGCATCATCTTTTATTATCGTTTACACTAAAATAGATTCTCCGACATTAATTTTATTGCTCGTTAAAAGCCACGTCATCTTCTATAATTGTTTTCCAAGCTAAATAAGGGCATGTCCGTTTGTTGAGTCTGTTAACTCGATCTAAAATTATTTGCGTTGTGACAGTTTCTTTCTGATGAATAATTATTGGCCCACATAGGCCAGCATTAATTTCTGTAAAAAAATTCTGCTGCATAACAGTGTGAACGGTGAACCATTGATGAAACCTCACTTGTTATTAGATCATGCAGTCATTATGTTGTAGGCTACATTGTTGGGAGCGATAGGCCCAAACTTTTATTTGAGTCTTGCATGTAATACACGATTGTTTCTGCATTAGTGCAGTGAGCATCGTGTCCACATCACTTCGAAGTTCACCGCAGAAGCCAAGAACCAATCTATCTTTGTCATCATGTTCTAAACTGCAGGTGAGTGCACATAATGAGTGCACATAATGAGTGCACAGAATGAGTGCACATAATGGGTGCACATAACAACCCAAAAGTCTTTGAATCACAAAATTGTTCTGATACATCCCTGCAGTGAAATAAAGGCAATCCGCGATTATATAGTATTATAGTACCTACGTTTATTGCAAATTTAATTATGTAGGCCTAGTTGGCTTGCTTGAACATTTAACTGCAATATATGACATGACTATTTAGGCCTTGCTTGCTTGTTAAAACATTTAATTGCAATAATAATAATAATATATGATCTGATTATGTAGGCCTGGCAAGTTTGTTTGAACATTTACACCTAACTGCAATAAATTATATTCAAGACTGGAATGCAAAGAGAACGTAATTCAAGACGACGAACGCACATGCAATAAGAGTGGTAGAGAGCGAGACGTGGACAGAAAATGGGACAGACAGCGGACACCAAAGGGTGGCAGAGGGCTGCAGAGGAGAATAACTGACGGGTAAGGTGAAAGGTAAAGGGAGGACGTAAAAGGTTATGAGGGAACGAAGTGGGACAGGAGTTGACCGATCAAGTTGTCGACGACAGACAGACAAAAACATGGACAGACAAGAACATGGATAGACATTAGACAAGAACAATAGAACATGGATAGACAAATACATGGACAGACAAGAACATGGGCATGGACAGCCAAGAACATGGACAGACAAAAACATGGACAGGCAAGAACAGGGACAAACCGGAACAGGGACATACAGGAACAGGGACAAACAGAAACAGGGACAAACAGGAACAGGGACAAACAAGAACAGAGACAGACAGAAACACTGAAGAGTAGAAATGACGCAATTTCACATATACTGAAACTCGTATAGGAAGTTAAATTAAGTTACATGTAGCTTTCAACTATAGCATGTTTGCAAATGTTAATCTTGCCTGATAACTACTTTTAATGCCGTTATAAACCACTCTGTAAGTAGCCCAGGCTTTGCCAAGAGGTGTTGACTCAGAAAAACTTGCGCCTCGTTAACTTAAGTATCCCTATCTCGAAGCAACAACATAACATAATTATTTGATCGATTTGAAGTGTGTTGGATTAACAAATTCAGACGTGTCTAGGGCTTAAGCTTAGGCCTATACATAATATACGATATAGTTAATGTTGGCTTTGGTGTTGACCGCTGACGAGTTTCTGAAGAGATATATGCGCATAACTGCGTAATTATAGTTGCAGGGATTAAACCTACAAGGTATAACTGGTATTGAAGGGTGGAGAAGCACTCGTCCGTGGGCTATTATTGTTCAAAAGCCATGATCTGAAATCACCATTTCTCTAACGACTTGATGAGAATATGGTAAAATTAGAATGCAGTAAAAGTTAATGTTTGGCTCTTTGCTTAAGATGCAGTAAGCATTTAATGTCAAGGCCTGCATAATCTCTTTGCTGTGGTTACAGTAAACATTTACCGTAATGTCCAAGGCCACCTCACCTTGTCGCTTAGTATTCAGAAGAGACTCACAGGGAAGCTATAGCAACAGTCCTCAACAGCTTGCATGCCGATGAAGATTAATATCGGCAATCTGTCTTCTGAATCACCTCAAGAAGTTAAGATCTTTGATGGCAAATAATGTCTTGGTCCATTCAAAATTGTCAGATCGCATTCTTGTATGCCATACGTATGGGCGGAGTCCTAGGAAAGGACAGGAGGACGGTCCCCCTAATGGAATTGTTGGGGAGGACTGTCTATGCTTCTGTTCCCCCCCCCAAATCGTTGAGCGTCGGCACTAAAAAAGGTCATCAACTTTTTGGCGGTGAAAATGGAACTTTTTCTTGACTTTTCGGCCAGATGACTAAAAAAGGTAATCAACTTTTAAAAAAAGGTTGTCAGAATTTTTGTCTGGCAAAAGATGGAATTTTTTTAACACTCAGCCATTCGTCCGTCCAAAATCTCGCGTCTTTCCTTCGGCCACTTGTTCGTCTCTCCCAACTCTCCGCCCAGGTTTCCGCCAATGGCCATACGGATGAACTGGCTTTACACTACACATTGTATCATAGATCTCTACATTGTATTATAAAATCTTTGCTATTGTCATTTGTCCTTATTGTCTAATCTAATCCAAACTAATAAAACATTATTTTGTAAAGCGCTTCTCACAGTAAAGCTATTCAAAAGGGCTCTCAGCGTGACAGGCCCATGAAAAAATCTCTTCAAGCAGCAAAAAGATGCAAGTAAATGTCTTACCAGAATCCTGCCACGAATTCCAGAGGGAAGGTGATTCCACATTAAAGGACCAACAATAGCAAAAGCCCGATGCTGGGTTAATGAGGTTCGTGATCTAGGTAGAAATAGATCAAGGCGGTCAGCAGAACGAGGAGGGCGACAAGATCTCGCAGAAAGAGGCTTGCACATTTAGGCGCTAAACCCTGCAGGGACTTAGTAACTAGGAGCAAGACCTTCTATCTGATTTTTGCTGGACGTAGGCTATAAGCTTACGAGCTCCAAGAAGCTATTTATTGCTCCGTCTTGAACAAACGGAATACAGTGATAGTGTATGGTGGTTAGCACAGTAGGCTACTGTAGGCTGATATATCAAGAGGTTAAGGATATGGATGTCAATTTTTCAGAAGGGCAATTGCCCAATATGTCGTTGAGTTGTCCGGTAACGTGTTTTCGCCTGCTGTCTAAAAATAGAACAAATTAATTAAGTAAATAGGCACTACTTGCCGCACTAGATATCTAATATTTCACCACGTATGTAGGCCTAATGTAGAACGATGCATTTGCGAAGGCACTCAGGCATAATGTATCAACCGCGGCGTTTAATCTATAGGATTTCTCGGCATAGGCTACGCAATTCAATTTCTGATTGCAAGGCATTCTGCGAATATTTTTTTAAATGCCAGAAATAGCCACTAATTTACAATTTAAATTTAAATTACAAATTGGTGGCTATTTCTGAACAATTCTTAGCTTTCTCCAGTTGTTCATGCATGTATGAAATTCAAGCCTTAATCCTGTAGTCAAATCATTGTGGCTGAAATCGAATTCAATAACTATCATTATTTGTTTCTTGTTTTAACAGAAACCGTATGCAGTTCTCTGTTCTAAATTACACGCTATAAAACAAGTCAGACCTGTGATGAGTTCATGTGTGCTACTATAGGAAGCTGTAGTTTTCACTAAGAGGTTTGGCTAACAGGGATGGTCTGCGCAAATAAGCTTAATAATATGCTTTTTGAGCATCACACGCTGACGCTGTTGACTTCATAATAAGCTCATCCTGTGCAGGGAAGGGCGTGTCAGTACTCAGTACTTAAGTACGGGAAATACCCGATGACAGAAAAATAAGAAGTTTGCTAAGTTCGTAAGTGTTTACTTCGGCGATGCATACCGAGTGGAAACTGAAGTGCTATGATCTGCTAAAGAGCATGATTAATTTTCTTTAAAAAGCACGTCATCTGTGGTCTTATGTTGTATACGTGCGCGCTAGATCGATCGTCCTTGAGATTTAAGATCATGTCATTCATGCATTTGATTCATCAGCAGGTTTTTAAATAGCGCACCTTCAAGGTCATGCAGCGACTCAGAAGCGATCCCGAACTTACCACGTGCGCCGCCGTGCGGCTAAATAATCCCCGTTCTACAAAACAGTAATAAGACTGTGTTAGAACATGGCGAATTTGGCCTCTGGCATCTCTATCACCGGCAGCTTCAGGTTGGAGAACCAGCAGCTGAGAAAGCTCAGCTCCGCCTGAGGAGGGAAGTTCACGAGCTCGGGAGAAGAGCTCGGCTCCTAGCCTATAGTGTAACAGGTGAACGGAGAAGAAATGACGCCAATCATCGTCGAAATGACGGCGTCGTAAAATAAATGTTAGCCTACCAAATGGTGAACGAAGAAAGCTTTGACGCTGGACACCCGAGGTGGAACATCGGAGTATCCGTTGGACCCTATCCCTCTATAGTCTAGTAAAAAAAAGTCCTATCCCGTTCCATGAGGAACACAGGGAGACGCTTATCTCCTTTTCCATGGCCCTGATCCAGCAATGGACGAATCCCAAGGTCCTGGACACGAGGCCAGCGTATCGCAGGACTTGCTGTTTACTTCCCAGCTTACGCCGGTACCAAATCGTATTGCTTGGTGACAGAGGCATGTGTGCGTAAACAACTTGCCCAAGGTCGTTACCCGGATTCGAACCCGTAAACTCCCGCTCTGCGAGCGGACGCGTTACCGGTCCGCCACCAGGTCGCACCTATAGTCTATGCAACGTT
>OX243820.1:23317336-23394836 GCA_945859605.1 Lumbricus rubellus | reverse complement strand
TCGAATTAAACAAAATAACCATTCCAAATTATATCGATTTATTTTTGCATTCGTTATAAAATGTATCAAACTGAACGGTGTTATGCACATACTGATGTGGCATGCAAGTCAATAAACAATAAACGATAAACATATAGCCTACTCTACTTCAAGCTTTGATTTGCGGTTTTATATTGGCCCTACTATGTCATATCATTGGCGCGACCAAAAGCTGTGTCAACACTCAACAGTCAACAGCCTTTAGCCATAGTTTAGAACTTAACAAAGAGAGCCACGGTAGCACAAAAGACGAGCTGAAGGACTGGTAGGCATACACTGATTGAAGCCACGTTGTTTGGGTTTATTGTGGTTATCGTTTTCGGTACACGCGGAGTTGTCGAACAGGTGGGTGTCACTGCACCCACGCCCCGCGCTACAAACAGAACAGAAACCGTGTATACAGTCAACCGATTACAATGAGATTTTTTATATTTTATACAAGAAATTAAAAAAATCTACTTTCCTATTGACTCCTAATCAAATAACTGGTACACTAGAGCAAAAATAATGCGAAAAAGCTAGAATCTTTTAATTCAACACGTTGGGGAAATTTTACTCCATTTAAGGACTCTGTTCTAGACTATGCTTATGATCATGAAGTCTATCTTGAAGCAATTTGTTAGTGACTTTACCAAAATTAATGACTTCCAAAAAACTAAGTCTTGGAAGAAAGGTAGGCCTAATTCAGAATCAGAAAGCAAAACACTGTGCACAGCTACTGTTTAACAGTAGCAGATTAAACATAGACTCGTCGTGAAACAAAACAAATTGCCTGGCAATGTAATGTACATTAGGGGCAATTTGTACGAAAGCATCTTGGTGATGCTTGTATCAAGTCACTTTAATAGAATATCTTCCTTGAAAGGCCCTCGATTTCTATAAGAATAGATGAATTTATAGGTCTACTTACTTTCACAGCGTGAACCAACCCATCCTTCGAGACATTGACACGTGCATGTTGCATTGTTTGTGCCAGCACAGTTTAGACAGTAGGAATTGCAATCTATAAAAAAGAAAATACCTGCGAATCAATTGCTGTGCAGAGGTCTAACCAGTCTAATTAGCGCTTGGACGAATGCATGACTATACTGCAGGGCTTCTATAGCGCCATTGCCCATCATGACGATGTAGTCAACTCTAATGCCAGTCAATGGTCTTCCTGACACCTACCCAACAGTATTACAGTAAATAAAAAGAGAATAAAGTAACAAAAGGGATAAAGTTAAAAAAACAATTGTTACTACAAACAATTGTATTGTTTTTCTTATTTAAGTGGATAAATAACCTTTTAAAAAACTTTTCGCTAAGCCAATGAAGGGTTTAACCTTATAAACCCCTCATTGTCTACACAAATGCCGTCTTACATGAACTTATTTTAATTTGGTTGCAGATAGATGCTGTTGCATCTACACGCTATAGGCCCTACAAAGGGCCTACATGTATATGGACTTAGCTTTAAATAAAAAAAAAATCTACAGTGACATATCATTTTAGTATACTGGATTTGTATCATGAAACAGGGTCTATAATTTATAACAGTTTTGTCTTCTGTCTTTTGTCTTCTAGTTTGATAAGTTTTATACTCACAGCAGGAATCGCTCGCTGAACAGTCGGCTGAAATAGATGCAAGCAATGGACTGATTATAAGAATTGCCTGTTGATAGGTTGACGCACATACATGTAGTTTGTTTAAAGTGATCAACCAACTTGCATACACAGTTAGTGCGGTCCACACGAACCCCATTCGAGGCTAACGAAGAATATCTGAAAATCTAGAGTAAAGTCTAGGGCTATAGGGCTTATTCGGTGTAGCTGCTTTGTAAGGTGCCCTTGTAGCGGCATGGCTGTGTTACTGCGCCATATAAATCGTCATAAGCATTATTGTTATTATTATTATTATTATTATTATTATTATTATTATTATTAATTTTATTATTATTATTAAAATCAGCAGTCTATCTAAGCCGTTGGTGTAATAACGGCCACCAAAATATGCAAACACAGAGGATAGCCTACTACCAATGTAGCCTACCTGATGGCTTACAAACAACGGAGCACATAGTTTATAGGCTAATCCAGCCTGAGATAGTTACATAATTGTTGCTGCTGCAGCTGTAGATTCGGGTCTAGGGACAGGAAAAACCTTTGGTTACATGCGATAAGGCGAAAATTGTAGAATCAAATGACTCTCCACAGATAACTGCCGCACCTCAAAAGTCGTCCAGCAATCTAAAACTGGAAAAAGCTAGCATAAGCTTACATTGCATGCAGAAAGACAAAATAATGTCAAGTGGGATTCAATTATAATTCAATGAGACTTATAGGTAGACAAAATTAGACAAAGGGCGAGAAAGTGCTTTGATAATGCAGTGCTTGTTGGTGCTAACTAAGTTCGTTATCGCTTTCAAAGTTGGAACAATTTCTTATTACTGATTTTAAATGTTGCATAATACAGTAGGCCTTTAGACCTACAGGAGGACAAGACGTCGTGAAAACGAACCTCTGCAAAGTCCATAGTCACACCAATATGATCCGCTGTCGCATTCGGTACAGCCTTCACCGAGTTGATATTGAACTTTGGTTTGATCATACTCACTGAAACAAAAAAAAATTATAAATAGACAATGTCATCAATAAATGATTGCTATAGTTTGGTTGCTCGTGATACAATCGCTGTTTAGACCACACCTTCAACGGTATTTTTCGTAGAGAGACAAAAAGATTGTATAAACTTTAGAATATCTGAAAAGTTGATGGTTTTAGCCAGCGGCGCCGCCAGGATTTTTTTCTGTACGCACAATACACCAGGATTTTTTTTGTGTACGCACAATACAACTTTCACAAAATAATATGAAGTGAACAGCGATCGATACGAGCTTATATAATTATGTTATATATGTATGTATGATTGTATGTATGTATGTATGTATGTATATAGGCCTACCGTATATGCCTACTGGCGATTATGAGGTATCACCAGCATAAGCTTTTTGCTCCATTTTGGGTATACGCATAGAGGTAATTTTGGATGTTAAAAGTTTTGACGCTTTTTTTAGCCTTTCCGCGCTGTACGCACTTGCGTAAGTGCGTACGCCTAACGGCGCCCCTGGTTTTAGCCTGCCTAGCCATGCCTTGATTGCATTCCACACCGAGTTTTAATTGCACGCTGTGCTCATCGATAGTGATAGAAGTTTTCAATCAACGGTTTTTTATCATTACAGAATAATAGGCTTACAACAGCGTTAGTCGCGCCACGAGACAGTTGTTCATTTAGACAGTCATTAACCATAATTATTTAATCCAAAAATCGTTTGAGGTTTAGTTCAAACATATAGAAGAAGCATTCTGCTTGTCAGACGAACTAAGTATTATTAAACCCTGATGTTGCTTTAAGGCTAAGCTGTTATCTTGACTAGTTGTGATGTTGGACGTTTATCATGTCACAGCATTGCTACAGTGTTACTTACAAACATACAGAATTTGGCATACGTTAATATGATTGATGTTCTTCCTCTAGTATGAAGCACAGGCATGATAAATTACCAGAATGTTGCAAAGGAGTTTTGGAATGCTTTTTGGCAGTCATTGAGATATATTGTGTTGCTGTAGTATTATCACAGAAAGCAGTTGTTTAGAGTTCTCAGCTAAACGTTCACATTACCTATCACCGTTGAAAAGACACAAAGTTAGTTGAGCGTTTTGGTATCTGATTTCTTTATAAGTTGCGGTACTACATTGGCGAAGGTCGCATCCAAAGCTTGTCAAGTAGACAGAACTCATCTAAACAACAATAATAATAAAATTATTATATAATAAATAAGACATTCAAAGGGCGCGGGCTTGAGTGCTCGTTGGATGATACATTCATAGGCACGCGTAAGCTATCAGGCTTATGGGAAGCTTGTAAGAAATTATGAAATTTGTATTGAGCGATATATTCAACCCTTTGTCGACACGCAGTCCTATTTGGTAGATAAAACTTTAAACACGTGCCCACGATTCCCAACCGAGATGAACTTCATCTTTCCAGAATTTATCCGGAAGTGGTGGGATGACATCCAAAGATTGATAGATTGAACAATGATGATACCGGACCAGTCAGACCGGATGGAACGAAAAATCATGGACTACCCGAAGCCAATGAGAGAAAAAAGCGCCCTCCCTACCACCACAGAGGGTGGCCAACAGCACCGAACAATGTTTTAAGGTAAGGACGGTTAAATGTAACTAATAACAGTCGCTTGCATGTCCGATTGAATGCGTGTCATAGTAAACTCGGCAGAGTAAAATTTCTTAAAGTATTGTCGTTTATTGGCGGGTAAGAGGGACGACCTAGTTGAGTTAATAAGAAGAGTCAGGAAGGAAAGCGAAAAGGCGGGACTATACTTCAATGTAAAGAAAACAAAGGTTATGACAACTGCAACATACAAAAACTTTGAGGTGGATGGAGAAACGATGGAGGTAGTATCGAGCTTCACATTCCTGGGATCTATGATAGAGAAGGAGGGAAGAAGTGATATGGAAATAAGGAGGAGGGTAATAATGGGGAAAACGACAATGAACGGTCTGGAAAAGATTTGGAAGGATAAATACGTGAGCAGGGAAACAAAGAAAAGACTGGTAAGAGCACTGATCTTCCCAGTGGTCCTATATGGATGCGAGACATGGACAAAGACACGGGATATGGAAAAGAAAATCAACGCGTGTGAGATGTGGATTTGGAGAAAGATGCTAAGGATTTCATGGACGGAGAAGAGAACTAACGAATCGGTGCGCGAGGAGCTTGGAATAGAGAGGGAGGAGACACTGCAGCAAACAGCAACTTGGAGAAAATTGAGCTACTTTGGCCATGTGATGAGATCTAACGGTCTGGAAAAGGAGCTGATGACGGCATGCGGTGAGGGAAGAAGAAGATGCGGAAGACCTAGGAAGAAATGGTTGGATGAGGTACAGGAAAAGTCTGGCATGAGACTGGAGGAGCTACGAGAGGCGACTAGAGAGAGGAGACGTTGGAGAGAATACACCAAGGCTTTCGCCAGAGCTCCAGAAGCTCACGGCACCAGGTGATTGTCGTTTAGGCAGAACGGAATTTCCTTCACGTTGACTAATATTAATAAGCTAAATCGAAGCGTATTTGTCAACAATTAATATCATCATAATCAATCGAACACTTACTTCTTTCGGGAATGACTTGTAAAGCTCATTGATGATACTTGCAATTGTCATGCTGTTTGTTGTCACGAGCTTGACATAATTGGCATAGTCCGGCTCATTGACTGTTGCGTCAAAATTGCAGTAAGCTGTCCACGATGCGGCGTCGCTTTCTGCCCCAACATCGTAAGACTACAGATGTAATTATTCACAATATGATACCGGTACCATTGTGACATTTTCGTCGTCGTGGTCATGGTAATCACAATCTCCATTTTGTATTGTCATCAACATCATCATCATGACATTAATATACAATTTTCATCATCATCATCATCATCATCCCCACCACCACCACCACTACCACCATTATCTTAATCATCATCTTCAGCAGCAACAGCAGCAACAACGGCAACGTGAGCAACCACAGGAACAGCAGGCCCTAAAACCAACATAATATCATCTCTGTCAGGATGGGGGCCCGTACAGAGAGGCAAGAGTGAGCACTTGCCACTGAAAAATTGGCAAATATTTTTATATCTACTACTTTGGATTGTCAATAAATTTATTCTCAGAGAAGTAGTGATTCTGCACAAAGTGAAACTAAGAAAACTACATTTGAAAACCTCTATTAAAATAAACAATTAAACATGCATTTAATTTTCTGCATTGCATTTTTCAAGCTCTTGCTAAAGATTGTATTCATGAAGATTGGGTTTTCCCCCTGTCTTTTTCTTCGGGGTTTCCACCCAAAACTGACAAAAGAACTCGTCTAATCTGATCGGGTCCGCCACCATCCAATCCTAAATGACGTTCACCTTAACGGCTACACTGCCTCCCTCTGATAACCGGAATCGGACCTCGTTCTGAATTTAACAACCCTTTAATTCAATGCATCGCTTGTGAATAAGCTGGTGCCTGCATTGACTTTCGAGTGGTGCTTTACAAGTTTGTAAATCACAATCAAGATATAAATGTAACTAGAGGGAGCAATTGCCCCTGGAAAACTGGCTCCTATTAATTTGCATTCATTTATTCATTCCACGGACTTACTGCGACTTTAGTAAGCCTTCTTTTAAACTCCAACTTTTTGATTGTTTAAACAAAGTTCTTTGCATTAAAGAAACCATTCATAATAAATATTTAAAAAAAATTCAGGAAACATTGATAATGTATCCCTCTTGCATTCTCTGAAATTTTATAGAGTGTCATTTAGAATTGACAAGACTTGGCATAGTCCGGCTCATTGACTGTTCTTAGTATATCGCCAAAACAAAAAATGGGTATCAGTTCAATTGGGACACCGTGTACATGTAGCATAGGCCCCTATATAATAATTGTATCTCATAGATCATGTCGCGTAGTTTTACGACCAAATGCACCAGCAAACTTCTTTTATTGCCAGTGCGATTTTATCCTTAAATTTCACATTTAATTAGTAGTTTTGATGAACTAACCAGGTATGGCATATTCGATGCTCCGACCATTCTCCTTAGATTGTTCATCTTCGTGAGGCTGTTAGTTCTGTCACTTTGCGATAGAGATCTCCTTCCTCTCTCCATTCCTGTCAAAATGCTTTCGACCAAATCAACTCCATCGCTGGATTTTCTTTCCACGCGACCAACCTGATGCTTTATTTCCTTAGCCACAGCCCAATGAATCTCTACTTTTTCTTCAGCCATGCACACGCACACGCTTGCAACCGACAAGGCCAGCAGGATTTGAACGAAGGCAATCATTCTGTTCTCAGATTTTTGCAATCACACTCGGTAAATTATCAACAGTCACAGCTCTGTTTCGTTTAGGTCTGCAGTGTAGACTGACGCGAGAATATGAGCTGTTTATGCAGATATTGCCCTTTTATAGGCATGTTCATTGACCGTTAACACTGCAATTTATTGTTACACTAGCCTATAACCAGTGCACAATCACATCTTGTGATGCTTCAGAGGCTCAGAGCTAACCATGAAATTAAAAAGTCTGTAGGCTAAGTCCGTTTCAGCTGGTTGCAAAAGTAGCCTAAATAGCCTAAAGTTTGGCAATCTATTCTATTGTGCCTATAGTTACTTTGAGCATTGCTCAGCTTGCTGGCGATACTAGGGTAGCCTACGTGTTTAATAATCATTATTCTTATGCACACATCATATGCGACCTGTTGGCTAGTCATGCAAATGAAATTTTTAGCCTCTCTGAACTGCGCTTTCTCTGAAAGAACTTAGGCCCACTGTCTGCTCGAACAGTCTTAGTCGTCCAAACTCCAACGCAGAGGTTTTTACGCTGATAACTTATACTAACGTTGGCATGCAGCTCTGAAGACAATCATGTCAATTTGTTAAGCGCGTCTGGAATGCAGCTATACCTGATCGTCCGCTGTCTCTTGCCCCAGGGAAAATTCGCAGTTGAAAAGAAATTGCCGTCTAACTAAGGCTCACATGATTGATTAGGCCCTGCAGCGGTTCTCATCCAGTGGGTCGCGACTCCTACGGCGTCGCCTGACGATTTATCAGGGATCGCCTGGACCATTAAGAAATTTTTAAAAGATGTAGACCCTAATAACAATTTCAACGCTATCTACTAGGACTACACCATTACAATTTTAAATAAATTTTGCTTATACTTTTGCATTGATTGATCTGACAGATTTTGGCAACTAAATAAATTTTTACCATTTTAGTTTTCAAATGTAAATCGAATAATACCATTCTTCTAACAACAATTTAAAAAAATGGGCAGGGGATATTTATTGAAGCTTTAGCCACGTCTCTGAGCACTGAAATCAGGGCCGGATTAAGGCATGTTAAACATGTTCGGCCGAACAGGGGTCCCCACACTTTAGGTGGCCCCGACACACGAGAGAAAATTTTTTTGACAACATTTCGACCAAACGACTAGAAAAAAGGTTGTCAGCTTTTCGGACGGGAAAAATCGGTAAGTTTTTCTTATATCTATATAAATAAAAAATGTGACTGCGTACGCACGAATCTTTGGGTGCAAGGATCTCGGTAAGTCCTGGACCGATTCTTTTCAAAATTGCAGCAAAACGTTCCGTTAAATTTGACGCGGGTTTGCATAATGCTTTTCTGCTAAAATTTTTTACAACAAAAAACAACTTTCACTTCGATTCGACCGATTCCGAGTTGAATATGCACTCTATGAGCCTTTCGGAACCACCATTTTGAAACGCGACCTATTTTCGGCGAAGGCATATGGACGCCTTGGACGGTTTGAATTTGAACTCGGAATCGGTCGAATCGAAATGAAAGTTGTTTTTTGTTGTAAAAAATTCTAGCAAAAAAGCATTTTGCAAACCCCATTCGGCCGATTCCGAGTTCAAATTCAACCCGTCGATATGCCTTCACCGAATTCGGTCGCGTTTCAAATGGTGGTTCCGCAAGGCTTATATAGAGCATATTCAATATAGATTCAGCACATTCACTAGCGGCCGTCTTGCGTACGCGTTTCCGCGTCGCTGTCGGGAAAGGACGGTGTGAGGGAGGAAAGGAGGAGGATGGAGCGGGACGAAGAGGGAGGCGAGGAAGCGGAGGGGAGGGATGGATGAGGGAGGGAGGCAGGGAGGCAGAGGAAGGGACGGAGGGAGGGGTAACTAGGAGGGGGAAGGTGCAGGGGAAGGTGGAGGGTAGAGTGCAGGGGGCGGTGAAGGGGAAGGGAGGGTTGGAGGTGTAGTGGGGGAGTGGAGGGGATTGCACGGGAAGGGGTGGGAAGCGGAGGGTAAGGAAAGGATAGGGGAGGGAAGGGAGCAGGAGAGGGAGGGGAAGGGAAAGGGAGGGGAAGGGGAGGGGAAGGTGATGGTGAGGGGAAGGGGAGGTCGAATGGAGGTAGGGACGGGTGGTTGGATGCTCTTTTCAGCCACAGCAACGCGTGGCCGGGTACGCTAGTTTTAAATAAATTTGGACCAAACGGCTAAAAAGGACATCACCTGTTTCGGACGAAAAAATCGGTATGTTGTAAAGAAAAAAGTCATCAGATTTTGCGATCGAAGATCCCCAAAAATTTTCATTTAATGAATAGACAAATAGAGTGATACGAATTCTCACAGCCGATGTCCGATAAGCTGCAAAAGTCAGCAAGTCAGTGTAATGCAAGAACAACGGGGGTGTGCAGCTGTGAGAATTCGCGACACAACAACGGCGCACCATTTTTACGCGTCACACCGCGGTCGAATCGCGACACACGAGTTTGGCACAACACACGTATAAAAATCTCTGGTTTATGATAGAGATCCGTGAATGCTCTGCTGCTTCGGGACTATGAATTTAATATGGTATATAGCCTTGGTTGTAATTTCTCACCTATTGAAAGCCACAAAGCTATAATTCACTCCATGGCTGCAGTTAGATAAACGTTCGGTCACAAAGGATCGCTTCCGTCAGTAGCAGTAAAGCATACACGTCTTTCCTGTTCATGAAGCTCGTCTGCAATGCAACTTCCTGGTCGTTCATTGTTGTCGTACCTTTGGGAAAGTGCGCACTTGAGGCTGCAGAAGGTCGCTGTCAAACAGTCGTCGATGAAGAATGTGAAGGAATGACAAGTCCAGGCCAATGTTGAAGAATTTAAGGATCACATAAAAAAGAAGACTGCAGAAAAGTGCTGATTCATGGTTAAATGCAAGTCCTTAAAAAAGGTGCGCAACGATCCATATCGTGGGGCGCCGTGGTGCAGCGGTGGGTTAGCTGCTTTGGAGCCATAGGATTCAAGGTTCGAATCCACCTCAAGCTGCCTCGTAGGAACCTTGAGCAACTGCTTGTGCGCTTCGGCGTGAAACTACGATTCATTGTCCGCGCTGCAGTCCGGAGTGCCTCTGCGTAGTGTGCTTGAAATGGCGCTATATTATGTTGATTGCTTTGAGAAACACATGCATAAAAATGGAGAACTGCAGAAGCCAATGAAAACATCGGCGAAGCTAGCTGTTCATGGACCAGTGTGCAGAGATCGCGCATGGGCCTCTATTTAAAATTAAAATTAAGCTAGCAATAAGCAAGACCGGTGACCTTGCGTTCTTGCATCCAAGATTACCAAAACTAATCAATGACAATAGCAATGCAATACAATATTATTCACTCATGTAATAAACAGGAATGCTACACGAATTATACTGATCAATGCATTGCATAGGCCTACAGTGCTATCGCTGCAGTAGGCCAATTTCTCAATCGAGTTTAACACGTATCAAGTTTTGACGTATCCACTTGATATTTATAGTAGGCCTAGGCCTATAGCCTACTAGTATTTGAAGCAGTGTCATGGCATCATAATAAATTCCTTACTAGTCTCATTTTCTGCAAAAATGTCAGTTATCTACCTATTTTAACTCCTGTTCCGCAATCTGCAAACCAAAACGGCACTATCACCGATTTTCATAGTACCTAAAATTAAGCTAGCAATAATCCATAGGCTACAAGTTGAAAAATGGAGGCCTACATGCATCTCTGGGACTGTGATTCACTTCTGCTCAATTTTGTGTCTCGCTGATTTTAAATAACTAAATTAATTTAAATCAATGTGGTTGTCATCAGGTCTACAAAGAATTCCTTTAGAGTTGCTACAAGATACAATGTTTGGTATGCGGACCTTTCTTCCAAAGACGATTCGTCACGGACTGTTCGTCAAGCGGACGATTCGTCAGAGGACGATTCGTCACCGGACTGTTCGTCATTTATATAGCAGAGCTCTAAATGTAGGCCTATATAGTAAGAATGGAGTCAGATGAATTACAAAGTTCGTAAATGTTCTTTTGCCACGCTTAGACAATCCGAACGCTGTTGCCACTTTTAACGAAATTCTTGGCCAATGTGCCTATGAGAGCGCAGGCGCATGTGTAGTTGTGTACGCCGACGAGGGTGCTAATCGGGAGAGAAAAAAATAATGTGCGATGATGCATGTCGGCCGGAGGTGATTATTTATGACCCGTATGTGCCCAGTTTGGGTGACTTTTGGGGCTAACACTCCGTGTGGTATGGGCGCTACACAGATCGTCGTTCATGTACGACTTGGACTGGTTTACGAACAGTTCGTGACGAATCGTCCTTGAACGAAAAGTCCGCGAGTCACAATGTTTAGACGATCAATGTTAACCAATTCTCGGAAGCATCTTCGCTTTGGCAATAATCGATAACACTGTATTATCCATGTGACAAATCGGTAAATTGACAAATTATGTTTTGTATATTTTCTTACTTATAGGCTATAATAGTCGGAAACTAAAAACCGAAGCGCATAACAAATGCAGCAGTGCAGTTGCTTGGCAGTTTTAGACAGTTTATGAAGAAGTAGGTAGGCCTAATTCTCATATAGCCCAAGGCTAAAATAATGGTCACTTCCTGCTGTTGACCAGCACATACATGTAGGCCTACAGACTTTAACTCAACAAGTTAGCAATAATACTGCATTAAACTAACTAAATCATACAATCCGTCTTGATAGTTGAATATTTCCAGTTATAAGCTTACACTACCTACTCTGATTAAAAAACTGTAATCACCTAACGTCATAAAGCTGAATAAATGTCTCGGAAATTTACACAAGATTTATTGAATCGCTTATAGGTCATCGATTTGAGAGCGATGTTTAAAAAAATGACCAAGTCACAAAGTTTCTATCACGATGTAGCCTATAGTCGTCGATTCAAGCATAAGTTGTGTTTGTATTAGATAAGGAGAACTGTTCATATTCTCGACAGCAGAGCCACTGCTGCATAAAAACCAAGCCGAAACATTGACTTTCCGATTGAGCTGCCAGTGTTTGTGCTTCTGGTTGCAGCATAGATGCTTTTACTGGTTGTACTTGCTGTGGTCGATGCGACCGTGCTTTTACTGGTTGTACTTGCTGTGGTCGATGTTCTCGGGATTCGAGGAGTGGTTGAACAGGTCGGTGTTGCTGAGCTTACACCACTGGCAGCTGTAACAGCAACAGTAAATGCTTAAAATAAGATGCAACGTCTTTCGAATAGTTTTAATACTTTGATGTGGTCTTTATTAGGTTCTTAGAGCGGAAAAAAGAGGTTCAGGAACTTGAGTATCTTCAGTTTCACTGTTTCAGTTTTGAATTTTCAGTTTAGGTTACTGGATAATTAATTCAACGTCTTCAATGTCAATTTTTAAGAAATCATCAGCAATGTTACACTGTACAGTCCATAATTCCGAAGTGGACTCCTGTAAGTTCTGTTTCGAATTAACAATATTTAGTAGGCCTATACTTTATATTATATAAGAGTTTCTGCCTACAGCGCTTCGTAGTAAATGAGGCAACGTAGGCTACTGAAATGTGAAGCAATGCAGCATAGATGTCAAAATGTCTGCCTATAGCATTTGTTGGCCGATTAGTAGACTGAATCCTGTCTGTATGCACTGCGCTTGTCTTTTACTCAGCGCTGAAAACATTATTTCCTACTTCTCATCCTCTTCATCTTCTTCTTCTTCCCCTACACTTTCCCACTTTCGTCTTCTTCTTCCCCTCTGCCTATTCCTCTTCCTCTTCTTCCTCCTCCTCCTCCTCCTCCTCCTCTTCTTCTTCTTCTTCGTCTTCTTCGATCTTTCACCCCAACACCCACTTTTGTCGTTTGACCACATGCTTACCTGCATAGGCGTAGGAGACATTTCAGCGCTGGGGGGGCAAAAATGAGACTTTTGCCCGAAATTTTTTTCGTCCGGCCGAAATCTTAAGAAAAATTTCCGTTAGGTTTGCCCGAAATTTCTGACGACTTTTTTCTAATCATCCGGCCGAAATCTTCTGAAATTTCCCGTTACTTTTTGCCCGAAAGGTTTTTTGTTCGGGCAAGTCTGATTTTTCGGGCAAGAAGACCCGGAAAAATAAAAAAGTTAAAAAATTTTAAAACTTTTTTTATTTTTTCGGGTCTGCTTGCCCGAAAAATCAGACTTGCCCGAAATTTGGGGGGGGGGCATTTGCCCCCCCTGGACCCCAGCCTCCTACGCCTATGCTTACCTGCCTAGCCTACTACTTGAACAGGAGAATTGAACTTTCCCCTTGATTTGGTTTAAATGAGTTCCAGTAAGTCAGTAAACTCATGTAAGTTGATTCTCTCAACTCAGCTTGCTTGGAGTTGAGAGTAAGCCGTATGCTAATGCAACATAATAATTAATTATAATGATGATTTGAGCGATTTGACTGCTGACTGATTGAAAATATGTGCATCGTGCCATATCTGTGCTAGGTTGGAGTAACAGCACGTCATGTAGATTTCTTAAAACTCCCAGCTAGCTGAGTTGAGATAATCAACTTAGCCTACATGCGTTTACTGACTTACTGGAACTGCATGACGTGCTATTACTCCAACCTAGCACAGATATGGCACGATGCACAATTGCACATATTTTCAATCAATCAGCATATAAATCGCTCAAATCATCATTATTTATTAGTTATTATGTTGCATCAAGATCGCTTATACTCTCAACTCATCGGGCTACAACGTATCTTATATGGCGCAATATCAGTTACCCGGGACTTTATAATCACTTTTGGTCGTGACTGGGCTGGGAGCGCCTCGGAGTAGTTTCTTGAATGGGCGCTAAATAAATGCTCTGAATGAACGAGCTAGTCTCAAGTCTCAACTGCCCGTTCGTTTTTGACCCTATTATGCCTATTAGGCTATAGGCGACCGAACCGTATTTCTCCCACTGCAAATTCAGATACTCTGTATATAGGCTAACCATCTGTTAATATCATTGAAATGGGATAATTTAAGAAAGGTTTGTTTAGCGGCCTAACACCTTATTTCACAGATTGTAGAGACGCCCCTACTTATTGTCCGCATCATACGCTTACTCTTGCACCTACAGTACGAGCATATATTGGCCGCTTACTCCTTATGCGAGGCAGGCAAAATATAAAAATAGGCATAATTATAATCGCTTTTAAAAGACAATTAAATTCCTTTCGTTAATAAAAATTAATAGTCTCTTTCTAGTAGAATATTTCCCTCGACCGCTTTTAGTAAGACACCTGTTTCGATCATATATCATTTTATTATTTGAATATTAACGGATTTTACTTACTTTCACAGCGTGAACCAATCCATCCATCAAGACATCGACATCTGCATGTTGTGCTGTCTGTGGCCGCACAGTTCAGGCAGTAGGAATTGCAATCTATTTGAAAATTTAAAATACGTGTGTATGAATCGCTGAATTATCAATACCCAAAGCTTATAGCCTATTTCTTAGCCATCCTTCTTGCACTAGGCCTATTCATCACGTCATTTTATTTCCTTTTGTTTATCCAGCTTAACCCTGTCCAAAGTAGACCTATAGCCTACCTTGTCTGTTATATCTTACTTTACGGTAGGGCTGTTTTAAAGAAATGTTTAGAAGTGCACAACTCATTCTTTCCTTTCCCATCCTCAATGGTAAATTACTTGCGATCGGAGGAAAATTACCTTTATTGCTAGTTTTAGCTGTACAGAAGTGCTTCTGCAAATGCACAAAACCATTTTAGAACTGCACATTTTGTGTACAACTGCAAGTTAAAGAAAGCCCTGCTTTACGGTACCCGAAATTTATCCTTGTCCTAAACTTCTTTATGGGCTTAGGCTATGGTTTGCATGTTAGTTACAATTTTTTGGATTAGTAGTTGTGTCGCATGATCTAGCACTCGAAATGACTTTCTTAAACTTCGAGTGGTAGAAATAGTTAAAACTTACAGCAGCTTGAATCGATGTCCGAACAATCATCTGCAATGAATCCAGACAGTAAAATAATCAGAATAATCACATTTCAATCGCCTAAGTACACACTGTAAGCTTACAGTATTCAGGAATGCTAACTGTAGAGTTTCCCAAACACTAAGCTAACACAGGCCAACAATGTGTCCTAGACAAATGAATAGTTTAGGCCAGTCCACACATTTGAAGCAAATAAATTGCGCAAAACACCCTAAATTGCTTGGTAGCCTACTATGCAAACCTCTAAGGCAGGCTAATTAAAAAAGTCTTAATTTTACAATCGATCGCATAAAAGGGTGTCGCCCGGTGTCCTCTCGTGCAAAGAGAGTAGGGCTACTTATCCTCTTGAGGAACCAACACAGATAAGATGGCCATGTAAAATCTCACTTTTTTATTCGCCCAATAAAAATAGCATAGGGCCTACACTTGAGTAGAATTTAGGTATTTGAGAGCATGTAGTCGTAAGAAATAGATGGAGTTTCTTCGGTTGACTTTTGTGTGAACGATAATCTGTCAGTTGAAACTTCTTTTGCTCTTCAAGTTCATATGCTTAAGTTCATATGCTTAAGTTCATATGCTTAAGTTCATATGCTTAAGTTCATATGCTTAAGTTCATATGCTTAAGTTCATATGCTTAAGTTCATATGCTTAAGTTCATATGCTTAAGTTCATATTATGCTTAAGTTCATATGCTTAAGTTCATATGCTTAAGTTCATATGCTTACGGATTAACTTCTTTTATGAGCTATAGCACGGCTAACATGCGGCGCATTCGCTAGGGCGCAATGCTTTTAGAGCACGCCAAGATATACTTTGTAGTTATTATGTTGAAGGCTGTATTTTTCGATATTAATTTTTGTAGCACAGATATTTTACCAACCTTTGCATAAGCCTTCGTAACACCAGTAGCTGCCAGACAAACAGGTTGTGCATTGCTCTCCAAGCGTATACTGTTGCTGAGAATCATTGAAGTTGTTGCTGTACAAATAGCCAGTTAATTATTAGTCAGAATAATATAGGCTAATTATCATCACCTTAATAGGCCTATTAGACTCTACTAATTACTTGTTATTGACTATTGACACCTAATATCAGACAAGTTCTATCGAAGTAAAATTGACGATGCGTGTTGAAAATTAACGATAACGGGTCATTCAGCTATAGTTGGGTCCGCTGCGATTTGTTGAGATATCGCCTCGTTGCGCAGAGTCATTATCTTTCTTACTTCTTGACGTTCTGAACTCTTACGCACATCTCTACACAACAGTAGGCCTACTGGCTGAAATAGATATCTAAGTTACATGCTGACACTTGCGCATTGATTCGTCTACTGGCCTAAAGTTTTTTATTGTGCTCATCGACTATTCCAGCCTTTCCAGGTGTGTCCGAATAGAGACCCTTCCCAGATGATCCAATTGGAAGTGCGAAGGTTTTTGGCTGAAAACCGCATGAAAACTATCATAGTTCATTATTAGTCCAGGGCCTGAGAGGAAACGTTTTTGTTAAACCTTTTGCTTTCCTACAAAGACACTCAAGACAGGGATTTGAACTTTGTTGCTTTAAAACAATTCCCCATTATACATCATAGTGAATATTGGGAAATTGGCGATGCAGCGAAATACAGTGATACCCCACAAGTTTGTATGATGTTGTCTGATATTGCCCTTAGCAAAAAACATGCTCAAAGTCTTTACCCAATACCCAGTGACCAACTGATTGAAGACACGAACCAATACGTTAGGCATAAGACTTCGCAACATCAGTGGGGTGAGTAGCGCACATTTTTTAACCCGCGCTGGCATGGAGAGTGAGAAGAACCGAGATCGAGCCCCGTATGGCGGACGTGCTTTGTAGGCTGCTATTCGCCGTGTATTGAAGGCTGTTCGTAGTCAAGATTCTATGTCTTTTGTCATTCGCATTCTTGTCAATTCTTTCATTATTGCATAGCTGTAGGCTACTGTACACTGTAACCGGTTGCGGTCAGTCTACCGCATAGTTCGATGCGTACGCGTACCTTATATAAGGTACGCGTATAATACGTGCGTACCTTTCAAATAATAAAATACGCGTACCATACGCGTATTTTATTTCTGAGTATTACTATTATTATATGTCAGTGTTTTGACGCTTCACCGATATTAAATTACTTACTTATTGGCACATGCAAACAAAGTGACGTCACCAGTTTTTCGATCGGCGGTTTGTTATGACAAAATATTACAAATTTACGTTATCATAAAAGTTTGTAGTAAGTTACCTGTCATTGATATTTAGCAATTTTAGCCTATAATCATTCAGACTCTATAAGTTTGTGGCTTGTAAACGGCCTGAGGTGATTTTTGTGATTATATAACATTTTAAGGCTTTAATACTTGTTTATGCGTCTGTTGAGGCTAGTAATGTTTCATGCACAGATGCACAATGACTTATAGCATGTGCCACGGTTAAGTGTTGTACCGTACCTTTTACGTACCCTTCAATAAGGTACGTTAAAATACGTACGTACCTTTCAAAGAATATAATACGTACCATACGTACCCTCGAACTATGGTCTACCGGATTGTTTCAATAAAAATATTAACATTATATAATGAACTCTACGTTGCAGGACAATCGCTCTGTTTAGTCGGTTAGCCTACTGGGACCCGCAGTGTGTTTATACATTTTGGTAAAAGAATTGCACAGATAGTTTGTCGAGAGGTCACAGATTGAAGTTTTATGTCCCAACTCGAAACTCCGACGGAATTTCAACTGATTAGGCGCATATCCAATAATATAGAAACTTTTCGGGAAATCTTGCTAGACGTCTGTCAACCTATCCAGGCGCTATTCAAAGGCGGATCCAATGGAGGCCAATCCGGCCATGGCCCCCATTTACAAATTGCATGGGACTGGGCCCCCCATTTGGTTTTAAGTAGGCCTAAAGGTTCATCAGATATTTTGGCAGGGAAAATGGTATCTTTTTCAGACATTTCGGCCGGACGACTAAAAAAGGGTCATCAGATTTTTCAGGCAAAGATCACCAACAATTTTGGCCCTCTTCTAACATTTTTGTACCCGCCACTGGCGCTATTTCGAATCATCTCTACGCGCACAAGATGCACGAATCGTAATTGTGATCTCACACTCCAAATCTCGAAAGCACCAAATGAAAGTTGCGTCCCTTTAGAGGGGTTGGAATGTATCCGGTATAATAATAATATATAGGCCTACAATAGACTATTGAGATATCAGTCTTCATATTCAGTGGAGATCCGAGTTCAGTTTTCACCATCTAGCGTATACCTATCACGGCGCTAGATAAAATACCAGGCAATGTTAAATTTCCCAAAAATTGTGTTGCAGTGCGTCCATTACCTGCTGTAGGAAAATATGTAGGCTGACAAGTAAACGTTAACAAGGGATTGGTTGCGGACTTGAACCGTTGAGCAGTAAGTGTAGTCAGCTCCCACATATTGTAGGTAAACAGATCTCAACTGAAAGGGTAGAAAACGCAAAATTGTGTAGGCTTAATTAGGCTATCTGTTAAAATGCAATGAAGAAAACAATGAAAAACACACTAGAAATAACTGAGAATGAAAAAATATAGGACAAAAATGCTATGTATTTTCCTCATTGCAAAGTCTACGCGAAAAATCGCCTGTAACTCAACACCCTGCTTTTAGGCAACTAACACCAGTTGTGAATTGGGTTGACACCGGTGTAGTGAGTTCGCTCTCGATGTTAATTAAAACGACTTGAAAAGAGATACCTGGGCCTACTGGCGTCAATGCGTAACTAATGTTTGTCAATATTATTGTGAAAGAATTGTGGGGCGCGGTGGTGTAGTGGGTATGTCCGTCGCCTTGCAGCCGAAGGGTTGCAGGTTCGAATCCACCTCAAGTCGTCGCGTAAAGACCTTGGGCAAGTCCTTAACTCGCAATTGTTCAGCGCATCCGCGTGAAACTCCGATGCAGTGTCCGCTCTGTAGTCGGGAGCGCCTCGATCTCAGTAGGGAGCTTGAAGGGGCGCCATAACAAGTGCACATAGCCTACAAACAAACAAAATCGTTAGGATATAAAAAAAGCGCATTTCCACTTTGACTGCATGGGCATGTCGATACTTTCAGCGTCCAGAGAGCTCCTCAATTCAATTTTTGCTTGTACAATGTACATGTAGAAAATGATCAGAGCAAATTGTTTGCTGCATGACTAGTAGCTTACTAATGTTATAGGTAGACCAATCTGACCAATGTTTATTAGATCGTCTACTTCACTCACTGCGTTGTAAAACCTTGAATCGTTGAAAGTTGTTCCCAGCAAAGAGACGGGATCCGGTTGATAATTGGACCAAACTTTTATCACATATAGGCCGATGTCGTCGGGTCCGTATACATCGGCATTAAAGTTGCAATAACTCGTCCAGTTGGTTGCGAGGTTCTCATTCAGACTGCTGTATATCTGAACAAAGAAAATATTATGCACACTGCACCAGTTACGTCTCGGACTGAGTCGCTGTTTTCGCTAAGGGGTTTGAACGCTTAGAAGGCATTTTGTTCGCGAGTTGCCTTGGTCTAGGCCTACTTCGTGAGACTCTTGTTAGGCGCTATATAAATGGCCGTATGCATCTGACTACTCTGCTTAAGCTGGTTCCTCGGCGAATAGTCAGACGTGCATCATGTCTCACCAATGAAGGGAGTTTTTTTAATCGTTTGGTTCGAGCTGTCGCCTCTGAGTAGTTTCTTAAAGGGACGCTATATAAATGCTCTGAATGAACGAATGAATGAAAGGCAGAGAAGTAGGATGTCACAGCTTGCAGAAAGGTTTTGTAAAGTTAGCTGATATAGGCATATACATGTATATATATATATATATATATTCAACATTATTCATTCTATTTGTTTTCTGTTAAATCAAATTCATTTGTCTGTTCCACACTTTAATTGTTTTTAAAATTAATCTTATGGGCACACACAGTTCACTCACTAAAACAACATACCAAGTAATTCATGTCGGAAGCTCCGACTGAGCTGCGCAAAATGTTCATCTTATTGACGATGTTTGTTTCATCGATTGAAGAGATCGACCTTTTCTTCCTCTTTCCATCGTCGTCCTTTGTAGTGGTTTGTTCCACGTGATGCGGACGACGAAGAGGCACCACGATCGAAGTTGCAACACCAACGACGTCAACATCGGCCGCCGAAGACATGGACAAGAAAACGCTGACAACGACCAGCACAAAAAATAACATAATATTATTATGCATCTTTGATTGTGGCGTTTAAATAGATGTCTTCGGAGAGTCAGCGCACCTCATCTTCTAAAATTTGAGTCGATCTCATTCCTCCTTATATTATCATGGACAACCTGCGAACTTCGCAGGAACTTCATTGTCGCCGCTGATAGGTTGGCTTCTCTTAGTTGTCAAACCCCAAACGCAGAGGTCTTTGCGGTCTTAATAATAATTGCAAACATTGGCACCTCTCAAAAACATGTTGACTTTTAAAGCACGTTTTCAATGCAACTTCCTGATCGCCCGCTGTCTTTTGCAAAATGAAAAATACGCAATTGAAAGCATTGACAGATAACCATCTATCCAAGGCTCACATGATAATCCTTGATGGCATACTGTCAAGCAGCGTGAGCGCAAATATGAAGCATTGAAAAGGCCAATATGTAAGCAAACTAAGCACGGATGGTTATTATAAGCATAATCTTTTAAGACGCATGCGCAATCATACCGATAGAGTGAGAAAGATGAACTTAAGGTGAAATGCACGTCCCTTCAAAGACCAATAATGAACCATATGAAAGAATGGTTTCAAAGATAAGTTCTATGTAGTAATAAAGCAATGCAGCTATAGGCCTACACTAAGACTTAAGGACAGGCATAATTATTGTAAAGAACTCAACGACGATGATATTAAATTCTGAGATTAAACCGCCTGCAGGAGTCATGGCTGCATTCACTTTTTCGATAGATGTACGCATTTAGGCCTAATCATAGACGTAAGTATAAAAACCGATGAAAAGGGGAAAAGTGGGAAAAGTCGTTTTATTAGAAAAAATAAAATATCGTAAAAACAACAAATAAGACGAAACGGAAAATAAGTTGATTTTACCACAGTTTCAACTGCATTTTATAGGCCTACTTAAAAACCTTGTTTATTTAATTTTATCTTAATCGGGAAATAACACTACTTTATTAGTAGGCCCTAGGCCACAATTATTTATGTGTGACATTAATATGAATTCTACAACAAATTTCCTTCTTATAATTTTTGTTTAATAAGAAATTGGGATAAATTCAATGGTAGCCTATTAAAATCCTATAAAATTTAAAATTTAAATTATCAACATAAGTCCTCTTAAGATCATGCCGATCAAGAGTAAGCAATTAAAATCTATTCAGAAGTAGCCTAAAGACTTGGTGGATTGTGTAGTAAATAATATAGGCCTATACTCTACAGAAAATTGTTATTTATAGGTGATTGATTGATTTTTAGATCGAACACTACAGACCCGCCTATGATAGAAACCAGGTCAATCACAAAATGGCGAATTGTCTTAGCCAAGGGGCAATATACTAAAAAACATGCCTTCAATCTGTACGCAGACATCTATGAATGATGCAGGGCTTTTGCAGGCCTAGGCATACAGATTAAATACAAAGTCGCCCATGCATCAAAAATAGACAACGGCCATTGAAAGCAAGCTTTAAGTGTAAGATTCGAGCTTCTGTCAAGCGTATCTAGGGCGTACAAAAGATGGGAGCGCACTGACCACAACGAGCAGCCTAGGCATACAGAATGAGTGCCCCCATTCAAAATGATTCCTTTTTTACAGACTTAGGTCTATTGGTAAACACGGATCCTCGATCGTATTGCTTGGTATCTGTAAGATTTATATAGCGCCTTCTATTCGGAGACATTTCGACAAGCACAGAAAACTTGGCGTGCATGAAATATTTTTCTTTTTCTCTTCCTCTCACTCTCTTACTCACTCATGAAATGAATATATTATGTATGTATGTATGTATGTATGTATGTATGTATGTATGTATGTATGTATGTATGTATGTATGTATGTATGTATGTATGTATGTATGTATGTGTGTATGTATGTATGTATGTTTGTATGTATGTTTGTATGTATGTATGTATGTATTGTATGTATGTATGTATGTATGTATGTAAGTATGTTTGTATGTATGTATGTATGTATTGTATGTATGTATGTATGTATGTATGTATGTATGCATGTATGTATGTATGTATGTATGTATGTATGTATGTATGTATGTATACATGTGTGTGCATGTATGCATGTATGTATGTACGTGTGTATGTATGCATGTATGTATGTGTGAATGTATGTATGTATGTATGTATGTATGTATGTATGTATGTATGTATGTATGTATGTATGTATGTATGTATGACATTGGACGTATGTATGTATGTATGTATGTATGTATGTAATGTGACTGGTAATTTCTGTAGCGCCGCTCACAGCCATTCAGTAGCGCTCCCAGTGCGATAACTTCTAGAGAAAAAATAAGTATAAGGAAGAGAGAGAGATGTACATGTAGATAGTGTTCCTGAAAGTAGAGTCCCACACAGAGTGGAGGGAAGAGAATTCTATAAGGGGGGGCAGTGACGTTAAATGATTGAGTCGGTCATGTCCAGAGAACGGAGATGTCGATGAGAAGATGCAGAAAGAGGAGAACGAATTAGATCACTTAGAGTCTTAGATATTACGGAGCAAGACCCAGTTTAGATTTGTGTACCAGAGAAAGGACTTTATATTGCATGCGGTCAGAGAGAGAGAGAGAGGAAGCCGGTGTAGTTGGTTGATCATAAACGATTATATATGAGAGTACTTACATGTAAGAAGGCGAGCAATCAATCGAGCAGCAGCATTAAGGACAGATTGAATGGGAGATATACGAACCTTTTGGAAGACCAATAAGAAGGAAATTACAGTAATCTATTCTGGAACAGGCAAATGCATGGACTATGGATGTCATGGTTGAAAGGGAGACAGATCCGCGAATGGCCTTGAGACGAAAATAATAATAACGAGGGAGGGGAAAAGTACGGGTAAAACCGGGTATGCTCGTACTCGTTATGACCCTACCCGTACCAGACCCGCAGAAAGCGTACCAGACCCGTACCCGACCAGCTGGTTAGGGTAATTCCGCGCGTACGGTATAGGCCTACCCGTAGACCTCTAATTCTAGCCTCGCATGTTTCGCAATGCGTGTCCCATGGTTAAATGATTCATACTGCGGAAACTGGAGCGGAAATAGGTGGTGTTTAAAAACGTTCAGGTGCGATAAGCTCTCATGTGCATCGAGACAATTGGGCGTAACTGAATCAGAGGGCTTATGAGCTATACTTATCGTTTGAAAAGATTTACTGATCAATGGCAAACACAGTCCGCTTAGCTTCCTCAAAGTCAATCTTTGCTCACTTCAGGAAACTTCTCATCCAAAACATAGACGTCTTAGAAAATTATGAATGGCGTGTGGGATTGGTTCGAGGTAATAGCTGTAGTTTTTGACAATAATTATGGTGTTTTCTCTGTTTGTCTCCTTTGAAATGATTGATGAGTAATTAATGGATTTCTTATCCTGGGGCTGGACATGTGGGACATAAAAAATATTATTATGCTTTGACAGTTTAAGAGTCTCTTGAGATGAAAAACTTTCCATGTATGTCTAATTTGTGTTTGGTTACGTCTTTGTTGTGTATAGTTTTCTACGTCTTTGTTGTGCATTGAGTCTGGAATAGAATATTCGTTATTCATTCCCGCCTGGCCTGTGGTCAATGCGGTTACAAAGCAATGACCATGCACATAATTTATGTAGACGTACATATAGGCCTACATGTGGCTTTAACTGCTTTGACGCCGGGGATGCTGACGGAAGTCGACCGTGCAAAGACCGGGGTCTGACAGATGATGTTTGAAGGACCATCAGAGCTACTACCACCATAACTGTGCTACAGAGCTCCGCATCTCGTTTGGTTTTGATCATAGGCGTAGGAGACGGGGGTCCAGAGGGGGCAAATGCCCCCCCAAATTTCGGGCAAGTGTGGTTTTTCGGGCAAGCAGTCCGGGAAAAGTAAAAAAATGTATGAAGAAATTAAGAAATTTCGGAATTTAGACTAAAAAAAAAAAAAAAGATTTTTTCGGGCGGAAAAGTAACGGAATTTTCGGGCAATTTCGACCGGACGACTAAAAAAAAAAGGTCGTCAGATTTTTTCGGGCGGAAAAGTAACGGAATTTTCGGGCAATTTCGACCGGACGACTAAAAAAAAAAAAAAAAGGTCGTCAGATTTTTTCGGGCGGAAAAGTAACGGAATTTTCGGGCAATTTCGACCGGACGACTAAAAAAAAAAAAAGGTCGTCAGATTTTTTCGGGCGGAAAAGTAACGGAATTTTCGGGCAATTTCGACCGGACGACTAAAAAAAAAAAAAAAAAAGGTCGTCAGATTTTTTCGGGCGGAAAAGTAACGGAATTTTCTGGCAATTTCGACCGGACGACCAAAAAAAAAAAAAGGTCGTCAGATTTTTTCGGGCGGAAAAGTAAAAAGTTACGGGAATTTTCGGCCGGACGGAAAAAAAATTTCGGGCAAAAGTTAAACTTTTGCCCCCCCCCACTCGGCCACTCCTCAAATGTCCCCTACGCCTATGGTTTTGATCATAGTTCGAGGGTACGTATGGTACGTATTATATTCTTTGAAAGGTACGTACGTATTTTAACGTACCTTATTGAAGGGTACGTAAAAGGTACGGTACAACACTTAACCGTGGCACATGCTATAAGTCATTGTGCATCTGTGCATGAAACATTACTAGCCTCAACAGACGCATAAACAAGTATTAAAGCCTTAAAATGTTATATAATCACAAAAATCACCTCAGGCCGTTTACAAGCCACAAACTTATAGAGTCTGAATGATTATAGGCTAAAATTGCTAAATATCAATGACAGGTAACTTACTACAAACTTTTATGATAACGTAAATTTGTAATATTTTGTCATAACAAACCGCCGATCGAAAAACTGGTGACGTCACTTTGTTTGCATGTGCCAATAAGTAAGTAATTTAATATCGGTGAAGCGTCAAAACACTGACATATAATAATAGTAATACTCAGAAATAAAATACGCGTATGGTACGCGTATTTTATTATTTGAAAGGTACGCACGTATTATACGCGTACCTTATATAAGGTACGCGTACGCATCGAACTATGGTTTTGATCTATCACTTAAATCTTGGCTGACAAGTAAGACTAGTGTAGTTGGCCTAAGCAATAAAGAGTAGCCTATGTGTGATCTTTTGTTGTCAAATGTATAGGCCCAAGGCTCGATTTGACCACATACTTCAGGGATAAACAAGATAAGAACAATACTTGTTGTGGATTGGAAAGTAATCAGACTTTCGCAGACGTAGACCTACAGGGTGCGGCAAAAAAAGACCCCCTCTAGGTTTTTTACAATACAATACAATACAATTCACTTTATTGCAACCAGGAAACAAGAAAACAATAGAAGTACAAAACATGCATGCATTGGCTACAAAGGGGGGCCCAAAAGGGATGGACATTCCGCTGGGAAGGGTCACCCAAGTAAAAAAATCCCAAGAAAAATTAATCAAGATAGCTGAAAAGAAATAGACTAAATCAAATTAGGCGATGACAGATTGCAGAAAAAATTATATTGTCAAGAGCATGTAAAGAAACAAACTTAACTAAGTACTTAACTAAAATCTTAACTACACATGGTCATGTGCACTTCAAGTAGCTTTAGTGGAGGAAAGTAGAAGAACACGAAGTTTCTTTTTAAATACCTGCAGACTACTGGATTGACGAATGTCAATTGGTATTGTGTTCCATACTTTAGTGCCATAAGATTTAATAGTAAAACGCCTAGTATTAGATTGAGCTTTGACAGGGCGAATAGCAGATGAATTCCTAGTGAAATGCGAATGGATGTCAGAGGCGTGAGGTAGGTAACCTTGGAATACCGAAGGAAGGAGACCGTGTTCGAGTCGAAAAAAGAACTCGCAAATTTGGAGATCCTTTATCTGGTCAATTTTCAGGAGATGAAGTTCATTAAAGGAAGGGCCAGTGTGTTCCCGTTTACGAATACCCGCAATTATACGAACAGCCCTCTTCTGTAAGATTACAAGTTTATGAAGCCTGGATTCGTATGTCGATGCCCAAAGAAGGTTGCAATACGTGAGGTAGGGGTAGACAAGGGTATAATATAAATTCATTCTAATTGTCTTTGGTAAGATATAAGCAACACGGGAAATAATACCAATATTTTTAGCAACTTTAGTTGCAATTTGATTAATATGAACTTTCCAGGTCAAATGTTGATCTATATGCACACTTAAGAATTTTGTAGATTCAACTTGATTGATGGAAACATCATCAATAAGCAAAGAGAGATTGTCACTTGGCTTTATTTTACGGTGGGATCTAAATAAAATAAAGTTGGTTTTATCTAAATTAAGGGTGAGTTTATTTGCATGGAACCAAACAGCTATGCTAGATAGTTCAACGTTCACAGTTTGAAACAACGTCTGCCATGAACCATTGGAGTAAAAAACGTTGGTGTCATCGGCAAATAGAATAAAAAACATTGTTGGAGAGACATTGGCCATTTATATGGCCAAGTCATTAATATAAAGCAGGAAAAGGAGTGGTCCAAGGTTGGAGCCTTGAGGAACTCCATATTTGATCAACCCTAGCTCAGAAAGGACACCATTACAAAGAACTCTTTGTGTACGGCTCTCAAAATAGCTGGCAAACCATCTGAGCTGAGTCCCCCTAATTCCATAGTTATCTAATTTTTAAGCAAAATATTATGGTCTACCGTATCAAACGCTTTAGCTAGATCAAAGAAGATTCCCACTGAGTATTCATTATTTTCAATAGCCTTTGAAATCATGTCCTGCATATTTAATAAGGCCATATAGAAGGAATGACCAGGTTGAAATCCATGCTGAGATGGATAAATGGGCATACCTGGGAACGGCGGTCCCAAATTATAACATTAAGTAAATCAACATGATGTGTCGTAATAGTGCGGCGTATTGGATGGGCGCATAGAAACGGTTTTTTGCACTCCACACTTATAAAACGACCAGCTGGTCCATCGAAATAGAAGCCGGAATAATGAGAAAGCACTTGAGAAATGGAGGTGGATGAAGACCTTTTACAGGTGAAATGAAGGTGGATTGATGGAAAAACCCAAGTGAAATATAAGCTGGATGAAGGTATTTTTCGAACTGAAATGGAAGCTGGATTGATGAGTTGAACGGTTCAGAAATTGAACCTGGATGATGGACATAATAAGTTAAATGGAAGCTGGATTAATTAAAACGCTTGCGAAATGGATGCTGGATGAAGGTTTCTTATAGGTGAAATAGAAACTGGATTGACAAAAATTAAACTAGAGAAATGGAAACTGGATTGTTGATTTCAGTGATGTATTTCAGCATGCATCCAGCTTCCATTTAAGCTGGAATGCCGTTTATCTAGCTTTTTCTTTTATCAAGCGTCCATCAATCAAACGGTTTTCATCAATCCACCTTCTATTTCACCACACATCATGTTAAAAGCCTTCTCAGGAGATGGCCTATCGATTTCTGTAATTTTATAATTTGGGACCGCCGTTCCCAGGTATGCCGATAAATGATGTTAGAGTTTTTAACATAGCCATGGAAATATCTTGGCCAAAAGTAAGAATTTCCAGATGAAATTTTACAGTCTTAAAGACAATTCATATTTACACGTGATGGGCAGATTTGATCAAAATATTTCAAACTAAACAAAAGTTATGCCACTTTTAGGGAGGTCACCCATCGTTTTTGACGATTCAAAAACGAAGCGCATCAAAAACTAGGTTTGTGGCCCATATCTTGGCGAAAAGTAAGAATTTCAAAATGAAATTTTACAGGCCTAAAGACAAATCATATTTACACATGATGGCCAGATTTAATCAAAATAGGTCATACACAACAAAAGTTATACCACTTTTAGTAAGACCACCCACCGTTTTTTGACGATTCAGAAACGAAACGAAACAAAAAGTAACAAAAACACGATTTTATTAAGTCTCACGATCTCATCTCAAATAACTGTTGTCAAATGAACTTGGTAGTGCTTCACAACTTGTGTGCAATGTGCCCACCACCAGTGCAAACACTTCTTTTGAGTCTCTTTGCAAAGTTCTTGATGGACGTGTTGATTAATCTGACAGATTCTTTATTTACCGATTTGATTGTCATCTTGCTAAGTGACTTCTCAGTGACGCGCAGCTACGCTGGTACCCTGTTTATTTTTTAAAATAGTAATTATAATGATTATCTGGGAACATTAAGGCTATTTGATAACAATATTATTCGAAATGAGAAAAAACGTGTTTTTTGTTACTTTTTTTGCATTTCGCCTTTGAATCGTCAGAAAACGGTGGGTGGCCTCCCTGAAAGTGGTATAACTTTTATTCTCTTTGAAATATTTTGATGAAATCTTACCATCATGTGCAGATATGAATTGTCTTTAAGCTTGTAAAATTTCATTTCGATATTCTTACTTTTGGCCAAGATATTGGCCAAAATAATTAGATTGTTTTATTTTTACTTTTTGTTGCGTCGCGTTTTTGAATCGTCAAAAAACGGCGGGTGACCTTACTATAAGTGGTGTAACTTTTGTTGTGTTCGAAATATTTTAATGAAACCTGGCCATCTGGTGTAAATATGAATTGTCTTTAAGACTGTAAAATTTCATTTCAAAATTCTCACTTGTGGTCAAGATATTGGCAAAAATCTTAAGGGGGTCTTTTTTTGCCGCACCCTGTATAAGCGATCGGCTTCCTGGTCAGCCACGATCATGGCAAATACACAGTGTCTAAAAAAAAACTGTGTAAAATTGTTTTTGTTTCAGAACTTCGTCAATTTTTCACCAATTTTAATAACTTTTGGTAGGTAGATGGGAAAATGGCTGATAGTTTATGCCATATAAAATTTTTCCATATCACCTGACTCATATCACCGCACTACCTTGTTAAACACAGATGTACCAATTTTTCATATAACGGCGTCTCGAAGCTTGGCTGCACTGAAAGTGAAATCCATTGCATAGAGCCGGATGTCAAAGTGAATGGGGCATAGGCCTACTATCACGACAACCTTCTTGCCCAGAAGATACCGTCAGACATACGCCGGATATCCCAGGGCGAATTTATTGTCTTTCAACTGGATGGCACCCCGGCGCATCGAGCGCGCGTTTTCGTCTTTTTCGTGGAGCGAGAGATGCCCGACTTTTTTGCTAGAGAAAATCCACTTCTGCAAGAGTGGGTGGAAGCAGTGGCGCAACTAGGGGGGTGCTGGGGGGTGCTTGAGCACCCCCCAGGGCTAAAAAGGTGACCCACGCAATTTTTCCAAATCCGATGAGTTTTTTGTGTGGGGGGGTGGGGGGGTAGGGGTCCTTTCGCTCCTTCAGTCTTTCAGATTACACAACCAAGCAAGCTTCTTCATTCTTCTGTGTTCTAATCTTTGTCAAATTCATGGTTCATAAGGCACTAGATTTCAGTGTTTAGCTCGTCTACCTGAGTTTGTCTGGGGTCTCGAGAATTTGTCTAGTGATGAATTAAAAGCGTTAGCGATATGCCTATATGCCACTACATTGCAGTGTCTCGCCAATAATTTATTGATAATATGTTACAACATAATTGAATTTGATAGTAGGCCTACCGTGTGTGCTATTTTATTACGGCCTAGTTAATAATTGTTTTCTTCAAATTAGTATTATAATAATAGGGGCCTAGGCCTATCAGCTTTGTTTCATCTACATGTAAACATTTCCAGCGGAGACAGCGCCCAGAAATACAAATTGTTCCCCAGAAAATTTGACAAAATGATAGTTTTTAGTTGCTGTTTATTATATTGTATTACATGAACTGCTATATTATAGGCCTGCCATGCTTTCATTTCCTGCTATAGAATTATAATTTTATTATTTGTTATTATAATATAACTATAATACTATCGTATGATATTATAATGTGCATAACTTACTGTCATGGGCGGATATTTAGGGCGATAGGAGAGACGTAGGCCTAAGTAATTTTGAGGCAACACTCTGAAGTTATAAACCGATGTTGAAATCTGAAATCACTAATTTTTTATCAGCACTGAAGTAATATTTCTGAGTTGACATCTTAAAATGGTACCATAATAAACGTGGAACTCACAATTTTCTTTAGAATTGTGACTATATTCATTGAAGTTTAGACCATTCTTATCAGCACTGGAATGGTATATAGCAATTTTGCTTTAGATGGCAGCTTAAAGAGCTGCCATTGCGGTGTGGAAATTAGAAAATTTCTGATGTGGATGGGTACATTCCTTACTAAAGCATCTGCCCTTTTCCGTCGGATGCTCGCTTTGCCCCAGAAATCTTGATTCACAGAGAAGGGACTAGATAAAACACTGGTTATTGGGAGAGGGACTAGATTAAACACTGGTTATTAATTCTGCCACTCGCGAGTTCTAGACTTAATACTTTTTGTCTTATCTAAACAAATGGGAAAGGACATTTTTGAAGTCTTAAACAATGGTTTTCAGCAGTTTTAATGACTTTATCGCTCATAAAACAGCTGGCAAACAAGAACCTGAAACGTACTTTAGCTGATGTCAAAAGTAAAAAATGCGCTGGTTTGACATTTTTGAAGTCTTAAACCATGGTTTTCAGAAGTTTTCATGACTTTACCGCTCATAAATACAGCTGGTAAACAATGGCCTGAAATGTGCTCTAGGCTCTAGCTGATGTCAAAAGTAAAAAATGCGCTGGTTTGACATTTTTGAAGTCTTAAACCATGGTTTTCAGAAGTTTTCATGACTGTCAACGCCTTTTCCCCCGCGTTGACCTCCCAGTCTCCTCGGTAGCTTTGTAACCGTTCTTCAGCCTAAGGCCTATCCCTAAGGACTTAACTGTCTTCTTTAATCTATTCGCTAGATAAAGATCTACAGTCTTCACTGTTTTACTTCATGACAACGACGACAGTTTTCAAAGTATATTATCATCAAATCCAACGTAAAGATGAAACAGCAGCAACAACACGATAATGTCTATCCTTGCATTATCACATCAACAACGACTCTTCTCTACTACAACTAATCAACCTCTACTACTTCACTCATCACAGCCTATCTCGCCACTCTTCCTTCTTTCAAGCACTCCCTCCTTCTCTCTATCTTTCATTTGTACACTAGTCTAGCCATCACGTGCTGCCCAGACAATCGTCTCGAATCGCGCGCCCAAAACGCACCTGTGCACTCTGGCCTCGTTCATCGCTGGCGTACACTCAATCGGCCGCTGTACTAGGCCTATATTAAATACGCTTACATTACCTCTTTCCTTTCTTTTAAAGAGAGCTAATTATCTTTAAAAATTAGCGAACGTCCATTAATTACACAATACTAACAATTCTTACACTAAATGCATCATAAACTATCTTACACTATAATCTAGATAAACAGTCAGCTACTACATTCAGCTTTCCTTTCTTATAGTTCAATAGAATGTCAAAATTTTGTAACGATAATGACCATCTGACTAACTTGGCAGATTTCGACATTGATTCAGTCAAATAAACTAAAGGATTGTGATCTGTAAACACATTAATCTTAGACCCAATAATAATTTCTTTCAATTTGTCTAAAGCCCATATGATTGCATAGGCTTCTTTCTCAATCGTCGCCCATCTCCTCTGTGTATCTGTCAGTTTCTGACTGATAAATGAAACGGGACGTTCTATCCCTTCATTGTCCACCTGTGACAGCACAGCTCCCACAGCAAAATCACTGCTATCGCAATATAAATTAAATGGTTAACCCACCTCAAACATATACAAAATCACATTATGCAATCTGATCTGTTTCAGAAACAATTCTAAATGTCTTAAAGGAATGTCCATTCAAATGATTAGGACAATTATCAAAATGTACTTCAATATCCTTTCATACGATTAATTGCATACAGTATTTGATTAGACATTTTGATCGCTAAATCGCTCATTGGTTTATCATCCACTTGAAGTGATTTCTGTTTCGTCTCTGAATAATCGTCTTTCAGCGGTGTTTCTACCACTGATCCGAATTCGTCGTCCTCTTCCACGATGAGACCACACGATAATGTTCTTGTGATGAACTTTCTAATTTTGTTGGCATGCACAATTCGTCGACCATTTTCCTTCATGTCCACGAGATATGAATATTTGGATCTTCTTTGTAGGACAGTATATGGACCATGCCATCGTGAGATCAACTTGTTGGTTGACGTCGGGTGTAGTACGTCGACGCTTTCTCCAAGTTCGAATTCTTTATATTTTGCCTTTTTGTTATATTGGCTGGCATACTGTTTTTGCTTCTTCAATTTCTTTGCATCTTCCACCTGTCTTTCATCATTCGTATTCTCTGTAAATAATTCTCTCATGCTCGTACCAATTTCCACATCGCTCCCCGAATCTTCACTATCATTTCGTTCACATGCAGCCATCTCTTCTTCATTTTCATTGTTCTCGGATGTTATTCCTTCTTCTTCTTGAATACGGTGTTCATCTTCGCTTTCAGTGTCATCGTCTAGCAAACTTTCATTTCGCTGTTCCTCTTCTTCGTCTTCGACTTCTGTTCTCCGACTCTGCGCTCTGGTAGTCACGTTCGCTTGTAGTTCTCCTTGCAATACACTGACTGATGGAATCTCTTTCAATTCTGCAATTATCTCTGGATGTAGCAGGAACTTTTCTTTATTTTCTTTACACAGTTCTGCTGGAATGCTGGCACACACCAACGTTGAATATGGCGCAGTATTTATTTTCCTGTCCTTCAGATCTTCTTCTACCGCCTGACTACTCATTCTCACATCAATCTTCACTAACTTAGCTGGAATAGGCTCTCCAACCATACATTGCAAATGTACTCTGCCAATTTCTTGTACTGTCGCTCCTTTCAGTAGTTCCTCGTGGATTACTGGTACCTCTGTCCCAGAGTCAATCAACGCGTTGACTTGCACCGGATGTCCACTGGTATCATTCCCACGTAGTTCTACCGTCACATGCTGCAATACAATCTTCTTCATAAGTGGACAGTCATCTTCACTTTGTATTATAAACCGTGGTGTACATTTCATCACCGACTTTACTTCCGTTTCTCGGTTGTATTCTTCTTCCCAACCAGGAGGTACATTTATCACTTGTATCTGGTTTACTCTCAGATTTTCTGCACTCCTACTTTTTCTCAGTTTTGTCGCTCCTGGTGCTTCACAGTGTTTTAATAGATGTTTGTCTGACTGACAGTTGTGGCAACGTTTCTTTACAAAACCTCTTTGCTCATTGTTCCCCCACTTGCTGTACGGATTGTATGTTGCATTGCCTTCTGTTGGGCGTCCCATCGGTGGAGTTCGATTGTAGGCTTGTCTGTCCCACGTTGACTGTTTTTTATCTTGCCACCACTGCTTTCCAGAGAAATTATCTTTCTTTACATCATTACTTTTGGCTTGGCTTCCAGTTTCTTCGTTATTGCTGTTCCACTTGGTTTGCTTTGGACTATTGCCCCAGGATTCATATTTCGGTTTGTCTTGAAACATTACACCAATTCGATTGTTTACATGTATGTCTGCGAGGTCTGCCACTTACTAGCTTCCAAGCATTCTGTACCCTCTTTTGCTAAGACAAATTGTAGTGGACCTGGTGGTAAACATTCTTTCAGCTTATCCGCCACTAACAAATCAAACAGCTTCTCGTAGTCTTTGCCCACTCGTCTACTTCTGACATAATAATTCAACAGATTCTTCAATCTTGCCGTAAACATCGTATACGTTTCCTCGACTGTCTTTTTGGCCTCTGTAAATCTGGATCTATACTCTCGAGCAGTTAGCTTGAATTCTTTCAATAAATGCTCTTTGACGACATCGTACTTGTCTAAGTCATCAAAAGATACACGGTTCAATACAGTTCGCGCTTTCGAAGTCATAAGTGGCAATAACAATTTCACCCAATATTGTTTTTCCACAGCGAAACTATTGAATGCATTTTCCACTGTCTCAAAATATAATGGCACTTCCATCATATCATACGGCATCTTCGGTAACACGTGCTTCATTGCGTCACATATCTTCTTAATCTTGGACACCATTGTCTCACTTTCTCTGAGCCTATTCTGTTCTGACACTTCTCGACTCTTACGATCATCATCGTCTCTTTTCTTCAGTCGATCTTGATCTTCGATTCTCCGCAGTTCTTCCTGTTCTATCTTCTTCTGTAACAGTTCTAACTGTTTTCTGCGTTCTTCCTTTTCAATAGCCATTTCTTTGAGTTGAGCCTCCTTGATAGCAAGTTTCTTTTGTTCTAACTGCATCTGCTCTTCTCTTTCTTTTTCTATTTTTTCTAAATTGTCTTTTTCGGCTTGAAATTCTTCCTGACGAATTTCTTCTGCTCTCTCCAGTTCCTGTAAACGCATCTTTTCTTTTTCTTCCTCGCGAGCCTTTTTGTCCTCGATCTGCTGTTTTCGTATTTCTTCGTCGCTTTTTCTTGCTTTTTCATACTCTATCATTAACTCAGTCCGTCTCCGTTCTGATTCGTCACGATCTAGTCTCATTTGTTCTAGTTGTATCTGGAACTGCTGCTTCTGCATCTCTATCTCTTGTTGTCGTAGCCTGTCTGCTCTTTCTGCTCTTTCTTTCTCCTCTTGCCTACGTTGCTCTTCTTTTTCCAGTCTAATCTTCTCTGCTTTTTCTGCTTTTTCTTTCTTTTCTTGTTTACGTTCTTTCTCCTCTTGACGCCGCTGTTCCTCTCTTTCTCTCTCCTCTTGTCTACTCATCATCATGAATTGTAGCAACGCCTCTATAGACATCGGTGCCTGTGGCTTCTCAACTGGCTTCTCTACAGTACCGCCTACAGCACCTTCTTCTTCCGCTTCTTTCGCCCAAACTCCAGCCAAAGTTCTCATCAAACTTTCCCTTGACATCTGTCCGACGTCTTCTGCGTCTAGACCAGCTTCGATTAATAATTTTACTATTCTCTCCGATGCCATCTTTTTAATAGCCGCTTGCTTTTGCTCTGTAAGTTGCTCCATTCTTACTTCTTTACTTCAATTCTTATTGATCCTTTAGCAGACAAGCAAGTTTGTCCTACCTTTCAGTCGTTGAGTTGTCGTTTCTCACCGTCTTACAGATGATCGATGACTCGTTGAATCGACGTCGAATAATTTCACAGCTGAGATAAGATATTTCCGTTCCTTGGTTTGAATAAATATCACTGTAGCTGAGATAAGATATTTCCGTTCCTTGAAAATGAAAATCAACGTCCGTAGTTTCCGTGAAATATCAACGTCCGTTCTTTTGCAAATTCGTATCCCAGATATCGTTCCTTCCGTATCTCGGGTGAGAATCCCAGCGTGTGTAGATGAGAAAAACGCAGCGTCCGTATAGATAAGAATTCCGAATCAACGTGTAAATGTGGATCCTCACACAACGTGTAAAAAAGTATCCCAACTTTTGCAAATTCGTATCGATCAGTATGGATCAGTATCCCAATCAGTATGGATCAGTATCCCAATCAGTATGGATCAGTATCCCACCGCTGTCACCAAATGTCAACGCCTTTTTCCCCGCGTTGACCTCCCAGTCTCCTCGGTAGCTTTGTAACCGTTCTTCAGCCTAAGGCCTATCCCTAAGGACTTAACTGTCTTCTTTAATCTATTCGCTAGATAAAGATCTACAGTCTTCACTGTTTTACTTCATGACAACGACGACAGTTTTCAAAGTATATTATCATCAAATCCAACGTAAAGATGAAACAGCAGCAACAACACGATAATGTCTATCCTTGCATTATCACATCAACAACGACTCTTCTCTACTACAACTAATCAACCTCTACTACTTCACTCATCACAGCCTATCTCGCCACTCTTCCTTCTTTCAAGCACTCCCTCCTTCTCTCTATCTTTCATTTGTACACTAGTCTAGCCATCACGTGCTGCCCAGACAATCGTCTCGAATCGCGCGCCCAAAACGCACCTGTGCACTCTGGCCTCGTTCATCGCTGGCGTACACTCAATCGGCCGCTGTACTAGGCCTATATTAAATACGCTTACAATGACTTTACCGCTCACAAATACAGCTGGTAAACAATGGCCTGAAATGTGTTCTAGCGGATGTCAAAAGTAAAAAAAGGCGTTGGTTTCTGGGGCTCCGCCCCAGACCCCTTTCGGGAGCTTACGACGCTCCCTCATACCCTCTAGTCGGCATTGGCTTCGTGCCTTCGGCACTCGCTGCTTCGCACCTTCGGCGCTTACAATAATAATTCTGAGCACCCCCCAGGAAAATGTTCTGGTTGCGCCCCTGGGTGGAAGGAACGAGATTATGCAAATCAGGACGATATCGCTGTCTACTGTGTTGGTAGTCTGATAACCAATGCTTGTAGCCTACACAGGACTATTATAGGCTGTGGGATATGTTGGAAAACTTTACCTATTCCGCTCCAACTGGTTAATTATCAGTTTCTTGCATTTCCTGGGGCGGGGGTATTGTTCATAAGCTTAGTCAAAGATTGACACAGGCAATCCAGTTTGTCAACGAGCCTTGCCTTTCAGTTTGTCAGCGATACTGGTTTTTTGTGCAACCACAACTTCGTAATAATGTTGCAATGTAATTAATTCATATAAGACAGAATGTGAATATTAATAGCGATAGAATGCATTAGTGGTGTAAAGGAGGTTTCAATAAATTATTAGTCCATAGCATAATGTTATGGCTACGACAGCATGTGTTTACAGCGTTGCTAGGAACTTGAACGTGAAGTGGTGAATAGAAATAATCAAGTTAGATAGGACAGCAAGTGAAGTACCACTTTGCAGAGGCGTAGCGACCGCCCTCCGTACCCTCCGACCGAAGGGGGCCCCCGGCAAGGAAGGGGCCCCTAAAAGTGCCAAAAAAATGAATGAAATCACTAAAAATAAAAAAGGTCGTCAACGTTTTCAGACGGCGAATATAAAATTTTCCCGAGATTTTGGCCAAAAGAAGGTCCTCAAGTCTCCTCAACTTCTTCGGACGGCGAATGGACGAAATTTTTTCGACATTTTGGCCGGATGACTAAAAAAGGTCGTCAGAAATTTTGGACATTATGCTCGGAGGGGGCCACGTTCGTTGTTGCTACGGCCCTGCCACTTTGTTTAAATTTACAGCGGTTTTATTTTGATTGGCGTTATCTGCGCCGATAGAGACACCATCGCCAGCACATGGGGATCTCCGAAGCGTTAGCACGTAGCCTACTATGATCCCAAGAAGTGATAAGAAAATTAGAGATACGTCAAGCATTGGCCACGTGATTTTGCACATGTTTATAAGGCTCATCTGAAAAACTAAGAGGCTGCCAAGCCTGCCATTTATTATTATTATTATTATTACTATAGTATAGGCCTAGACCTACTGCAGCAGCAGTATAGTAATAATAATAAGCGTCATAATTATTGTTTACGACGATTTTGATGGCTGTGGTAGTGGTGGTGATGATGGATTGATGGTGGTAGTGATGGTAATGGTGGTATGGGTGGCGGTGGTTGCGGCGCTGATAACAGTAATTAATTATAATACCAATAATACTAATAATACTAATATTAATAATTATAAGAGAAATAATAATAATAATAATTATTATTATTATTACTTTGCCCTGAGGTACTTCATTCCCACAGGGACTTAGGGCTATTATTATTTCAAGAATGTATGTCTGGTGGGTCAGGCCTCGTCTTCAGGGTGTGAGGCTAAAGTGCCTTTGAAAGCGACCAGGCTGTAGCGTTGAATGCAAAAGGACAGACGTTGAAAAAGAAAGAAAAGTTCACGTCTGTCGCCAGTGACAGAAGAGATGCGGCTGTCCATTTCATTTATGAAGTCTCAGGTGGACGGGTTGAGTGGGCCCAATGTTATTATTATTATTATTTTATTTTTATTTTTGCCCCGAGGTATTTAGGATCCCTCAGGGACTTATCACTTAACTACTGTTATAAAACCAGTCTGGAATTATTATTATTTTTTTTTATATTACTATTATTATTATTATTATTATTATTATTATTATTATTAATATAGTGTATAACCGACTGACTGTGGGCCTTAATGTCCAGCCTTTCAATGCTGTCACGTCAGTGAAACTTTCCAACTGATACAGAACCCTAACAGCACGATTCCAGAATTAATTTTGTCTTTTGCCGCAGTCTTTTTTTGACCACCTGAAGAATCCTGGAAACCTGGGAAGTGCTACATTAGGCCTATATTTTATGTATGCATATCTGCATATCTGCATACATAAAATATAATTATATGTATAGGCCTATCGTGTATGCATGCACGTACCAATCATTCGCCTCTTTAGGGAATAAAGGTAAACATTTTGGTTGAAACGTTTACGTTTTGAATAAAGCAGTGAACTATTGTGTCCTTTGTGACACGTAAAGGAGACACTCAGTTCTTGCTCGTCAGGACACCGCAGAATTTTTTGCTTAAGCCTGCTGTCTGGTGAACGATAATAATGTACTCGAACAGCTTGCTCAGTCTCGTTACATGGAATCACTTAGGGAAGTCTTAGGCCTATCCCAGTTCAAACCCAGTCTTAGGCCAAAAGTGTCCTCGAGTGGTATTCTTTAATTCGATCGACTTAACCTCACGCAACTTGGAAAATCATAAGAAGTCTCTGGTTTAAAATGGTTCGACCAAATTAAATACATTTAAAAAATCGTTATTGAATAAGTAGCCTATTTATAATAATGAAGCATACATCTGAGAAGTTCATTGAACATCAAGTTTCTATTGTCAACACTGACGCATGCAATTCTGTTGCAAACTCTTAGCAAGTCACATGAAAGCAGCATTCGTGTGATTTAGACTAACTATAGAATGTTAGTCTGAATGATAACGCCAATCGAATGCAAACAAAGTTGGAAGGAGGCTCAAATAAATTCATTGTTCGATTACATGTTTAGGCCAACGTAGGCTACTTCAGGAGTTGTAGGCCTACACAGGGCTGTTTTTAAAGGAACTTTTAGAACTGAATAGTCCTTTCTTTCCTTTCTCATCTTCCATGAAAAATTACTTCCAATCGAAGGAGAATTACCTCTTTTGTTAGTTTTAGCTGTAAATAAGTGCTTCTACAACTGCACAAATCCATTTAGAACTGCACATTTTGTGTACAACTGCACGTTACAAAAGCCCTGGTAGTAAATTTAAATAGCCTATAGCACAGAGCAGGAGGAGATTGTAATATATTACTGCGAAGTAGCTTACTGTAGCTGAAGCAATTGACTTTTAATAACTAGAAGCCGTAAATTGAGAGCGCCCGTATTGACGGTTTTCAACAATAATAGTCCGGTCGAGAGGTAGTCAATACTGTCATAAAATTAAAGGAATTTCCAACATGCTAGCACACGCAAATGAACGCAATAAATACATAATCGAGATAATTATAGAATTAGTAGCTTTGATTCTGCTCGCTTATAAAAAGCCCAAGTGAATAAAGAGTTAGGCCGTCATTTGACAAGTTCAAATTGTTCAAACGTTAACCTGCGAAATAGCATTTGTAGTGATTTCATCTATCACGATGTCTTGTTGCGCTTATGTCTTGTTCATGTTGTGTGCTATGAGTAGCATCAGTACGGCAATTCAAGAATTCCGTCTCCTTCAGACTCGCACGTCCTTCGATAACGAGACGGCAGACACTGTTGGAGAGAAGGAGCAAAATGAAACGAGAATACAGAAGGCATCCTATGATACATTTCAGAAAGACAACTTAGTTCAAACGATGAACAACCTGCGGCGAACAGTGGGAGCAGCAGACATAACGTACATGGTAAGAGAAACTATTTCTTCTTAGACATTTTTTCACTATCGGAAGTGCAACGGAAATTATATGTTTAATCAAAACCGCCCATGCCTTGATTGTAGAACAGGAACATGGAAGTTTGAAAACCAGGCATGGCTGTCTTCTGGCTGTGTGACTATCCCTGCACAAGACCCTCGTCCACCATCCTAAAAGTTCATGCACTGAAGACTAATAGGCCTACGAGGGATTATGTTCTATACAGGGTGGGCGCATCTTGAACCAAGTGCAAGACAAGGAAAATCAGAAATGAGCCAAAGCCTACGTCGGGAGGGGATGGTCGGCCGGGTAAATTGACCTGTGTACAGGTTCCTCAAGTACAGGCTCCTTCATTACATGCCCACCGTACCCAAACTCATGTCAGAAGTGCAAAAGCCTACAATATTCATGTCAAAATAGTGAGTCGCCAGTCTGAATAAACTGTAGGCTGATGCCTACTTCATATTACAAGTAATGCAACGACGGTGGTAATTGCTGGAACAATGGCTAGACCTGGGAGTCGACCCCAATAAGTCGACCCCAGTCGACTTGGTCATCCCAAGTCGGGTCGGGTCGATTATGCTCACCGCAACTGACCCCAAGTCGAATTTTGTGAAGAGAAGTCACTTGAAGTTGTTTTTATCACAAGTCGACTTAAACCGACTTGAGACACAAACATGGTTAAATTTGTCACTTCAAACCAATGATCGTGAGACCAGAACACCATTTAAGCAGCTTTTGTAGTGCGTTTACAAGAATGAATGAGGTCTTTGCTAAACAGAGACTTAGCCTACTGATTATTTTACCTGTAGAGCCAGGCTATCGTGCAGGCTGTCGTCTGCCGATCTATTCATTGACTAGGCCTATAACTTGTTATTCTATGCTAAAACGTCACGCTTAGGCATGAGGTTAATTAAAATGGTGAAACAAAATGCTACTACATATAATTATTAGGCCTATATTTAATATACTAGATGTGATGCCACTAAAATATTAGCACCTGTGCTTATCAAGACATGAGCATGAGCAAATCAGTGAACTTCTAGACTAAGTCACTAAGTGGTAAGTGAATTCGGCGCAAAGATCTACAAGGCCTAATAAAGAATCGATATTTTGGCGCTATACCTTGGTACCGGCACGCTGCATCTGCAGTTGTCTGCAGAGGGGAAAACTACTGTATGCGGACCAATTGGACAATGATCGAAAGACTTTACTGTCAGCGAGTAGGCTATGCTACTAATAGTAGTAGCCTACTGCCGGATGATGCGCTTGCAATGCTATTTGCTAGGCCTAAGTTGATGTCAGTGGCCAAATAATCATAACAAACTTACAAATTAATAATAATCATCATAACACGCCATTCGGCGCCATTAGTCCACGGTCCCCCATTTTATCTTAGACCTTGCATGTTTTACAAATTTATTCAATATAATATGAAAATTGAAAATAATAACAATCTTAATGAGGGTAATCTGCATGAATAATCACAGAAAATGGGCAAGCTAAAATTGATAGGCCTATAATTTGTCGTCACATTGTCTAGGTTACTAGATCATAGCCTAAACGCCCTAAAGCATCACAAAACTATTCAAAAATAGCCTTAAATGGGCTTAATAAAACTTTAATAAATTCATCAATTAAGCGTTGAGGTCTCATTACTCATTCGTAGATATGCCTATATGAAATTACTGCTCGTCAGGAAAATTGGCTTGAATTCTTGCATTATTAGCCTAAGTAGACCTAGGCTAAATGGCTATTACCATGTCAGAAGTCGACTTCAAGTCGGAAGTCGGTTGTTTTTCTGCCAAGTCGGGTCAAGTCGTTTTGACTCCAAGAAGTCGACTTCAAGTCGACCTCAAGTCACTTTAGGGTCAAGTGGGGTTAGATTAGCTGACCAAAGTCACTCCCAGGTCTAACAATGGCGCATGAAGACTTACTGTAGGAAACGTCAGTAGTCAAATACTCCCAGTGTCAGATCAGTTAAGTATTAATACTAACTAGTAATTAATTAGTAATTAGTTAATTATTATTAATAATTAGTTAAGGTAACTAGTTAAGGTAATTAGGTCAACTTAATTAGGTAATAATAATTAGCCTATTATAATAATTGGGTCATATTAATTAGCCTATTATATTAATTAGTATATTAATTAGTATAATAATTAGATAATTATATTAGTAATAGTAATTAGTTAACCCTAACTAGCAGCGGTACAGGGCCCCCCCCGCGCGCCCCGGGTATGCGTCATCGGTAATGCGTCATCGGTAGCGGCACTGTACTGGCTTCCACGACATCTCTCCCTCCCCCTCTCCCTCCCCATCTCCCTCTCCCTCTTCCTCTCCCTCCCCCTCTCTCACCATCTCTTTATGTATCCATCTCTCGAGAATGACTCATCGAAGGCACCGCAGTATATTCTGACTTCTGCACGGTCTTCCACTACCCCTCTCTCTCTCTCCCTCTTTCCCCTCCTCTCTCCCTCTCCCCTCCTCTCTTCCTCTCCCTCTCCCTCTCCCACCAGCACTTCATGTATCCATCTCTTGGAAACGCCTCATCAGAGGCACTGCCATACAGGCTTCAACAGCCTCTCTTCCTCTCCCTCCCCATCTCCCTCTCCTCTCTATGTATCCCTCTCGGCATCTCTCTACCTCCCTCCCTTCCTCACACTCTCTCTCTCTCTCTCTCTCCGGCTCTCCCAGCGAAGTCCATTGCCCATTGTCAGAGCGAGCCGAACAAGGCTTTCAAGTAGGTAATTACACCCTTTCATCTCTCTGTCGCGGAGGAGTCCGACCATCTGTCGCGGGGAGATCACCCACCAATATAAGAATTTTGGCTGGGGATACCACACCATCAATATTTTTTTATGTTTGAACAATACAGAACAACATACAATATTCTCGCATGAGTGGCATTTCACTCTAAAGACCTTCCCCCCACCCTCCAACCCTCCATTCCAAACCTCTGCACACAAATTTACCTTATACGAGTAAGAACCAACCAATCACGAAGCAGCAAACCCTAGCGACGAACCAATAAGGCGACGAGAATCCCATCATATGACTAAGAAATACAATCATTATTCCCCATTTTATTCAAAAATATCAATAAATCAGACATTTTTACATTTAAATCACACAATATTAAGTATTTCATACCTCATTATCCAAAAGTTATAGCAGCATTTCTCCAAGGCAAACGCAAAAACCTAAGAATCCAACAGCGCTCAAATTCCAATATGGCGTCTTTCCCAATTATTATGTATAGTCAAACGTAAAAACCTAAGAATCCAACAGCGGGCAAATTCCAATATGGCGTCCTTCACAACTTTCATGTTCCACCATGGCGTCTTTCCCAGTTATTATGTATAGTCAAACGCAAAAACCTAAAAACCCAACAGCGGTCAAATTCCAATATGGCGTCTTTCTCAACTTTCACGTATAGTCAAACACAAAAACCTAAAAATCCACCGCCGCTCAAATTCCAACATGGCGACATTTCCAACTTTCTCCAAGTCAAACGTAAAAACCTAAGAATCCAACAGAGGGCAAATTCCAATATCGCGTCCTTTCCTCATTTCTTATACAGACAAACACAAAAACCTAAGAATCCATGTACGGGCAAATTTCAACATGGCGGCCTTCTCAATTTTCTCCAAGTCAAACACAAAAACCTAAAAATCCAGCAACGGGCAAAATCCAATATGGCGTCCTTTCCAACTTTCACGGATAGTCAAACACAAAAACCTAAGAATCCATGTACGGGGAAATTCCAACATGGCGTCCTTACCAATTTTCTCCAAGTCAAACGCAAAAACAAAAGAATCCAGCAACGGGCAAATTCCAATATGGCAGCCTTTCCAACTTTCACGGATAGTCAAACACAAAAACCTAAGAATCCATGTACGGGGAAATTCCAACATGGCGTCCTTACCAATTTTCTCCAAGTCAAACGCAAAAACCTAAGAATCCAGCAACGGGCAAAATCCAATATGGCGTCCTTTCCAACTTTCACGGATAGTCAAACACAAAAACCTAAGAATCCATGTACGGGGAAATTCCAACATGGCGTCCTTACCAATTTTCTCCAAGTCAAACGCAAAAACCTAAGAATCCAGCAACGGGCAAAATCCAATATGGCAGCCTTTCCAACTTTCACGGATAGTCAAACACAAAAACCTAAGAATCCATGTACGGGCAAATTCCAACATGGCGCCCTTCCCAATTTTCTCCAAGTCAAACGCAAAAACCTAAGAATCCAGCAACGGGCAAAATTCAATATGGCGGCCTTTCATCATTTCTTATACAGACAAACGCAAAAACCTAAGAATCCATGCACAGTCAAATTCCAATATGGCGGCATTCCCAATTTTCTCCAAGTCAAACGCAAAAACCTAAGAATCCAACAGAGGGCAAATTCCAATATGGCGGCCTTCCCAATTTTCATGTATAGTCAAACGCAAAAACCTAAGAATCCAGCAACGGGTAAATTCCAATATGGCAGCCTTCACAACTTTCATGCATATTCAAACTCAAGCACTGAAGAAGCGCTCACCCTTTAGTAGCCATCATCTCCCAAGATGGCGCCCGTGCAGCCTTTCCTGCCCAACCGCGCTCAAACATCATATACACACGCAATTTTTTCACAAACGCTAAGTCCAAATAATACAAATACGCACAACTTTCTAGGCACAAGGTGAAACACCAACATACTTTCACACACACACACACACACACACACAAACACACACAAACACACACACAGACACACACACACACACACACACATACACACAAACTCGAAAGCCATGAAAACTCTCATCCTTCTATTCACAAGGCATTCTTCATCATATAGGAGCAGTCAAGTAACTAATATAACTTTCCAACTCCAAAGATGGCGCACAAGATAACTTTCTTGTACATGTAAGAGTACAAACCACAGAATCGTCACACATGGAGTTCAACAGGTGGCGCTTTTTCTTAAATCTTAACATATTACACATCAAATATACGAAATTCACAAGCATATATTCAACAACACGCACCTTTTCAATATGTGTGCGAACGAGAGGAATTAGCAGAGGACGGGTAAAGCGCATAGGCGCATGAACTCTTCAATTTCTAACATAAGCGAGGATACTTTGATCAAATTTTCTAACTTAGGACATCAACTTTGCATGTAACAACCAAAGGCTGTCTGTTTTGTAAGGCAAGCACTTGAAGAATATAATGGCATAACGATACGAGCTGAACACTGGCAAAGTGAAATTACGAATATGTTAGATGTGTGAGCGGGCAGAACTTGACCTTTTTAATGTAAGACACGAACTTTTGCAATTGTGAGAAAACAAATTTATAATTTACGTAGCGTGAAACACAGAAATGCATGTCGAATGTGACAAGTTGGAGAAATATGGAGGAGGCGAGGCGGATATTCTTAAGTTTGTGGAAACAAAGGCATACATTATTTGTAAAATGGCAACAATTTTGGTAAAGTACAAATTTAGCGAGCGAAGAAATGCAACATAGGGGTACAAGCGGCCAATTGCAAGGCTTTTTAGGGTTGAGAGTGTTAAGTTGGTGAAGTAACGGGGTGGAAAGGATGTGCCATTGTTCAGTTTTGGGCAAACAAAGGCAGTCATTAATTGTAACATGACACCAATTTTGGCAAAATACGAAAATATTGTACAAAGAAACACGAATTAGGGGTACGAGCGGTGAATTACAACGCGTATTAGGGTTAGCAGGCGTGCACAACTTAGCAAAAATCTGCATTCGTCAACTCTGAAACGCTAAGACCGAAATTTTGCACCGCGCAATATCGACCGGCGGCACCTTCGAGCGGCGCGGCAGCGACAGCGGCGGGCGCCCCTTCCCTCACGGACGACCTCGGTCCCTGCGGCGAGGAGACGACGAGGCCCGCTTTCCCATTTAGATCAGGCTTTGGCTCGTATGAATTTAAAGACTCATGCGTACTGTGGGTGAAGAAAATTTTTGAAAGAGTTGTGTCGGAGCGTATTCGACTTTAACTTCTACGAGCCAAAGCAGGATCGATTGGGATCGCGTGCCACGTCGTCTCCTCGCCGCAGGGACCGAGGTCGTCCGTGAGGGAAGGGGCGCCCGCCGCTGCCGCCGCCGCGCCGCTCGAAGGTGCCGCCGGTCGATATTGCGCGGTGCAAAATTTCGGACTTAGCGTTTTCAGAGTTGACGAATGCAGATTTTTGCTAAGTTGTGCACGCCTGCTAACCCTAATACGCGTTGTAATTCACCGCTCGTACCCCTAATTCGTGTTTCTTTGTACAATATTTTCGTATTTTGCCAAAATTGGTGTCATGTTACAAATAATGACTGCCTTTGTTTGCCCAAAACTGAACAATGGCACATCCTCCCCACCCCGTTACTTCACCAACTTAACACTCTCAACCCTAAAAAGCCTTGCAATTGGCCGCTTGTACCCCTATGTTGCATTTCTTCGCTCGCTAAATTTGTACTTTACCAAAATTGTTGCCATTTTACAAATAATGTATGCCTTTGTTTCCACAAACTTAAGAATATCCGCCTCGCCTCCTCCATATTTCTCCAACTTGTCACATTCGACATGCATTTCTGTGTTTCACGCTACGTAAATTATAAATTTGTTTTCTCACAATTGCAAAAGTTCGTGTCTTACATTAAAAAGGTCAAGTTCTGCCCGCTCACACATCTAACATATTCGTAATTTCACTTTGCCAGTGTTCAGCTCGTATCGTTATGCCATTATATTCTTCAAGTGCTTGCCTTACAAAACAGACAGCCTTTGGTTGTTACATGCAAAGTTGATGTCCTAAGTTAGAAAATTTGATCAAAGTATCCTCGCTTATGTTAGAAATTGAAGAGTTCATGCGCCTATGCGCTTTACCCGTCCTCTGCTAATTCCTCTCGTTCGCACACATATTGAAAAGGTGCGTGTTGTTGAATATATGCTTGTGAATTTCGTATATTTGATGTGTAATATGTTAAGATTTAAGAAAAAGCGCCACCTGTTGAACTCCATGTGTGACGATTCTGTGGTTTGTACTCTTACATGTACAAGAAAGTTATCTTGTGCGCCATCTTTGGAGTTGGAAAGTTATATTAGTTACTTGACTGCTCCTATATGATGAAGAATGCCTTGTGAATAGAAGGATGAGAGTTTTCATGGCTTTCGAGTTTGTGTGTATGTGTGTGTGTGTGTGTGTGTCTGTGTGTGTGTTTGTGTGTGTTTGTGTGTGTGTGTGTGTGTGTGTGTGTGTGTGTGTGTGTGTGTGTGTGTGTGTGTGTGTGTGTGTGAAAGTATGTTGGTGTTTCACCTTGTGCCTAGAAAGTTGTGCGTATTTGTATTATTTGGACTTAGCGTTTGTGAAAAAATTGCGTGTGTATATGATGTTTGAGCGCGGTTGGGCAGGAAAGGCTGCACGGGCGCCATCTTGGGAGATGATGGCTACTAAAGGGTGAGCGCTTCTTCAGTGCTTGAGTTTGAATATGCATGAAAGTTGTGAAGGCTGCCATATTGGAATTTACCCGTTGCTGGATTCTTAGGTTTTTGCGTTTGACTATACATGAAAATTGGGAAGGCCGCCATATTGGAATTTGCCCTCTGTTGGATTCTTAGGTTTTTGCGTTTAACTTGGAGAAAATTGGGAATGCCGCCATATTGGAATTTGACTGTGCATGGATTCTTAGGTTTTTGCGTTTGTCTGTATAAGAAATGATGAAAGGCCGCCATATTGAATTTTGCCCGTTGCTGGATTCTTAGGTTTTTGCGTTTGACTTGGAGAAAATTGGGAAGGGCGCCATGTTGGAATTTGCCCGTACATGGATTCTTAGGTTTTTGTGTTTGACTATACGTGAAAGTTGGAAAGGACGCCATATTGGATTTTGCCCGTTGCTGGATTCTTAGGTTTTTGCGTTTGACTTGGAGAAAATTGGTAAGGACGCCATGTTGGAATTTCCCCGTACATGGATTCTTAGGTTTTTGTGTTTGACTATCCGTGAAAGTTGGAAAGGCTGCCATATTGGAATTTGCCCGTTGCTGGATTCTTAGGTTTTTGCGTTTGACTTGGAGAAAATTGGTAAGGACGCCATGTTGGAATTTCCCCGTACATGGATTCTTAGGTTTTTGTGTTTGACTATCCGTGAAAGTTGGAAAGGACGCCATATTGGATTTTGCCCGTTGCTGGATTTTTAGGTTTTTGTGTTTGACTTGGAGAAAATTGAGAAGGCCGCCATGTTGAAATTTGCCCGTACATGGATTCTTAGGTTTTTGTGTTTGTCTGTATAAGAAATGAGGAAAGGACGCGATATTGGAATTTGCCCTTTGTTGGATTCTTAGGTTTTTACGTTTGACTTGGAGAAAGTTGGAAATGTCGCCATATTGGAATTTGCCCGCTGTTGAATTTTTAGGTTTTTGTGTTTGACTATACGTGAAAGTTGAGAAAGACGCCATGTTGGAATTTGAGCGGCGGTGGATTTTTAGGTTTTTGTGTTTGACTATACGTGAAAGTTGAGAAAGACGCCATATTGGAATTTGACCGCTGTTGGGTTTTTAGGTTTTTGCGTTTGACTATACATAATAACTGGGAAAGACGCCATGGTGGAACATGAAAGTTGTGAAGGACGCCATATTGGAATTTGCCCGCTGTTGGATTCTTAGGTTTTTACGTTTGACTATACATAAAAATTGGGAAAGACGCCATATTGGAATTTGAGCGCTGTTGGATTCTTAGGTTTTTGCGTTTGCCTTGGAGAAATGCTGCTATAACTTTTGGATAATGAGGTATGAAATACTTAATATTGTGTGATTTAAATGTAAAAATGTCTGATTTATTGATATTTTTGAATAAAATGGGGAATAATGATTATATTTCTTAGTCATATGATGGGATTCTCGTCGCCTTATTGGTTCGTCGCTAGGGTTTGCTGCTTCGTGATTGGTTGGTTCTTACTCGTATAAGGTAAATTTGTGTGCAGAGGTTTGGAATGGAGGGTTGGAGGGTGGGGGGAAGGTCTTTAGAGTGAAATGCCACTCATACGAGAATATTGTATGTTGTTCTGTATTGTTCAAGCATAAAAAAATATTGATGGTGTGGTATCCCCAGCCAAAATTCTTATATTGGTGGGTGATCTCCCCGCGACAGATGGTCTGACTCCTCCGCGACAGAGAGATGAAAGGGTGTAATTACCTACTTGAAAGCCTTGTTCGGCTCGCTCTGACAATGGGCAATGGACTTCGCTGGGAGAGCCGGAGAGAGAGAGAGAGAGAGAGAGAGAGAGAGGGTGTGAGGAAGGGAGGGAGGTAGAGAGATGCCGAGAGGGATACATAGAGAGGAGAGGGAGATGGGGAGGGAGAGGAAGAGAGGCTGTTGAAGCCTGTATGGCAGTGCCTCTGATGAGGCGTTTCCAAGAGATGGATACATGAAGTGCTGGTGGGAGAGGGAGAGGGAGAGGAAGAGAGGAGGGGAGAGGGAGAGAGGAGGGGAAAGAGGGAGAGGGAGAGGGGTAGTGGAAGACCGTGCAGAAGTCAGAATATACTGCGGTGCCTTCGATGAGTCATTCTCGAGAGATGGATACATAAAGAGATGGTGAGAGAGGGGGAGGGAGAGGAAGAGGGAGAGGGAGATGGGGAGGGAGAGGGGGAGGGAGAGATGTCGTGGAAGCCAGTACAGTGCCGCTACCGATGACGCATTACCGATGACGCATACCCGGGGCGCGCGGGGGGGCCCTGTACCGCTGCTAGTTAGGGTTAACTAATTACTATTACTAATATAATTATCTAATTATTATACTAATTAATATACTAATTAATATAATAGGCTAAATAATATGACCCAATTATTATAATAGGCTAATTAATAGTACCTAATTAAGTTGACCTAATTACCTTAACTAGTTATCTTAACTAATTATTAATAATAATTAACTAATTACTAATTAATTACTAGTTAGTATTAATACTTAACTGATCTGACACTGGGAGTATTTGACTACTAACGTCATCTCTGGGCTAGTGCCCGACGTCCGTTATAACGGACGCTTAGGGGAGAGTGCTCCAAGACGCCCATGCTAAGGAAAATTGTGCTTTTCTTCCATGTGGGATCCAAGAGAAGTACATGTTTCACCCTAATGTAAAGAGTGATCATTAATGAAGCAATGACAGCCACTACAGAACACAATTCAATAAGATCAATTGTGTAAATTAAAAAAGGTAGACCCCTCCAAACTGGGCGTCTTAGGAACCCTATACTACAAAACGCCCATAGGATGGGCATCTTGGAGCAATGGAAATCGACTAAAAACAAGAGGCATTGCAATCATGCATTTTAAACTAAAACAATAAACTGCTTGAGAGAAAGCAAATTAAACCAAAACTAAAAGATCCTAAAGATACAGAGCAACTAAAAACACCGAGAAGAAAAAATCCAATCTCATGTTGTGAGTCACTATTGCCATTTCCACTTTAATCACAGACACCAACAAAAGTCACATACGAATTCTTTGGATGTCTCTTCGTCTGCACATTCTGCATGACATCAACCTTTGCACGTACTGCATTCTTTGCATTTCACTGAAGTTTGGGGCAAGGGTGAAATATATTCAATAAACACTGATAAATTTTATATGGCCCCGTTTTTTATGAGTAGAAGGTGGTGACATGGTAGGCACCAATTTTTGGCCATTTGCTCATAGTATCAAAGACGCTCATGGGCATCTTGTAATCTCTATGCTTCCTATACATTCAAGATGCCCATGGGCTTCTTGTAATCTCTATGCTACCTATGTTTTCAAGACGCCCATGGGCTTCTTGTAATTTTCGAGTCCCTCTCTACTGACGCCATTTTATTTAACAATGTCAATGTTTACTGGTTAGATAAAACCACAAAAGCAACTATAAATGAACCCTAAATAAACGTTGAAATGCGCAAATTTTTACTACATAAGGCTAAAGAGAAAATTAGGAAGATTCGTAAATGGGTACTTACAAAAAAGTGGTGAAAATCTAGAAAATTGATTTATCGCGTCAATATCTCGAATACTGAAACATTACTGTTATGGGAGGTTCACAAGATGTCGCTACATGCAATGAGACAACTAAAACACGAAGATGTATCTTTTCAACCTTTTTAAAGGGGGTGGGCGTCTTACTCGCCCTGGGCGTCTTGTAGCACTCTCCCCTACATTGCAATCGAAATTTTCTTTGGAAAACCTGCGGCAATTGGAATAATATTTTGTCAGCACATTGACCAATATGGCTACTACAAACAACGTTTATGCTTTCTCTAAATTTCTCCTCGTTCAATACCAAACATAAATATAATAGCTAGTGGTAGCGGGGATTTTGGACATGCTGCAATGGACACGTTAGCACAAGCAATAAAATATTTATAATCCACTTAATCAGGCAATCACAATAGTGGAATCTATAGCCAATTTTTAAAAATAGTGATGACTATATTATACAGATGCCTATTATTTTGGCAGCGTGTTTTCTGAGCGTCCGTTATAACGGACGTCCGGTAACTAATGGGTTAAGAGGATAGAGCAGAAAAGAGCAGAGTCAGCTCTAGAACAGAGTTCGTCAAAACTAGGAAAATCGGCAGGAAGGAAGCTAGAAGGGGTCTATTTTCTTAAAGACCGTTAAGACGTTTACGCTCCATAGCGTTGGCAAATCCACCACCAAACAGAGGGAGCATAAAGTAATCTTGCAATGGTAGTACATGTAGCTCTAACAACGTCAAACAGACGTTGACCATGGAGGCCGTGGGCAACCAAAACACGCAGAGCTGCTAATCTGTAGGATACGCGTTGAGAGGCCATTGATTCACAAAGTTACTTTGAAGTGAAATGTCCTATATGTGAGCTGTGTTATTTGAAACGAATGAAATCAAGACATATACCCAGATAGAGAAAGTCTTGGAATTGTGATGTCTACATTGGTAACCTCGGGCATATAACCATTATTATTATTATAATGTTAGAGAAAACATTTAAGTGGAGCTAAGACTGTAGGCATAGGCCTACCCTGTTATAAGAGGTTATCATAGGCAAGCAAATTGAAGAACCCATTCGTAAGTTACAAAAGAGAGATAAGACAGTTGAATTGCGTACGGAAGGGGGAAATCACAATATCATCTGTTTAGTTGGTATCTACAAGCCTATTAATCACAAATTATTATCATCAGTTAAATTGTACAGCTGTTTCAAGGAATTCGTGAAACGTTTGTCTTAATTAGGCACATACTGCCACATAGGCTACAGTTGTTAGCGTGAATTAATATAACCTACTCTGAATGATATAAATTATCACAGTAGCCTACTTGAACGACTTGTCAGTCCTGAATATTCAGGTTAATTAATTAGCAAAACCAAACTGTGACTTGCATGGATTGTAGGCTATAGCCTGTGCAGGAAAGACTACTTCAGTAAATTTATAAATGTCATAGGAATACGTAGAGGTGCTTCTTATGGGCGCATTCTGTCAAGAAATAAAGAGTTTCTTCAGAAGAGTATTCTTCGTAATGTCTACGTTTAGTTTAATTATAGACGATGCAAGCACTCGCTCAGTTGAAGTTATTTAGTAATTAAGCCTCTAATAATCGACTTCAGTGGCGCTAGAGAAACCTGTCGCCTTTTCTCTACCGGTAACCTATAATTATCATTGTCTTTGTAGTACTGGGATCCGAACATGGAATATGATGCGATCGTTTTTACAGCAAAATGCAATTACGATTCAGCGGTAGCGACTACAGGCTGGGCAATAGGGGAAGCTAACAGTCAGCGAATAGATCCTGTAGCTTCACTCAAAGACAGCTTCGAAGCATCAAAATTCAGATATGAGGTCAGTTGTCTATACTAAACTCTGCTCAACGTCCGTGAACGTGTCTAATGTTACGTTTAAACGTAGACTATAGTTTTTTTAAATATATATTCGTTTAATAGAAAAACCAAGTGACACACCGCACATGGGTACATGAAGAGATATAGAAAATTTGAAACAGAAAAAGTATTTTTTGAAATGAAATCATTAGTAACGGTCATTCAGTTAGTCAGACATATAAAGATAAAGGGGTGATTTTTTCTTCTCGTCGGTATAATATACGAGGGATAAAATTTCGGTCGTCTTTTGCAGATACTGAGAAGTCGTGTAATTAGTAACAGATCAATTATAACCTATGTAGACTAGTATGTATTAGTGTGGTTCACAGATACATGGTAAAAAATAAAGTTCAAGCCAGAAACCAAGACTACCTCTCCGTTTGTTAGACCTATCAATAGTATCCTTGAGACCAAATTTCAGCTTCCAATTCAAACTAGAAGGCGGTGCTCACGGACTCTGTTACTTTGCACTAAGCCGACGAAAAGACGTTAATGTCCAAAACATTGTGTCGAGCATACATTCCTATACAATCGTATTTTATTTCAATTTAAATCAAATATTGCTGTAAAATGACAATATGTGTGATACTTTAGCAATTGGTCAGCATTAAATGTAAAATTTCAGTTGGTTTGAAAAAATTGGAAATGTTCAAAATTGTGCAAAAAATCGTTCAGTCCATGAATGACGATGGTTCTCATGTTCTCACTTCAATATCCGATAAAGTCATTATAATTATGTAGAAGGCTAAGACTAAGCAGGCACTGTGTCAACAGCAGATTTCTTTATTTAGTGAGTGGGGGACAACTTTCCTACTTCACCATCAGTGATGAGTCGATTGAATTCCTTGAACAACTTCACACGTCTCTAAAGCATATTGTTCACCACTCTCCGTTGTTAAATTGAGTATCTGCCTTATTTATAATCTTCTTCTCGATCTATTTTTCTGGTGGAAGTGTAAAAAAAGAATCACCAATCTTCAGGCACTATGGTATAGTGTCCTCATTTGCTAAAATGCAAAATCACCCAAGCAATAATCTTTTTCAGTGCCATAGCACTAAGTCACCCATCCTTTGACCAGGCTTCACAGTCATTCTGTGGAATATTTCACCTTGTCTGTTATAGGCAAATGGCCACATAACAGAACTTCAACCTCATCTGAAAGGTAGGCCTACTACTGGTGTTTTTCTAGGACCTTCATGGAAGCAAAGCTGATCTCCTGGGCAACTGACTCATATTTTTTCTCTATCAATCCATATTGAAAGATCTTGTCCTGAAGCTGGAGCAGCAGCAAGAGGAGTCTTTTATCCATGCCATTGTGTGAAGAAGGCCACCAAATTACATAAGTTGATGAATTTGAGTTTCTTCCTTCTTACTTAGATTGATTGATTGATTACATCATGTTGATCGCTAAAAGGTATATTTTGATGGCATACAGTGACCTGGCCATCCAATGTGCATTGTTAATTGGACTCTCCAGTCTCTTATTAAAGGCTGGCCTCCAATGTCAACCATTGATACCTCAATGAGTTCTTGGTAATTTATCTAAAACTGACTTTATTTCAGCAGAGTACTTGAGAAGGCTGAATACTATTGTATGGAGGGCTTCAGTACCGGTTGTGACTTCCAGTCCTCAGATGTTGTCATGTGTCACACCTTCCCAAGCAGCTTTAAATCTCTTAAACATTGGAATATATATGGTTAATTCGATAAATCTCAGCAACATGCAGAAGGCTTATGGCTAAAATCAATTCAATCACATGAAGATGGCAGGTCAGCCACAGGAGCTCTTGACCTATCTTGTCTTCCTGCAAAATCGTACACTCTATTGAAAATTCCGGTGTTGGCATAATTTTTTTATCAAAGCTCAAGGCCTGAATATTATCAGTGAGTTTCTATAACTCCAGAAAATAAAGAATGGCCTTGGATTTGAATTGTATCTGAAGTTAATTTGAGCACACCAAAGAGTTTATACAAACCATCACCTGAAACCAGCACTGGCAGGCGGTTGACATTTCCTGCTCTGAAGATCTCAAGTAGGATTTTCCCATCCAGTGTACTACCACTGGATAATATTGTGGTACAAATTCAGATCTTTCAACTTCGGCATGTTCCCTCCTGGTCTTCTTAAGCATTCCTTGTTAATGGTACTCCATGAAAGTGGCAGGACAGAAAGAGAGCAGCACACAATTGCTGCAGAAGTTGGTACCAAAAATCTCAATCCGTCATGATCAAATCACCAGAAGTCTCATTTCCTTAAAATACACCTGTCACTTAATGGCTTAATAACTGTGTAGTCTTGATTCTGGTAAGTATGATAACACAACAGACACTATTTCAAGCTCATCTACATGACAAATGTTGAGTTTTTGACCAAACAAGAAAGGCATCTTGATTTCTAGCAAGTACTACTACATGGTAATATTTGTGTATCATTGAGCACCGCCTTCTAGTCCGAATCTGGGGCTGAAATTTGGTCTCAATGATACTAATAACAAGTCTAACAACCTGTGAGGTAGTCTTGGATTCTAGCTTGAATTTCATTTTTTGGACCACACTAGTATGTATGCTACCGTTTTAATCAGCAAGTAGCCTTTGAGGGTCATTTCTCTGCAGGTAACCCAAATAAAGGGTGAGTCTATTTGCATAGAATCAGGTAGCTATTATACAAGGCAGTTCAACGTTCACGATTTGAAACAACGTCTGGCAGGAACCATTGGAGTAAAAACAGTTGGTAGGCTATCATTAGCAAATAGAATAAAAACATAGTTGGGGAGACATTAGTCGGGTCATTAACATAGAGCAGGAATAGAAGTAGGCTAGTCCATGGTTGGAGCCTTGAGGAACTCCATTATAATCAACCATAGTTCAGAGAGAACATTGGACACCAACTTTCCGTCAGCGGCTCTCAAAAATTATAGCTGGTGAGTCATTTGAGCTGCGTCTCCTTAATTTCATAGTTATCTAGTTTTTTAGCAGAATATTATTATCGACCGTATCAAACGCATTGCCGGGATCGAAAAATACTTATAATAATATTATAAAGATTTCTACAACACTAAAAGGGCGGAAAGTTCCGGGAACCAGCTTAATCACAGGCGATCAGTCAAAGCAAACTGGTAGACTACCGTCAGCGTTCTCCTCTTGACCATCTTGGTTTATGCAGCGAATCTACAGGATTCTCCAAAGGAACCACGATGCGAAGTTGATAGTCATCATACCTACATGTATCACCTCTGAGTTAGCAGAAGTGTCGTTTGTACTGTAGTTTGGATCGTTACAGTCATGGGCGGAGTTTGGTTTCCGTTCTTGGAGGGGCTAATGCCTTCTTAGGGGGGCTAAGCCCGGAAAAAGATATCATTTTCATGGTTAAAAAGCTAAATCTGGGCCTTCTTGGGGGCTTAGCTCCCCCTAGCCCCTGATAAACTCCGCCCATGGATAGAGTTTGGTGTTCAGCTTAGTCATGCAGCGTCAAATACTCTTATCCAGGAAGACCACAATAATGGGATTGGATGCAACAAAAAAATCTTTGCTAGACAACCACCTCCACTTTCAGCATATCGCCATTGAAAGCAGCTGGCTAGGGGTCAGCGTGGTCTTGGTCTTGAACGTGGACAGAATCGCCTCATTTGGAAGTGGGAAAAAACATCAGCGTTCCAAGATTTCAACTGCTCGCTCTAATGTAGACTCCTCTCCGTAAAATTATCGTCTTCGCCAAGTTTGTAGTTTGATTTAAATGCGCCTGCAATTTGCTTGCCAACAGACTTGTGTGTAAATCATAACGAAAACTAAAACTATCTAGCCTACCTTGAAATTTAACTACTGATGTGGTGTTTGTGCTTCAGCGCAATGACCGTGCCGTTGTCACGAAATAGAGTATCCCCCCGTATTAAAAGTATCCTCAAAATGAAGAAAAGTCGAAAAAAACACTTCCGCGTGCTTTTATTTTTGCAAATTAATTTTCATCTGCTTTGTTTTGAACAATGACACTAACAGGTATGTTTATTTCTACTAGATAATTTGTTTTGCTTTGTTTTTATAGCACTTAAACCGTTTAAAACACTTAAAAACACTCGGAGACACTAAATAAATTCGAGTTGCCTTTCTCTGAGCATTGTGTAGGTCACTGAAAACATTTAGAGTCACTTTAAATTTTGATTAGAGTATAATTTTTTAAATTATACACATTTTTCAAAAAATGGGATAGAATGGTTTATCCCCCCGGATAGTCTAGACCGGTTAATTCCATCCGGGGGATAGATTAATTCATCCCCCCGGATAGCTTTAGGGGGGATAATCCTTTTCGTGTCACCGTCCGTCGCCCGACGATCACGATTACGTCGTCTCGGAATATTGAAGTCATTTAGGCCTACCTAATAATTTTAAGAAATAATATCTGTTATAGCTTTTTCTCACATTAAACTGCATTTATCAGCAATACATGTGGTAGTAGTATCGTTCATGTTGTAGATGCGCTCCGTCTATATGGTTGGTATTGGAGTCGACGTTAGATTCTGCAGTTCTGCTCGAGTAAACGGCGTTACTCGCAGTAACGTATACATTGGAATCTATCTATTTTCGAGGACAAGGTACCGTACATCCAAAGAAGCAACTAATTTTCTATCTCTTTTTCTTCAGTTGGTTTGATTTTTTCATGACGTCGTTGTCTTAGGCCTATGCTTATTGTATAGAATCTGTTTTGGAAGGTTTTATGTCACTGTATCTTCCTTCTTTCTGTTCTGACGTGTAGGCCTAAGCTTTCTCCAGTCCATAAACATGCCAGCACTTCGGTGGATTTAAAAGCAAGCCACATCCGGTAATCTATTTCAATTTTGAGACGAGCTATTCTAGATTCCAGTGATTTTCTCAGATATGAAGATGTCAGAAATTATTGACAACGCAGAAAAAATTAAGAGAATTGATTTCCTTCCATAAGACAGATTTTATCCTGTACTGTTGAATTGGATAGTCCGGACTCGATTAATATTAATTGCTCAAATGAAGCTTAATATTTAACAGGATCAAATGTTCTTTTATAAGACTGAACAGTTCAAGTGCTATACTGCAGAATATCTCTTGAATTTGTTCATTTTATTTACTTTCTGGCGTAAACGTTCCTCGTTCATTTCAATTCTAATAATATATGCATTTTTTCATGATTTTCATAGGTTGACTGAATTAATTTATGTGCTATAGTTTGTTCTGTAAAGACTGAGTGATATCTTAATTTCTAGTGTAACTAATTTCTATGATTCGTTTATTTCCATATTCGAAACTGTCTGGAGCTGCAGAGGTCACAGGCCATGCGGGAATTGCGTCATGGGTCCCGTGGCAGAGTCTCTGTCCAAAAGTCTACCTCAGCGAATCTATTTCGAAGTAGATTCTCCAACAAATCTATTTCTGAATAGCCGCTGACAGAAACGCAGAAAAGGCCTCATCGCTAATCATTAATAGATTAGGCTACTAATCAAAATTGATATTATTTTTAACAGTAGGGGTAAGCCAATCGTCGTATACGTTTTCATTGAAATCTATCACACTATTTGTGTTAACAGCGACTTTAGAGAAAAAACTATACAATATTCTATCGGAGCTGCGTGTACTGAATGTCGTTCTCACGTGTTTTGGTGCGATGGAGGACTCTGCCGAGGTCAGCTAAGAAGCATTCTTTGATTTATTACTATTGTATTGGATATAAGCATTTCTAAAGCGCCTCTAGTAGAGTGAACTTTTCAGAGCCTCAGAGGCGCTCCAGATGCGCAAGGCCACGCGAAAAAAAACAGGTTATGAGCATAGATAAGGCAGAAGAGACAGAAGTGAAGAGCAAACAGAAGAAGAAATTGCATTGCAAAGAGAAGGACCAATTGAGACAAATGATCGGGATTGAACCATAGCACTTCCTAGACATAGGCCTACATGTAAACTTCCAAGCAAAGGCGTAGGCCTAAATCACACGATTAGGATAATCTCCTATAACGAAAGTCTCGCTTGTTCAAAGAAATTTACACCACATGCACTCATCTGATCCTCGGATCCTCCGCCTCCCAATCCTAAATGACACCCTTAGGCCTATCGCAGATATTCTGGTCCCTCTGGCAACCGAACTTGGACGACCTTTGATCAGTCCTCTGACTAGATGCAGAGCTTGTGAATGAGCTGGTGCCTGAGAATGATTTTCGGGTGGTGCCTTTGAAGTTTTGAAATTATTATTAAAATATAGTAATAGGTCTAACTATCGAGAAAGCAAATGCGCTGTACACTGACACCCATGCATCTGTCATTCATTTATTCAACCTAGCCTACTTCTTAACTACTACATTTTGTTTTTTTAACAAATTTCTTCGCACTATACAATGTATTAACCTATTCATATAAACATTATAAAAAGTGAAACCAAGATATTTACGTTAAGAAACCTCTATGAAACATTCCCACGCATGTTCTTTATTTCCTGCTTTGCCATTCCAACCTTTTGTTGCAACGACTTTAACCTTGACCATCGTGTTTTGCCCCTCCTGCAAATTATATGCGGTCGCCCATGCTGGTAATAAGAACAATTTTCATGTATTCCCACTTCACATTGATTGCACATTTTCTATCTCGAACTATTGTTGGCTGGCTATACTCGCATAGTCTATAATTTATACTAATGAATTTTTCGCATCTCGTTGCCAAAGCGCGCGGTTGAGAAAGAAAACTAATCATAGTTATTTCTAAACTATGCCCTAGTGCATTCAAACAAATTAATTGTGAAAATCGATAGTCTGTTTGCTTTTCAGAAGCCTGCTCATCCCAGATTTATACGTGCTGTGAGTTACGTTTGTACTTATAATCTTTCTATTATAATTAGATCTAAATTCCGATTTTAGGACTTTCAAAAGCTGTTGAAAATGTATGCCTCACAGATAGAATACTTTTTAAATTAAGAAAACATATTCAGCCAATCTATTGAACTACTTTATAAATAATTTTATTCAAAGGTAGTCTTTCAAATAGAGGTTGCACAAGAGCTCAAGACCAACGATACGGTGTATAATTGTAGATCTGATAGGGCGGCCATTTCAGTTTAGTCTCTTAGGCCTACTTCATATTCCTTATACAAAATCTTGTAGTTTTTCCAGACAGAAATAGACCTATGAAGATCACTTTATGGATTAATCTGAAGCATTCCACATAGGCCTACACATTTCGAACACCTTTTCCCTTTTGTTGCTTTTAAATAGCATAATTGTTTACAAATGTTCTATTTCTTATTCAATATAAAACCGTGGCGCAACGCGTCTATTTGAATTGTGTAGAATCGTGAAAGAAACGATACCGCCACATCGTTACATGTAGGTTATAGACCCTAATTATATTGCAGCTTGCTTTGAAGACTGCACACATTGTGACGATTGGAGCAGTGAGTCTTGCACGTGTCCAAGTGAGTTTTATTTGGCTTATCAGCACGTAAACACTTTTTGACATTTTACCTATGCATGGTAACGAGACTTTTTAGGCCAATGTGCATAAATACATACTTACAGAAGCTCTGCTGTTCCACCTCTGGTGTCCAGCGTTGATATGACCTCCGATCGGCTGATCAAGCTGAACTCTTGATCCCTCGTTCTCGAACTGCTATAATGCGGCGGCGCTCTTTCTCAGTGGCTGGCCCTACTAGGCCCTACCTGGAATGGGCTCCCTGTTGCACTCCGCCTTGTGCCTAGACACTATGTTTCTTTCTTACTTAAAAACTGTTTTATTTAGCCGTTGTTGGACTGGGAGCGCTTCTGATTACCTTGAAGGTGCGCTATATAAAAAGTCAATAATAATAATGATAAATGCATTCCACAATTTGAAATGGCACAGATTTAGAAACACTCAAGCCATTCGAATCGATTGCAAAACGCTGAAGGAAGTATTGCTGTAAAATTATGTGAATAATTGCACTTTATACACGTGAATCATAATTTAGGCCTAGGCCCTATGCTCTTATTTGAAGCTCAAATGTTACAGCTCAGTAACTAGTCTACAAGGCCTTTACATTAACTGTAGGCTATATTTAAAATTAGCTTTTACTTAGGTTTTGCAGTTGTTTACATCTAATAAATGTAATAAATGTAACAGCTTAATTAGATTTTGATTCTAAATAATATGAAGGTGTAATTAGATCATGATAAAAGTCTCTAAGAAATTTCGTCATCTGAAAAAATGGTCGTTTTTCACTGAAATAGGTCGACCCAGCTCAGATGCTGACACACTGATGTGTTACAATAAGGGAGAGACGACATACACGACAGGGGCTTCACTCGCTATGATCATAGTGTCGTCATTGGCGTTGGTTTGTCTTAACTAAACTGAGAATTACACTTAGCCTATGCAGAAATAGCGACTAGAAGTGATGTGATATGATCTGGTTATTAATAGTTATTAACCTAATAATCTTGTTAGCAAAGCTATCATGTAAGCCTAAGGCAACAATAATCATTGACGGTCGATTCAACTGAAATCCTGTAATAATCTAATAATCTAATAGATTAAGAAGATGAAATTATTCCTGAGATAGCCTATTTCTGGCGGAATAGCTACAATTTGTAATGGAAGATTGTTCAGTTAAATGCATCATTAGGCCTACATAGCCTCATAGGCATCACTGAAGTTCCAGCCTTCCAGGTTCCCCACTGACTGCTCTGCGTAGCTATAATGGTGCATCGACACAAGAACTTTGGTTTAAAGGAACGGCAACACTGCGTTGACTTTGTTAGCCCAGAAATGATCAGTGCTCATGGAGGAAGATCTTCAATAATTATCTTTGACTGCTAGGCTATCGCATAATTCAAGATTCATTTAATTCAAAAATGTTTTAAGGCGATAATTAATTATAGGCTCTACTCTTTGAAACATCATAATTATAAATAGGCAATTATTTCCCACAATAATATTTAGCCTATAATTGCAACGATTGTAATGAACGATTAGTATTTTGTCACGCGTTTGCAGCATTTTAAAGTGGCTTTGCGCTATAATATTGTCATTAGCCTAACAACTGTTTATAGGCCTATGTTTGTATAAATCGGAACATTTAGTAATTATTTGTGAACGATTTTATACCAGTAGATAGACCTGGGAGTGACTTTGGTCAGCTAATCTAACCCCACTTGACCCTAAAGTGACTTGAGGTCGACTTGAAGTCGACTTCTTGGAGTCAAAACGACTTGACCCGACTTGGCAGAAAAACAACCGACTTCCGACTTGAAGTCGACTTCTGACATGGTAATAGCCATTTAGCCTAGGTCTACTTAGGCTAATAATGCAAGAATTCAAGCCAATTTTCCTGACGAGCAGTAATTTCATATAGGCATATCTACGAATGAGTAATGAGACCTCAACGCTTAATTGATGAATTTATTAAAGTTTTATTAAGCCCATTTAAGGCTATTTTTGAATAGTTTTGTGATGCTTTAGGGCGTTTAGGCTATGATCTAGTAACCTAGACAATGTGACGACAAATTATAGGCCTATCAATTTTAGCTTGCCCATTTTCTGTGATTATTCATGCAGATTACCCTCATTAAGATTGTTATTATTTTCAATTTTCATATTATATTGAATAAATTTGTAAAACATGCAAGGTCTAAGATAAAATGGGGGACCGTGGACTAATGGCGCCGAATGGCGTGTTATGATGATTATTATTAATTTGTAAGTTTGTTATGATTATTTGGCCACTGACATCAACTTAGGCCTAGCAAATAGCATTGCAAGCGCATCATCCGGCAGTAGGCTACTACTATTAGTAGCATAGCCTACTCGCTGACAGTAAAGTCTTTCGATCATTGTCCAATTGGTCCGCATACAGTAGTTTTCCCCTCTGCAGACAACTGCAGATGCAGCGTGCCGGTACCAAGGTATAGCGCCAAAATATCGATTCTTTATTAGGCCTTGTAGATCTTTGCGCCGAATTCACTTACCACTTAGTGACTTAGTCTAGAAGTTCACTGATTTGCTCATGCTCATGTCTTGATAAGCACAGGTGCTAATATTTTAGTGGCATCACATCTAGTATATTAAATATAGGCCTAATAATTATATGTAGTAGCATTTTGTTTCACCATTTTAATTAACCTCATGCCTAAGCGTGACGTTTTAGCATAGAATAACAAGTTATAGGCCTAGTCAATGAATAGATCGGCAGACGACAGCCTGCACGATAGCCTGGCTCTACAGGTAAAATAATCAGTAGGCTAAGTCTCTGTTTAGCAAAGACCTCATTCATTCTTGTAAACGCACTACAAAAGCTGCTTAAATGGTGTTCTGGTCTCACGATCATTGGTTTGAAGTGACAAATTTAACCATGTTTGTGTCTCAAGTCGGTTTAAGTCGACTTGTGATAAAAACAACTTCAAGTGACTTCTCTTCACAAAATTCGACTTGGGGTCAGTTGCGGTGAGCATAATCGACCCGACCCGACTTGGGATGACCAAGTCGACTGGGGTCGACTTATTGGGGTCGACTCCCAGGTCTACCAGTAGACCTACGTATTCTAGTAATTCAGAATGATTCACTAACATCTCGACAAAAGTTTTGAATGCGCTTAATATTTTGATCGTGGATGTAGACACTAAAGCAAATTGATATGCTGCAAGCGATCTTCTACGGGTGAAGCTAACAAGCATTAAATTTTCCTGATGCAAAATTGAGCCCAGATTACGACATAGGTCTAGCTATAAAGATAATTATTTTGTCAAAACTTTTTTAAACATCCATGGTTCTCAAAGTGACCATTGTCATTGCGCGGGAATTGCTGTAGTAGGCCTAAATTTCCTAGAAGAAGGCTACCCACCTCAGTGGCCAATCGATTTTTACGTAAAGGTCATTCTATTTCATCTTTAGTCTTCATACCTACATGTATTCCTTGTACAAAAGGTCCAGGATACACGATGGGCAGCTTTCTAATAGGCTAAAGAGAAGTAGGTTATCGTTAGTCAGTTTTGTGTGTTGGCTAGTAAATTATCTAAACATTAATGTAACGACTTACAGGTAGGCCTACCACTGAATGTCCTGCCCACACTAGCCTAATAATATTACTATCAAAGTAGATCCAGAAAGCGTTGATCAGCAGGGCCTAAGCAGTGATAAGTTAAGGTCACTACTGGCGTAGCCTTTGCCCACACTAGCCTATATAATAATATTAGGCTATTATCAAAGTAGATTCAGAAAGCTTTGATCAGTAAGCAGTGATAAGTTAAAGTCACTACTGACGTAGCATACTGTCACATGCACGCAGAACCCGATCAACAGGTTCCCGTCCAGAGTTAGAAGTTGATGAAATGATCGAAATCCCTGAAACGTGCAGCATACATGTGGAACAACCGCACCATGTGAAGCTCGCAGCCCACGATTATCTCACCATCCAACACGTCGTCATTGTTTACAACGGAAAATAGTGTAGCGTCCAATATTATTGCTACTCCAGCCGCCAGTTCTGTGCAGAATTAGAATAGTTTATTACGGTGTGCAAAATTGGCCGGCCAAATGCAATGTAATGTGGATCCACTGTAATGTAAATGCAGGCCTAACGTAGCCTAGGCCTAATCTACATGTACCTAACGAGCCTAATAAGCATGAAGGCTTGTTCAAATCAAATCCGCTATAGCGTGGTCGACGGTTTTGGACTCGTAAAAGACTCTCACAGCCTTCTTCCAATCACTTTTTTAGTTCTTCGTTATGATTTCAAATTCGTTATTTCCTAGAATTCGCTTATCAAATGCATCTACATTTAATGCATCTGCTATAATTGCTTAATTCCCATTTTAAAAACTTTACCAAGCAGACCAGATGAGATTGATACCGGATTGTGTTAGGGACAAGACGATAGATTGTCGTTAAATACACGTAGCCTCTATACTCTATAGGCCCAGAGCTTAATTTGACATCCATACATCAGGGTGAAGCAATATAGGGCCTACTTGTATATAGGCCTACTTGTTGTGGATTTGAAAGTAATCAGAAAATCGCAGACGAATAAGCAGCGATCAGCTCCATGGTGATCAGTAACGAGCTCAACAAACTAATTTCGCTAGAGAAACATACTTAATCATAATCCTCTAGTGTATTGTTTGTCATAGTCGCCTATCAATCGAACTTCATGTCATATTATTGTAAATGGCCAAGGTCTACTAATTTAGAATGTTGAGACCAATTGAAAAGTAGTCAGGAATATGATCCAGGAAGTTAGACACAGCAATCTATCATTAATAATTAGACTTCTATTATAGGCCTGTAGGCCTACAGCCCACGTCTGATTAGAACAGCTTAAAGTCCAGAAAGCGTTAGGTTAAAAGATTTGAAGTATGACAACAGCATTGTGAAGTTCACATAGTATTAACAACAGCACGAAATTTAGTCATTATTATGATATCACAATATTTCATTTTTGACTTCTGCAAGAGTGGGTCGCAGGAACGGGGTTATACACAAAGTGACATCGCTGTCAACTGTGTTCCAGAGTAATTGGACGACTAAAAAGCGTGTACAAAGGAACCAGGCTTTGAGATATTGGTCACTATGGCCCGCGCATCTATCTGGCAGCCCTAAATATAAGGAGTTTTCTCGTTAAAGCGTGAGAGCATGATGATTGTGCGCTCATGGATAAGGTGGTTTCCTGCACTTGACTTTGAAGTGGTACTTTAGAAATTTGGCTATCACGATTAGGCTACGATTATGTAAATCAGACCATGTGCAACACAGCTGAACAATGCACATCTGCGTTATCCTCCTACTTCCCTCCAGTCTTGTTAACCACCAATACCAGAAGCAGTCGTGCTTATGCATGTGGGTCTTATTTTTCCGGAACTAACACTCACAAATATTTTATCGGATGTCAAGGTCTCCTACTATGGAACAATGTACCCAATGATATTCGAACTTTCACAGTTTTCTCTATTTTAACCCCATCATGCGGGACAAATCCTCTCTGGTAAGCTGATGGGCCTAGTTTCCATGTAATCTGCAATATTCATTCGTATCAATGTTTTGCTTCTGTCTATGATTAACTATAAACTTAGTCATGCTGATTAGATCCAGCCTACTGGTGCTCGATGCTTTGCAATAATGGGATCAATAAATTGATCCGATCTCTAGATGTATAGATGTTTGCGTATTTGCTTTAAGTCACAAACAATTAAGGTCAATCGTCGAGACGTATACAAAATGTCACCATGTTGTAGGCTACGTCAATACCTTTTCAATATCTTTTCAATACATGGAATCTGCTCTGTGGACTCAAATCTGCAATCGTTGATTCACTGGTCGAGCGCTCAACCATTAGACCACGGTGTCGCTAACAATAACTCAAACTAATTCAGAAAATTCAAAATTCAAATTGTTCAAATTGTTTTATTGATCCCACAAAAACGTAATTATTTTTTACAGAACATATTATAAGACAATTATAATAAAAGTACTAGCACATTCGGAAAAGAGATTAGAATACAGATTAGGGAGCAATAGGCACACCAGAAGGGACAAGTCCCGCTTAGTAGGGGCCTATATACCAGGAAGAGGTAGGACAGGATGGTGGGAGAGATTAAGTAAGGGAAATAGACGTTGTTATATCTATATAAGATATATGTAGTAGACATTACGTAAGAATGCAGATTATATTCTTAACTAAAACTTAACTAACAACAAACACAAAGCTGAGCTTAAGTAATATATATTAGTGTGTGTGCACGTGCAAGGGTTTTAGAGTGGCTAACGGATGTAACCGTACGGATTTCTTTGGGAAGACTGTTCCAGTTAGCGGGGCCTTGAACCCTAAGCGAAAACTTACAGACATTAGTTCTTGCAAACACAGGCCTGAAGTCATTGTTACTTCTAGTGAAAATAAGATGTGGCACTGGGTCAAAATAAGATGAGAATGATGATGGGAGGAGGTTATTGATGTATTTATACATGAAGATGCAAGTTTGTAGGAATTTAATTTGATTAATGTCTAGGAGTTTATGTTCAAAGAATAGTGGACTCGTGTGTGAATTGGGGGGAGATTTAGTTATAACTCGTATGGTCTTTTTTTGAAGGATCTTTATACCTTTAAGATTGGAGTCATATGTCGAAGTCCAGATCATGTTGCAGTAAGTCAGATATGGATATATGAGGGTATAATAGAGATCCCGTAAAATATGAGGGGGGAGAAGGTAAGATACTCTTTTTATAATGCCAAGATTCTTTTTGATTTTATTACTAATTTCAAAAATGTGAGTTTTCCATTTCAAGTGTTGATCGATGTAGACACCTAAAAATTTTGTTGAGGATAGGCTACTTGAGGAATAGTAATATTATTTAGAGTTATTTGACTATCATTGTTGGGGATGGATTTTCCTGTGGAGCGAAAAATGATACAGTTGGATTTTTTTTACATTAAGTGATAATTTGTTGCTTATAAACCAATCACTAGCAGACATTAGTTCCTTGTTCACCAGTTGTATTAAACTGTCGTATGAGGCGTGGGATAAGAAGACATTGGAGTCATCTGCAAACATAATGAAGTGTAGGGCAGTAGAGGAGTTTGGCAGATCATTAATAAATAGTAGAAATAAGAGCGGACCAAGTATTGATCCTTGTGGTACTCCAAATTCAATTGGTAACAGTTTTGAGAGAGTCCCATTACAAATGACTCTTTGGTACCGGTTAGTAAGGTAACTGGTGAACCAATCTAGGGGTGTACCTCTAATGCCATAGTGTTCTAATTTTTTCAGGAGGATTTTATGGTCAACAGAGTCAAAGGCCTTGGCAAGATCAAGAAAAATTCCAACGGAGTATACGTTATTGTCCATTGCAGCAGATATCCGGTCTTGGACATCCAGTAAAGACATTGATGTTGAGTGTCCAGATTGGAACCCATGTTGCGAAGAGTATAGGATAGAATTATGGGTAATGTAAGAATAGAGACGATCATACATAACTCTTTCAAAGAATTTAGAGAAAAATGGCAAAACCGAAATGGGTCTATAGTTAGCTATATCGTTTTTAGAACCTTGTTTAAAAATTGGGACGACTTTAGCAATTTTGATTTCAGTGGGCACAAGCCCATTTTCAAGTGAGCAGTTGATTATATTTGATAACGGCAGAGCAAGGAATTCCATAATGGGAGATATGATGTAAGGATTCAAATCATCCATACCTGAACTGAAAGTTGATTTGAGTGTTTTATTGATTAGCAATAGTTCTTGCGGACAGGTAGGTAACAGGGCAAAGGAATTATTCAAACGTGGCGACAGGAAATCCTTAAAATTCCTCTTACAAGGCGGTAAATCAGAGGACAAAGATTTTGCTATTCCAGTGAAATAAGAGTTAAAGTAATCAGCCATCAGATTTGAGTCGTGGATCATGACGCCATTTACTTTGATTTCGAGAATAGACGTATCTTTGTTATCAGTTTTGACAATGGTTTTAATTATCTGCCAGGTTTTTTTATATCTCTACTGTATTTCAAAAATTCGTTAGTGTAATATGATTGTTCAAGTTTGGTGCGTATTACTTTATAGTGGTTGCGATATTTCGTAAAAGTTTTTTTGTTTTCAATCGTGGGATTCTTTATATATTTAATATAAAGTTTTTCTTTCTTTTTTATAGATTTTAGTAGTCCTTGGGTCATCCATGGTTGTAGAAATGAATTTTTCTTAGAGACCTTCTGCGATTTGATAGGGAAGGATTTATCATAGCAAATTTTGATATTTTTAGTGAATAAATTAAAGGCTTCATTGGGTTCATGTGCATTGCATAAGTCAGTAACTGGGGACCAGTCAATGTGGGATATGAGCGCTTTAAAGGAGGCAGAGGTTTCACTATTTATAATCCGTTTCGATTCAATTTTACCCAGGTTACATGAGGCAATTGGCACAGATTTAATCCAAGTAATTATAGGTAAGTGGTCAGATATATCAGATATGATTATTGCAGAGGCAAGTATGCAGTCAGGGGCATTAGTGAAGGTGTTGTCAATTAAGGTAGCCGAGGTGGGAGTAATTCTAGTAGGTTTGTGGATAAGTGGGAAGAAGTGGTGGGTCATCATACTTTCAAGAAATTCGTTGGTAGGGTTATGATTGCCGTATTCCAGCAAATCCACGTTAAAATCACCTGTTAAAAATATTTTCCTGTTCTTACAAAGAGTGAGATCGTCCATAAGCAAGTCCACACTGGTGTTAAATTCAGCCATATTGAGACCAGAAGGCCTATACAGGACACCGAGTAGAATGTCCATAGACTTTTCTAATTTAATGTTAATGAAAAGACTCTCAAACGAGGTCATTGGTGTCGAGATGTGTATCTCATTGTAATGAATGTCTTGTCTGATGAAGAATCCAACCCCTCCCCCCATTTGATCCTCCCTATGCTTATGTATAAATTTGTAGCCAGGTAAGAATATTGAGTCGGCCATTAAGCTAGTTAACCATGTTTCAGTTACCGCTAGGATAGAGACTGGATGTTGAGTTAATAGAAGTTTAATTTCATCAATTTTATAGGTGATACTACGACAGTTAATGTGCATAATAGAAAATGGCGAGGGATCCATGGCAAATCTATGGGTAAGCTGCGAAGGGCCATGATAATTACTCTCCTTTATGATATTCCAGAAGTAATTAGAATCAGGGTCTAAGTCCATGTTGTTGAGAAGGGGTCTATTTGTATCTTCAGATTTAAATAGGTTTAGCTGAGGTAGGCCGGGCCTCGGCAAGGTCTCGCAGTCTGTAAGATTGAAAGTACGCGTACAATAAGCGCCGGCATCATACAGCCGATCCTCTGTGTTTATCGGGTCAAGAACGATCATGCATGCATTGTGGCAGGGTGAATTACAATTTCCGCAGGTACTAACATCTTGCCCTGGGCTAATCAGGGCAGTGCACACACAACATATGTCTAAATTAGAATACAAAGAGTTAGAACTCATAAGCTCAGCGATAGAGAAGAAACAGAAAGAAACGGAACAAAATAGAAAGAAACGAAAGGCAGCTGACCCTATAATCGACTCAAGAGAACTAAATTTATACTGAGCGATAGCCAACCTATAATTGCCATTCAGACGGAGTTAATTAACAGAACAGTTCAAAAGACAGAGTGCATTCAATAGGCTATTCAAATCAAATGGCATAATGCCGAGCATAATGCAATACAACCATGTAGCTGTCGAAATGATTATTGCATCGAGTGCAGTCATGTGAAGATAAAATAAGATTAAGTGAGAGCAGTGCATTGCAATCATAGCACTAGCAAATTGCTTATTGCGTCGAGTGCAGCCATGTGAACATAAAACATAAAAGCAGTGACTGTTGATAGCCTGATATATATAATATTATAACTAAGATGATGGTCAAACCGACCTTATCAGTATGCACTGAAACAAACCGATCATGTGAAAAAGCGTTTAACAACAAATGCAATGAAAGTGGACAGGTCGACAAGGTAGTCGAACGATCATTACTGTGGAACGAGCTTATTGAGGTCATCCATTGATGATATTTTCATCGGCGCAGCATCGTCCGAGAGGGACTTCTTAACATAAATATTTCCACCGTAAGACCAGGAGGAGGCGATAGACTTCTCCTTCACCATGGCTCGTGCAGAAGCATAGAGGAGAGCAGCGTTGGCGGTGAGATGTTCGTTGATATAAATCTTGTGGTGCTCCAGATGAGAAGGGTTGGAGGCTGGCTGATGTCTCAGAAGTTTCTTAACTTTGAAGACTTCGTTCCTTGCTCTACGAGTAGTGAAGCTGATAATGACTGGTTTATTGGGCGATTTCTTGTTACCTGGTAGACGGTGGGCTGTGTTGATGTCGTATTCGGTTAGATTCAAGTTCAGACGGTCCCGGCAGATTAGGATGATGCCGTTGGTAAGCGCCCTTTCAGTTTCCGAGTGATGCAGGTTCAAAGGTTGAGGTCCAGTACCGATATCGTCAGGTAGGCAGACCGGTACGCCATGGAAGATCAGGTTGTTCATTCGAGAGTGCCTCTCAAGATCCTCGATTTTCGCTTCGAGCACTTTCGCAGAAGTTTTGACGGTAGAAACCTGGTCGTTGATTTCGTGTAGAGATTCCTCGATTTTTGCGAAGGTTTCAATTTTGTATGCTTCCATTTGCTTATTGACCGAGGCTGTTACATCCGCAGTCACCTCCGCTGCGAGTTTCTTGACTAGCGATTCCATCATAGGCAGGAGAAGCGTGGAGAGACGGTCCAGTAGAACATTCAGTATTTTATCGTCGAGGACTAATTCGGCTAGTTCCTCAACCTTTGCCATCCGTTTTGCCATACCGATGGATTGAGCGAAGTAGAATTGAAATGAAGAAGAAATTCCAACGTTAGCGAAACAAATTTCGGTAAACAGTCCTCACGTGTAATTACGAGTTGACTATAGGTGTGGCCGTGCAGATGCGTAGTTAAAGTTCAAGTTCATTCGAACGATATAATTACTCCATTATTTCGAAAGTTATTCAAAACTGACAACACGAATCGGCATCCCGACGTTTTCGCTATTTTTCTGTAAGAAAGCTATTGCTCAAACGGTTCTAGGACAAAATGGTAGCGGACAAAATGGTACGGACAAAATGGTATGGACAAAATGGTATTGGGACAAAATGGTATTGGACAAAATGGTACGGACAAAATGGCACGGACAAAATGGTATGGACAAAATGGTATGGGACAAAATGGTACTAGGACAAAATGGTACGGACAAAATGGCGCGGACAAAATGGTATGGACAAAATGGTAGCGGATAAAATGGTACTAGGACAAAATGGTACGGACAAAATGGCGCGGACAAAATGGTATGGACAAAATGGTATGGACAAAATGGCATGGACAAAATGGTATGGACAAAGTGGTACTTAGAGAAATATTAATGATATCAGACATAACATAACATTTTTATTCGGCAACCAACTCATTCATTACAGATAGTAGGCCTATATACATCAGTTATCTAATATGTCGGCTCACCCAGGAGATCCAAAAGGGCCAAAGGTCCCGTTAACCAGGGCCACCTGATAAAAATTAAGTTAGAAATAAGCAGCATGGCCGACTGGAAAATAAAGCAGCTTCATGAACAATAAATTCTTAACTAGCATAATATATACAAAAAAAGGTGAGTTAGGAGAGTGAAATAAAGTTAGTGCAGTCACTTACACGGAAACAAATGCACAGAAAAAATGCACACTCCAAAATGAAGGTGTAAAAGAAGGTGTGAAATTTCCCCAGATTGCTAGAGGTTTACATTCCTTGTTGGATGTAGGCAGAAAACTCCAGTTTGAATAGACGAAGAGACGGCAGGGAGCGATTATCAAGAGGAATACTATTCCATTTTCTTGGTCCAATAGGCCTACATTTGTATTAGTGCGGGCAAAGGGAACATAAAAAGAGTTAGTATTTCTTAAGCAACGCTCTCGAATATCAGCGCTGAATTTGAAATAATCTCTATAGGTAGCTGGTAGTTGATTATGGGTATATCGATACATAAATATTCCAATCTGTAATTGCCTTATTTGATCTGGCTGTAGTATTTTTAGACCTAAGAATTCTGCTTTTGTGTGGGCTCCCTAATGGATTTTTGCAACAAATCGTACTGCCCGTTTTTGGAGGATAAGAATATTCGAGAGGTTCGACTTATGCAGATGCCCACAATGAGAAGACACAGAAGACACCATGTATGGAGAAAGTGGCACGGATAAAATGGGATTGAATTGCTCGTGTATGAAATATAGCTTATGACATAGGCCTATCGACCGCAAAACTGTGCTGACTGAATAGGTCGCGGCAAAGGAAAAATTTTATCTGAAATTTTTTGGCCTGTGACCTTCCAAAGTTCGTTGGAATGTTCTACATCTTTATTTCTATTAGGGCCTGCCTACTGTAGATCTGTGAATCCCACGACCCTGATGCGACCTGCTCCGATTTTCAACTTACCCGGTAGACTACTGCTTAATTTAGAGTTGAATAGGCTATCTATTAGGCCTACACGGTTTTTTGCAAGGTCCACTCTTCTGAGATCATTCTGTCACCATCATATAATTTAATAAATAACGTCACGGTATATTATTAGAGTTCGTGTAATACAATTATCTAAATAGCAACTAAAAACTCTTATTATTTGGTAAAATATTTTGGGTAGTCACATATGGGTGGAGAACTGGAGATACCCGCTCGGGAGATGCCTAGATTGAACACTGAACGTAACCCGATTTCCGCCTCAATCTGTCAGTCTCAGATATAGAGTTTTGCATTCGTGCCTTCTATGTGCACTGTGCATGTGGGTCATTTTTACACTTATTAGTTTAGTAGTATAATACTGCTGACTGCTACAATGGGTCGCCGCACGCAGCCCCCTGTTGCGTGGGGCACTAGGCACGAGCCTCGCGTGTCTGGACCAACGGCTTAGCTTGCGCCCCATGTCACACTAATTTAAACCCTTCTGATTAGAATTACATAATATATATTGTATATAGAGACAGAGGAAGGGGAGAGAGTGATAGAGAGAGATAGAGAGAGAATAGTTAATGAGTTGGTTTTTTGAAGGGCCGCAACATAGATTTTTTATATGTATGAAATGGTTTCAGTCTAAGAATCTTTATCTCCAAGTACCATTTTGTCCATACCAATTTGTCCGTGCCATTTTGTCCATACCATTTTGTCCATACCAATTTGTCCGTGCCATTTTGTCCATACCATTTTGTCCATACCATTTTGTCCGTGCCATTTTGTCCATACCATTTTGTCCATACCATTTTGTCCGCGTCATTTTGTCCGTACCATTTTGTCCTAGTACCATTTTATCCGCTACCATTTTGTCCATACCATTTTGTCCGCACCATTTTGTCCGTACCATTTTGTCCTAGTACCATTTTGTCCTATACCATTTTGTCCATACCATTTTGTCCGTGCCATTTTGTCCGTACCATTTTGTCCAATACCATTTTGTCCCAATACCATTTTGTCCATACCATTTTGTCCGTACCATTTTGTCCGCTACCATTTTGTCCGGTCACCGCTCAAACGAGTTTAAATCCAAAGTTTGTCGATTATTTACGGTCATGCTACCGTCAGTCCACCACCATGATCACGTGTCATCGATACGTCGATACGTGTCATCGAATTGCTAATAGTCATAGTCTAAAAATGGTTCGGCCTGATAAGTTGGAGACTTGATCAAATTCGCACTAACTAGTTTAACCTATTGATCAGTTGTCTTGCATTTGCACTGGGGAGGTTTATTCTCAATTTATTCTCCATTGTCAAAGATCGTCTGATACAATGATATTCCATTTATCAGAGATCCTCAACTTTATAGTCACCAATTTGTGATAATGTTGTAATGTAGTTAATTCATTTAAGACTGAATGTGAATATTAACGGCGATAGAATGCAAATGAGGTTGACAGAGGTTTCAACGTGTCCAGGTTAGGTAGCGACGACGTCGCGACGATAATGAGTTTACAGAGTTGCTAGGAACTTGAACGAGAAGTGGCGATTTGAAATAATCCAGTTAGATGGGACAAGTGGAGATAAGCACCACATTCATTGACGTAGGCTTTAATTTTGATTGGCGTTATCTGTCGCCGATAGAGATGCTTTAATCAAACAATGGCGTTTTCAAAGCGCAAACTATTTTCCGAAAAATGGTTAAGAAACCTACAGAAAGGCCAAGGAGGCTATGATTTTGCACTGTATAAAAAGCCCATCTGAAGAATGATTGAATAAATGAATGAAAGAATTAATTAATCAATCAATCAATCAATCAGGCCTATTCGATCATTTAATCATAATAAGCTGATAAGGGCGCGACGTCTCCTTTGAGAAGCTTCAGCACTTGAAGCGGCGCCCAATTAAACGATGGCTTCAGCGATAGAGACGGCATTACTGTTGACGAAAGACCGGCGAGGATGATGCCCTACTGCGAATATTTCTTCATCGTTTTGGTGACTATGGCAAACACCAGTATGGCGATTCAGGAACGCGGTCTGCTTAAGACTCTACCGACAACCGCCGACAAAGACACAGCTGAAAAGAAGGGGGGAAATGAAACGAGCATAGACGAATTATACTTTACTTCATCTGAGAAGGACGGCCTAGTTCAAACTATTAACGACTTGCGGCGATCTGTGGGAGCAGCAGACATGACATACTTGGTAGGCTATAGCCTATAGGCTACTATATATTATGTTACGACTGTGCATACTGCAATTTGGTGCATGGACATACTTGCCTATTAGGTAGGAAAGGCTTGGACATCAGTGAAGCTTTTTTAAGCGGTTATATTTGTACGATTCAATTAAATAAATTTTTTATCAATCGTGCATATAAGGAAAAATAAAACTATGCTAAACGGTTCATTTTTGCGTTACTTTGTTACAAAGGCGTACGGGAGATTTCAGCAGTGGGGGGGGGGGCAAAGATTGAACTTCTGCCCGAAAAATATATCCGGAAAAAGGTTGTGACCTTCTTTTTAGACGTCCGGTGCTGTGTTTGCCGGAAAAACCAGACTTTCCCGAAAGTTGACGACCTTTTTGTAATCGTCCGGTGCTGTGTTTGCCCGAAAAACCAGAAAGTTAGAGGGCATTTGCCCCCTGGATTTGTCCTGCCTCGTACACCTCAGTGGCGGCGCCAGGATTTTTGGTTTGGGGGGCTGAAGTGAAGTCCTAAGTCCTCCCTCCCTCCCAGGGGTGCAACTTTAAAACATTTTCCTTGGAAGTGTTCATAATTATTGCAAGCGCCGAAGGCGCGAAGCTGCGAGTGCCGAAGGCACGAAGCTCGTACCGACTAGGGGGTCTGGGGGAGCGTCGTAATCTCCCCAAGCGGGGTCTGGGCCGGAGCCCCAGCCACTAACGCATTTTTAGCTCTGTTGACCCCAACTGGAGCCCTTTTTAGGCTCTTTCTTGACAGCTATTTATGCATGATAAAATCATGAAAACAACGGGGTTTGAGGCGGAGCCCCACTGCCCCAGCCACCAACGCATTTTAGCCCTGTTGACCTCAACTGGAGCCCTATTTAAGCTCTTTTTTGACAGCTATTTATGCACGATAAAATCATAAAAGCTTCAATAAGAGGTCGTTTTGCAGAGTCGAAGACTACCAATAAATATAAGAATGTCCAAAAGTTTTGTAAAAGAAATGGGTTTCGTCTTTACTATGATTACAAAGGTTAAAAGTTTAGGCCAAGGCCTATAGCCTAACAAGTTTATAAGTGGTTAGGTCTACTGTATAGGAAACCCTAGGTTTTACGGGCTCAATTTGTACAATTTGCCCGAATGACCACAAAAAGATCGCCAGAAAATTTTCGGCTCAAAGGTTTCGGCTCGTCCGCCAAAGTCAGCCTTTCCCAAACCACTTTCAGCCCTGGCCTAGACCTACCGGTATACTCGAGTTTTCTAAAATATTAAAGCCTATGGTATACAGACTACAGTGCCTTATTGGCAGGAAATCAACTTCGCAAATGTTATGCTTGAGAATCCTTTTCAGAGAATCTCTTGATGCCTTGGACCCCACACACCCTAGGGCCGGGCTTGGCCACAAACTTGGGGACAGTCCCCATGGCCTCAAAGTCTCTCCATGAGTGCTGCTACTAATTGAAAACTCTATTTTGTATGCGATTGTATAGGACTACAGGCGTAGCGCCTCAGCCGGCCGGCGGGCTGCATATGGTGTACATAGCCTCATCACGGGACGCCGGGACGGCGGCATGTTTGACATAATATTACATGTATATGCGGTGTATTCTATTAGGATAAGCACTCTACGCTATGATTACACAGTTGATTTCATTGCCGTTGGTCACTGTCTAGTTTTTTTATTCGAAGTTGGCAGTTTTAGAGATTTTCCTCGTTTTGTTTTGGGGGGCTGAGCCGCCGATAAGGGGGGCTTAGCCCCCCCTACCCTCCCTGCCGCCGCCACCGGTACGCCTATGCTTTGTTGTACCTCAAACTATAGTCTGGCACTGAAGCAACTCTCAGTTCTTCTGATAACCTCATACTTATCGAAAAGATCACTATTGCCAGAGCTGTACTGGCAAAATTAGAGGTGAGTAGGCTATACGCTTTAGTTGCCGAGGTCTGGTTGCAAGTAATTTTCCCTCATAGGCTACTCGAGTACACGCTGTATATTTGCATACACCTTCGACAACAGCCCTGACTATAATAGCCTTGTTATCTAACTTGTCATCTCTCTTCAATTCCGTGTAACATACATCGAAGAATGTTCGTCTCAAGCAAATTCGTAATGAAAAATCATAACCAGTCTAGACGAAGCCAGACAGAATTATTTAGACAGGCTATAGAATATTCGAGAAGCTAGAAAATAATTATGTCTTAGAATTTTACAAACTTGAAAGTTATACAGTCCTATAGGCCTACTCATGAAGGAGAGGCAGCAAGGGTCGTTTTATAAATGCTTACATTTGATAAATTACAAACAACCAGAGAAAGCGATACCGGTGGTAACCAATTTGTGACTTTCAAATGAATTTCGTGGTCATTGATTGAGAGCGCCGCTGAGTAGCTCTTTGAAGAGGCGCTATAAAGATGCTCTGCAGTTTGCATGAATGAATGATTAGTGTCTTGTGGGTTCACAGCAGGGGCGCTGTAGAAGAAGTAGGACAACTAGAAGCCTGATGTTTTATGTATTGATCTTGTAGAACTGGAGCACGCAAATGGAAAACGATGCGTCCGCGTTTACAGCAATATGCAATTACGACACGTCGTTTGGGTCTAGTGGTTGGGGAGTAAAGCAGTACAGCACTGATGCAATAGATCCTGTGGCATCGCTCAAGTATTTCTTTGACGATACGAGCTACTT
>OX243820.1:23299636-23312136 GCA_945859605.1 Lumbricus rubellus | reverse complement strand
TCTGACATCCATTCGCATTTCACTAGAAATTCATCTGCTTTTCGCCCTGTCAAAGCTCAATCTAATACTAGGCGGTTTACTATTAAATCTTATGGCACTAAAGTATGGAACACAATACCAATTGACATTCGTCAATCGAGTAGTCTGCAGGTATTTAAAAAGAAACTTCGTGTTCTTCTACTCTCCTCCACTAATGCTACTTGAAGTGCACATGACCATGTGTAGTTAAGATTTTAGTTAAGTACTTAGTTAAGTTTGTTTCTCTATATGCTCTTGACAATATAAGCTTTTCTGCAATCTGTCATCACCTAATTTGTTTTAGTCTCTTTCTTTTCAGCTATCTTGATTAATTTTTTCTTGGGACTTTTTTACTTGGGTGACCCTTCCCAGCGGGATGTCCATCCCTTTTGGGCCCCCCTTTGTAGCCAATGCATGCATGTTTTGTACTTTTATTGTTTTCTTGTTTTCTGGTTGCAATAAAGTGAATTGTACATACATACATACATACATACACGCACATACTCGCACACACACGCACACACACACACACACACCTATGGCACAGTTGGCACTCATACACATACTTACACAGACATACACAGGACTATAATGCATCATTGAATAGCATAATGTGAACTATAAATACATGACTGAAATTTGCAGAACGCCGACTTGAAGTGGATTCGAACCTGCAACTCTTTGGCTGCAAGACGACGAACGTATACCCACTACACCACCGCGCACCAATAGAGCATTCGCAACTCGCAAGCCATTTCGGGGTTCGCAGACAAACTGATGACTTCGCTCTTACCAATCGCGACTATAGAACTATATAGTTCCATGTCCACTTTTTGCGAAACTGAGAAAAACGAATTTTAAGATTTGGTGACGAAAATGTTTTTCTCTGTTTCATTGATGGCGAATAAATTTACATTTTCGGACAGCACTGTTTTTCTCTAGTATTATCTTAATATTTATTTTGATCATAATTTAAATTTCATACGAGTAATTTAGATATAAATATGGCACGGGTGACCATTTTTGCACAATTTTTGCACATAGAGCAGTATAACATTAATAATGTCGCGATAATAGACACAGGAAATTATAAGATAACGTACTATGTCCACTAGCAACATTGTTACGCAACAATTTTGAAGCGACGTCCTGCTGTTATATTTCCGTTTGGCTTGAACTTTTTCACAGAATACTATTATATTTCGTAAAAGCTATCCTTTTAATCTTGTATTCGCACTGCCGGTTAAAATAATCGTCTACATATCGGGTTTTTTGCAAGTTGACTAAGCAACATCGATCGGGTTTGTAGCGTCACCATTAAGTCAGACAACAAGTCTGGGTCACGTGTTCTAATCTCTTACTGCTATTGGCTATGGACATAGAACTGTATAGAAATATCTCACACATCCATAAATCGCTGTGTATTTTTGAGGACATAGAACGTTGTCACCTAACAACCTCGTGACACAAAGTACACTTTCTATTGGCTGTGGACATGTGCCTCTATAGCTTTGAAAAACCTTCCAAATTTATGGACATAGAACTATTTTGTACTGGCATAAGAGCTATACAAAGCGTTTCCAGTTAAGCTAGACGGCTGAGGACATAGCCCATGTAACCGCCATAACGGATATAGCGTTAGGTTAATTTTTCAAAAAAGTGGACATAGTACTATATAGTTCTATAGTCGCGCAATGTAGCTAGGCCCTGCTAGGGCCTATATATGACTTCTGCATCGAGTTGACCTCTGTGCTACAATAAGGTCAGTAAGCAAGTAAGTAAGTACTAAGTATATCGTCTTTATTACTCCATTTGCAAACGAACATTGGGACATAGAAAAATAGACCTACTGCAATTTGACACAGAGAAGTAATAATTAAGACTAGTAATATATTGAAAATCAATGTTAAACAAATGTTAGTAAGTGCAAAGCATTGTTGCAATGAAACCCTTCTTTGTGAGAAGGTCGGAATGTGGAATTTCAAAGCTGCGAGAACAAGGACGCAGAGAGTGTTGTGATTCATGAACTGGACGGAGTAGCGTACAGGGTTGTTTTTAAGGAATTTGTAGAACTGCACAACCCCCTTAATTCTTTCCTTTCCCATTCTCCATGGTAAAGTACTTCCAATCGGAGGACAATGACCTTTTTGCTAGTTTTAGCTGTACAGAAGTGCTTATGCAACTGCACAAATCCATTTAGAACTGCACATCTTATGTAGGCCTACAACTGCACGTTACAAAAAGCCCTGGTAGCGTAAACCATGGCGGACATGTCCAGGGTTTGCCAAAAAATGGTGGCAAAGAGTGTGCGGTTCAGGATCGTGCACGCGGATCATCTTTCACTTCCTGACGCTGGCTTATTTTAGAAATTTAGATATGAAGGGAGGACGGTTAGGTCCTTTCGAGGTTGGTGAATGGTTGGGCCTGACCCTGTCAATTTATTGAAAATGATCAGGATCGAGGCCATTGTAGCCAAGACTTGGTATACTTCAGTCGCTATAGAAAACCGCGAACAGTTTGCATGTTCAAATCAAGCTGGAACGATGTTTAGGAGACAGAAAATTCGATTACACGCAGGCGCAGTTAAGCGGGAACGATGCATAAAGGAGACATAACCCGTAGCGAAGCCGGGTAACAACATCTAGTGCCAATATAATTACATTTTTAAAACACCACCTAACACAGAAAAAGGACATGACATTATAGTAACTGCCTGAATGTCAGTACAGAATTACAACTTCTATGATAATGTAGGTCAATGTGCACCCACACACATGCACACACACACATGATGATGATGATGACGATAATGATATGGCATAATTATATAGTCTGTGCATCTTACGGCCTGGGTAAAGAAGCCAAGACATATCCAGTGATCCAATTACGTTTCTAATTATACATCTAATCAATATATTGACGACGGAGAAAGTCATAAAAACATTCCTGATGACTTTTTTGTCGTCAAGTTTATTATGGCCTGCATTTAGATTGCATCTTCACCGCTTTTGCCAGACTTCACAGTTCACACCAATGTACAGGTAGACCCACATCGTTACAACACAATAAATAACTCAATAACTATTAATGCCAGGCGGAATAATAATTGTAGTTAAAAGTTTTCAATAAATATAGGCCTATTTTATTTATATAAACAGAACATATAGGTTACTCTAACACAATTGAAAACAACTTAGCACAGCAGAATAGCACAATATAATTTTATAAACTGAACAGTATCATATATATACAGGGTGGTCCAAAATAAACCGCACAGTGACAGTTTTCTTGATATAATATATAACAATTCAATGTTTAATGCCATTTTTCTTACTTATTTATATATTTTCTCTGACTTCATTATTGACTACATCATTGTTTATCATAGTTTATGGTAAAGAAGTTGTTGTTTATAAGAGTCTAGACTTATCCGTGAGCGTCAGCACTTCAGCCGTAACGTTATGGTTTCGGCCGCCATATCAAAAATGGGAAAATCACGCATTGTCGTCATTGAGCCAGATTCGAAGGTGAACAGTCAATATTATTGTCAGCACGTTCTTGGTGATGGTGTTTTACCTGACATCCGTGCAATATGCCAACACCACACTTGGACCCTACAGCAGGACGGCGCTCCATCACACATCGCCAAGAACACTATGGAGTATCTGCGACGTGAGAACATTTCTTTCATTGAGCCTGATATGTGGCCCCCAAACAGCCCGGACTTGAATCCAGTCGACTACGCTGTTTGGGGCGCTCTTCAACATATGGTATACCGTCGTAGAAGTTTCACCACAGTGGATCAGCTGAAAGAAACAATCGTCACAGAGTGGACCAAGCTGTCACAGCCTTTCATTGACCGCGAAATTGACCAATGGCGTCGTCGGCTTCAATGCGTGGTAGAGCAGCAAGGAGGACACATTGAACATTTTATGTAACGAAATCCATCCATGTAATGTCACAATAAAAGTAATTGCTGTGTTTTTGTGAATTTTCACGGTTATATTTGAATTGGTCTGAATAAAGTACTATCAATTTATCATTGTGCGGTTTATTTTGGACCACCCTGTATATATATATATATAGTGAGATTCTGCTGTGTGTGCATATATATATATACGTATATAAATTTATATATTGGTGCAATGTGGTATTGCTTTGCATCTCATCGCATGGTAGTGCATTACATGATTGCCCTTGAGTCGTGTCATCACTTTTTGGCTTTGTGTGTGATCTTCGTCGTTTCTCACCTAAGGCAAAACAGCAACACCTGTATCCTTCAGATTCCTTGCAATAGCTTTCATCTTCGCCTCCAAGCGCGGCTTTCCGTGATGAGAAATCAGGAGATCCAGAAAAACGAGAAATTTAAAGGCGAGGGATGAATTGGAGGATTGGCTGCGGATGGGTGGTAGTAGATGATGCCGCTCTGACTTAGGTGTGTGTCGAACCGATGCTGCTACTGTTGAAACACGTGTATAGGCTAAGACGCATTCGCATATAAGACGATTCGTATATAAGTCGATTCGTATATAAGACGATTCGTATTTATGTCGATTCGTATATAAGTCGATTCGTATATAAGACGAATTCGTATATAAGACGCACACGCATATAAGACGCATTCGTATATAAGACGCACACGCATATAAGATGCATTCGTATATATAAGAGGCATTCGTATATACAAGAGGCATTCGTATATACAGGGTGGGCCAGCATAAATGAACCAACTTTGAATGCGTATAACTCCACCAAATTTAGGAATTTATTTATACTTTATGCGTCAAATTAAAGACATTTCACTCAAGTATATGCACTGAAAAAAATGGAACTGGTACCAGTTTAGGTTTTAATTATATGCTCGGAACAGCGCTATAGCTACCATATTTTGTTGTTTTCTATGACGCGATCTGGCGCCGTTGACAGACGGAGATCGCGTTTTGATCTTAATTTTTCGAACTGATAAGGGATGTAATTCGGTGGAAATGATTTACAAATTTTCTAACAGTGGATGGAATAAACATTACCTTGAATTATCTGCTACTGAAAATTGATAAAAACAGGACTTTCTAATCGTAAACCATGGGAATTACGGTGCGCATATCCGCTAACATTGCTCTTGTGTCCGAGTAAATTGGCCGTCAAGACAACGACCCGGATAGGCTCTACAGGCAAATCTCCCCAGCGCGAAACAGGTAGTCCTAGAAACACCGTACATTATATTCTAAAAGATGATCTAAAGTTATTTGTCGACATGATGTCCAACAGCATTCCAACACTGACGCAAAGAAACGGCTATAGGCCTAGCGAAACAGCCGGCCTGCAACCAACTTTGCGTCTAAAGCAGCGCGCACGGCTGTTGATAAAATTGAAAGAAAATGGTTTTGCGACGAGAAGATATTCATGGTAGATACTTCTAAAAACACCTAAAATGATCGTGTTTATGCACGTGTTAGCGAAATACGATTTTTGAATATCTCGGCGAAACGGCGCATTATTACGTCACAAATGACAACAAAATATGGTAGCTAGCGCTGTTCCGAGCATATAATTAAAACCTAAACTTGTAAAAGTTCCATGTTTTCAGTGCATATACTTGAGTGAAATATCTTTAATTTGACGCATAAAGTATAAATAAATTCCTAAAATTGCCGGAGTTATAAGCATGCAAAGTTGGTTCATTTATGCTGGCCCACCCTGTATAAGACGCATTCGTATATTAGTCGCAACCTGTTTCACCGTTCGTCGTCGTCGCCGTCTATTATGAAGACGCGAAGGCGACATTCGTGCAGCACGCAACCAACTCTATGGACCATAACACAGAACACAGACGACGACTACTTCTAATGACACCGACTGTCTTTGACGACGACAACGACGACTGAACGGACACGCGCTGTATGTGGTGGGTGAACAATCACATATATACCGTCGTTTAAAAGCCGTCATATAATTATGTTGGAACATTCACAGCTATCTTTTAGTCATGTTTTAGGTGATTATATAATTTATACGCAGTACTTTATTGTCTACTCTTGTGTGCATTGTTTTTTCGTGGTCATCACCGATTTCTGACTCTAATTTCAATGCAGCGGGGGTGTTTCCATATCTTAAATTAGATAGAGAGGAGAGAGAGACATACAGACAGACATACAGACAGACAGAAAGAGACAGAAAGACAGAGAGACAGAAAGACACACAGAGAGAGACAAAATGAGATAGAAAGAGAGAGACAGTCAGACAGACATACAGACAGACAGAGACAGAGACAGATAGACAGAGATGCACAGAGAGGCGCTGAGAGCGACACGGAGAGAGACAGGGACAGACAGAGAGAGACAGACAGAAAGGGACAGACAGGCAGAGATCTACAGAGACTGCGATATTGTTCTAAACGCTTGAAAAGAGACGCGACGTCCAAATGGATGTGCTGCAGTTGTCAAATAGATGACACATTCGACGACAGCAGTGTTTGCTTTTGATCATGCCGTCAGAGGGATCATAGGGGTTGTGGTGGGAGGGGTGAGGGTGGGGTGAGGGTGGGGTGGGAGTGGTGAGAGTGGAGGGGATTGACCGACGATCCACTGACAGATGTCGCTTTGGTCGCCGGTTCCCTGCCGACTTTAATACGACTTGTGCGTGTCTAATTAGTCTGACACTGGAAGTCGCAAAAATATTGCGACAAACATTAGATGAAAACTTGGGCCTGCATTTTAGAAATGTTTTCGAAAGACCATGGCAGATGAACGCCAATATGCATCACATTGCACCAGTGGATTAGGTTTGGCACTTCTATCGGAGTGCGTTAATGTCATACTCGGATGCAGATATAATGGTTATTATTTGGTCGCAAGTTTCATCATTATCATCATCATCATCATCTACATCATCATCATCATCATCATCATCATCATCATCATCATCATCATCATCATCATCATCATCGTCATCATCATCATCATCATTGTCATTACCATTATCACCCATTATCCACTTGGAATCGGGGTTTGAAAAACAGACTTTAACATATGGCTCTAAGAAAGACTGGGGGTTGAAACCCCCCAACCCTCCGGCAATTCTCACCCTGGTAGTAGTAGTGGTAGTAGTAGTGGTAGTAGTAGTAGTAGTAGTAGTAGTGGTTGTAGTTGTAATAGTAGTAGTAGTAGTAGTCTTAGTGATAGTGACAATGCTGCGGATGATGTTCTCGGAATACTTTTAGAAGACACTGCGAGCCGACTATTTCTACATAGGATATATAAACTACTACTACTACTACTGCTGCTACTGCTACCGCTACCACCACTACTACTACTACTACTACTGCTACTACTACTACTACTACTACTACTACTACTACTACTAGCCTACTACCTCTACTATCACTAATACTGCTACTACTACGACTACTACTACTACTACTACCACTAACACTACTACTACTACTAACACTACTACTACTACTACTACGACTACTACTACTACTACTACTACTACTAGCCTACTACCTCTACTATCACTAATACTGCTACTAGCCTACTATTGCCACCACCACGACCACGACCACGACCACGACCACCACCACCACCGACACGGCGACACCACCACCTTTAGCCTACTTCGACCATTTTGAGTTCTTCTGAGTTTTTTTTAATTATTTAATGCCTCTGCCCTCGTCCTCGTAAGTACAGTTTTCTCTAATTAATAATGATTAGTCTCGTTAACATCTGCATTCGAGTCGATAAAAGAAGGGTAACTCCTCCATTAGTAGCCTACATCCGCCTATCCTTTTAGCACGGTCCACGTTATACTTATACAGTCTAGCACAATAAAAATAAAATAATATAATTATATAGTCTAATACACATGTTTTTATACGCGACATTAAAAGGTGTCGTTGATGGTGTCGTTCGTGAAACTGATTCGTCCGTGCCAACCATCCAAGTTTTTCGACGACATCAGAAAGAAGACACACCTGCGCTGCTGCATTGAGTGCTTCAGCAGCAGCAGCAGCAGCAGCAGCAGCCGATGCTAAGGACTGCAGCTGCTCCAGGTGGCACTTAGGTCTCATCATCAAGACGTCTGGCATAACACAGAGGCCTCGGGGCAATTAGAGAGATGCAGAGTTTTTATCCTTTATAATATTCATGCTTGATATCAGAGCATCACCCTCAAACTCAAAAGGCTCATATATCTGCGGTATTGCTTGCACCCGAAGGATTGACATCAAAAACCCGAGCGCATGCGTTGCATTTGGGTATTACAATTATTATCTTAGCCTCAAACATACTATGCACAAAAACTGTTATGATGCATTATGTACTGAGACGATGCATTGGATTATATAGCGCCAACATTATCTTTATGCACAAAGCATGCATCCTTAATTGACGACCGAGACACTTTGGGAACAACTGAGCACATAAGTTTTACACGTTTCACTTCCATTCGTTCATTGTGTGTATCTTTATGCGTTGCTGTTCGCCAGCTTTATACATGATATGGTTGCAGAATCCTAGATGCAAAATAATGAAACCTGGTTATAGTGCATCGATTGGCATATGGTTGAATAGCTTAAATTGCTAGCAGAATTAAGTGCATTATAATATAAAATTACACTCGATTGCTTTATGCCTAAGGCCCAAATAAAAAGTCACAACGTAATAGACCTACACGCGCGTTGCAGTAGACCCCTATATAAACATAACGTCAGTCGTACAGATTGCGAAAATGTTTCGTGAAAGTCAATTTTGAGAGTAGATTAAACATTCAAGAAGCTTGCGAGTTCCGACTCACAAAGAAATTGCTCACCGACGTATACCAAAAATATCCTGGCGAAAATAAATTAGACGTCAGTCATGTAGGCTACGCATCAACATTAAGTATCATGGGCGGAGTTTGGTTTCCGTTCTTGAAAGGGCTAACCCCGAGTCTGGGCCTTCTTAGGGGGGGGCTAACCCCGAAAAAGGATACCATTTTCATGGTAAAAAAGTTGAATCTGGGCCTTCTTGGGGGGGCTTAGCTCCCCCTAGCCCCTAATAAACTCCGCCTATGTTAAGTATTGAAGCGATACCTTACAATGTAGCCTACATGTACATGTACATTACATCAGGCGACATTTTACGATAAGAAATTGACGATGATATAATACATAGCTTAGATGTAAAAAACGATGGAAACAGAAAAAAAACGGTAAAAAACGTGGATTTTTTGAAGAAATAAAAAATGCCAAAAAAACGATAAAAAACGGAAACGGAAATAATTTCACTTTGCTACATCTAAAACCGCATTTTAACTTGAAAACCTTGATTAGTAACCTACTACACGCAGGCTATCTCTCAAATGATGATGTTAAACGATGAAATAATGACTTTAGTTAGTTGAATCCTTGAGAGTTGGCAGAAAACATAAGGATTATCAGAAAAAATTAAAATTAAGGAAAATAATAACAGAAAGTAAATGAATAAATAAAGATAAAGAAATAATTTTAAAAAAACAAAAAACGATGGGAAAAAAAATAAAAAACGACGTTTTTTGGGAGCGAATAATAAACGAAAAAAAACGTTTTTTACAACTATGATATAATATTATCATCGTTGTGAGATTGAGATTTTTTCGAAGTGTACCAAAATAATTGTATTTTATCGTAGCATTTACAAAGTGCTTCTCGGAGCAAAAAGACTTTTAGAAGCGCGTCCAGTCACCAGTGCGTGCAACCCCGAGATAAAATGTAGGCTATGTTTTGAGACGAGAGAAAGATGAGGAACGACTACCAGCTAGAGAGGATGACAAAGCGAACGGATGGGGGGGGAGGAAGTCCATTCCATAAGGATGGACCTATATGCAGCAATACGGAATTTATTTCCTTATAATGTGCCATCGAGGATAATATCGTAAAACATCGACAGTTTACTCGCATGAGATGAGGCTGTTGCTGAAGCTTACTTACTTAGACTATAATGTATCAATGTATCAGCCTACTAATCAGTAAACAACAGGCCTATACATAGGTCCCTACTAAGCGTGACCCGTCCCTTCTGGAGTGCTTATTGCTCCACAAACTGACCTTCAATGTGACAATGTCATTACCGAACGAGGCACCGTGTAACGTCGCAATACCTATATCAACTGTGCCACGCTATGCTTGTATGTATTTTTTATAGGCCTACATACTTTGGGAACAATAAATAATTTTCTAATTTTGATTAGTAATACGAGGTAGGCTTAGCCTACTATTTTCTTTCTAATAGGTATGATAATTTTTTGCGCACTCATTCCGCCCAGTAAGCCTTTACCTGTTTGGCTAAGCAGTATGCATTCATATGATTTTATACTATGAGCATAATAATTATAATAATTACGTAGGCTAGATATAATGTGCGGACGACACAGCTACGTATGTAAGTCTTATTACTCTGCACATAGCAAGGTGATTTACCTGTTTCTAGAAATGCTGTTGATGCATGCACCTACTGTGTGTACGTAGACGTGTGCGCAGCCAACGGCGTCTGGTGCAAATTACTTAGACCTATATTTGCGCAGAACAATGAAGAGAACAATTTGTAGTCCAATAGTGATGCATACCTGTTCTCTGTTCATTGCTATTCCCTGTTGTCAAATCTCTGCCTGCTTCCATGGCTAATCTCGAGGCTAATAGGTAAACGTTTGCTGGTGTCTTTATGAAAGATGTTGTTGAAAAAAGCGGATTGCACCTGCTCAAGCATTGAAGCATACATGACGGCTTCGATAACAAAAACAAGAGTAGGGCATACACATAGTCATCGCCCCCCCCTCACAAACCAGCCAACCAATCTTAATGGGGGCGGACTCCCTATTGTTGCACACAATTCGGTCAGATTTGTTAAGCTTCTGTGCATTCAGTGGAAACATTATTGCTGGTCTGGTACATAAGAAATGACGTTTCCTCCCTCGCTTGTCAATGCGACCATCGCAATTATCGACGATGAAAACTAAAACCTTGTAAGATCTTGTAAATTATTAGACACACAATGTATGATAGGACTCTGACTGATTCTCTGCTGAAATGCTATTACGACTGCATGCATAATGTAGCACTGCACCGATTCACCTGTCTGCTTGATTTGTCCCTCTCGCTTTCTTTTCTTCCTTCATTCATTCATTCATTCTTCGCTGACGTCTTTCCTTCCATCTATCCACCATTGAGTCTTATTTTCTTACATCCATCAAGTCATCCATTTTCCATTCAACCATCCATCTGTCCAGCAATCCATCCAGCCATCTATCCATCCATCTACCCATCCATCCATACAGTTCACCATCCATCCATCCATGAATAATCGATCTATCCATTCATCCATTCATCCAACCAATAATCCGTCCACTCATCCATCCAATCATCTATCCATCCCTCTTCCCATCCATCTATCCATCCACCCAACCAATCATCATCCATCCATCATTCATCCATCAATTCATCAATCTATCCTGTCATCCAGTCATCCATCTATCCATCTGTCCATCCACATTCCATCATTCTTTCCATCCTTCCATCCTTTCTATCGTCATTCCCTAACCGTTCCTTCTTCCCTGCTCCATCTCAACCTCGATTCATTTTCCATTCTGGCAATAATTATCCAAACCATAACTACTGTATGCATGTTGTATGATATTGCACTTTACAGGTGATAACAACATCGGTGATTCGAGTCCTGCTTCAATTCTGACATTCAACAGATCCTAGAAGTCTTGAATAAGGAGTTGTTTGGTCGCAGACAATGATAAACACTGGCCACATCACTGGCCATAATATTATATCACTGGCCATATCACTGGCCATAATATTATATCACTGGCCATATCACTGGCCATATATCACTGGCCATATCACTGGCCATATCACTGGCCATATCACTGGCCATATCACTGGCCATGTCACTGGCCATATCACTGGTCATATCACTGACCATATCACTGGTCATATCACTGACTTTAGCCAATTCGCGTTTCTTGCCATTTTCGTGGAACAGAGGGAGACTATAAAAGCAGAGAATTAAGGATATCTGTTCCTTTCGTGAACTTCGCATTTGATTGAAATGAACAACCTTCAGACAACTGTGTACAGAGTCATACATGTATGAGCGAACGGACGTACATGTATGTTGGTCGACGAGATTTTGGACAGCATTGTTGATGTATGAGAGAGTTTAGTGACTTTGTGGATTGCAGAAACCATCTTCGCTGTCTTCTCAGGAGCGATGAACGACTGCGAAGGAGGAGGAAGAGGAGGAGGAGTATGAGGAGAAATATAACAAAAGTACCCAGACAAAGATCGAAGCACAACAATGAAGCAATCGGCAACCGCCAGAAAGACGCACTGATTAAGGAAGCAAACTGTGGGGGAAGTGGCAGGCATACAAACACAGAGAGAGCCAGTAAGAGATAGACAGACAGGGACAAATACAAAAACAGAGACAGCGACAGAGGCAGAGGCAGCAACTGAAACA
>OX243820.1:23264636-23294636 GCA_945859605.1 Lumbricus rubellus | reverse complement strand
TCTGAGAATTTATATAGCGCCTCTTCAAGATAACTACTCAGAGGCTGCGCTAACTAGCCGAAATGATAGGCCTAATATAGGCTATATACTCTATAGCCTGCTTCTATGCAACATGACTGCACAAAATTTCGACTGCTATTAGGCTAGAGCACGTTGGACACATGCACGTGGACAGTAGAAAGTATCGGCCCTACATCGATCTGGATTAACATTCTGCACTAATTCAGTTTTTCAATTCAATTCTTTCCTTTGAACTCTGCCTCCAGCTGACCTTTGACCTTATCAGGTAAGTAAGTAAGTATGTTCTTTAATGTACCAGCTGCAAAACGCACTCTGGTTTGCAAGCGCCCAAAAAACGACACATAAAAACAAATACAAGACAAAACTGGCAGCCATCAACGGCGCACACTCATATAGCTCAAGCCTATTGATGGTAAAGTCACAAGGGCAGAGTCATGAAAGGTGGATTCAGGAAGGCTATCATTGAGGTAGGCTACCGGTATAGAATAATCCTACACAATCACAGGTCTTAAGCGTAAGATCACCGGATAATCAAACCTCGTTCCAGTTACCGCAAACATCCAAAACTAATGACACTGGACTTTTTCCACAAAATGTAGCCTAATGTAGCCTTATTAGGCCTAAAATGTAAATCATCCGCCAGAAGTTTGTGTGTAGGCAGTGCTGGATATATAAGAGCATACTGTTTTTGTGGAGCAGCTCAGAAATTTGCGGCCGCACAAAGTCTAAGCTTACTTAAAATGCCATCGAGAATGCTGCAATCCTGCCTACATCCCACCATTTTTCTCTTGCCTCTTCTGCTGTGCTTCTTAGTTTGTTCTTCAGTCTTTTGTATCGCGTCCTCGCAGTTTCAGTGCTTTGGTGTTTCTATTTTCTCCTTTCCTCCATCTCCTCTACCATTTCCCTCGTGATCCATGGTTTTCTAGGGAGCAATAATATGGCGAACTAAATTGACAGTCAAGGTCGTGGTGGCAAAAATTAGCCACTGCATGTACAGCGTCAGGAAATGGTATACGAACGATGAAGAAAAAGCACATAAGCAATCAAAAGTCGGCATCAAAGAAGCTCGCTAGCAACATGATTATAAGAAAACTGACGTAGCACGCATAGCATGGACACTTCAAATGGAGAGATAGACAAAGAAGTTGCACGATACATCAGAAAAATATGGTTAATTAGAAAACGTACGAATATCACTGATCATTGTCCGTCAGACAAAACGCAACCCCCAGGGTGAAACTTCAAGGGGTGGGTGGGAAGGTTCAGCTCCCTAATCTTTCTTAAAACTCCCACAATTGAATTCTTTTTTGAATATAAATTCTTTTTGCACACCCTAACTCCTTGTAGCCTACGTTTCTACAAAAAATTCTCATACTGACAACGCCACATTGCACAACAAACAGCGCCCGCCATATATTATTATGTCCACAGAGCCTCATCCCTGGCCAAGACGCATACATTGCCTTCTGAATTCCCGATGGTGGATTATTTTAGAGATCCATATCTCGGACAGGCACAGTCAGGCCGGGTCGGCTCACTGGGACCTTAAAATTAATGGCGTGGAATACATTCAAACAGACACATGGGCCTCGCCACGAAGGATATCACCCGATCAACTCATCAATAAATGAACAGGGTCGAGGTTTTACATCGCTATATAAAAGCATGTACAATAACATTATTGTACATTTATACATTGGCCTCGTTTCTGGACAATTGATCCCATATGCCGCAAGTTGTAGGTCTGCTGTAGCAAAATTCAACGTTAAAACTGAAGCTTATAGTCTATTTCGTATAATAATAGACTAACATACTGTATATGCCATTAGTAGGCAATGATACCAAGCTACAGATGCCATTTCTTTCATTCGATAGTTTCTCATCTTATTCAGCTTTCCAATTGCTCCTGTATTTATGATCTTGCCTGAAGGGAATTCACTTTTATCCCAGATTTAAAACTTAGCCTCCTTGATGGATGTAACTTTAACTATGATTTCACGAGAATCGACCTATAAAACCTGCATATATTTAAAAAATAACTAAAAATAACCCAAACACCTGTTATATATAGCTATGCACATTGCACAACACCCTTTTAACAGGTGCTTAATCAGCACTTGCTCAAGTGTTTTTCTATATGTGGGAGCACTGATAACCAACTAAAACCTTCTGCTACATACAGCAACAAATAAAAATATATCTCCAAGATCTCATTTCATTCTTTATGCAATGCAGATATTGGAATCTGAATTAACAAGAAATACTCATAAATTATTGAAGCTAAGAAGTGGCAAAACAACAGATCATAAACTAGAAAGCATGAAGCAGACAAAGATTATATTATTCGAATAGCAAAAATGAAGGTTTATTATTAACATAAACCTGCCAAGCATTTATAAGATGCTTGTTCATTGAAGTTATGACAAAGTTTCTTCTATTTCTGCTCTAATGTCCAACACGTCAAGCGAGAAATTTTAAGTTATTCATGAGAAAATCTTACATACATCTAGAAAGCCAAGATCAACACTAAAGATTGTCCATCCCAGATCACCAGCTGCATGAGATTGGTTCAATAAAGCTACAACTGTCGTAGTGGAATACACTAAAAGCCGCGTCCACAGTCTAAAGCTGGGTGTAGAGCAGCCGGGCGGCATTGGCAAAGCCGATGTCAGTGTAGTTGAAGTAGCAGATGCTACCGAACGCAGTGATGGTCAGGATGTACACCAGAGGTCGGGCAATCTTCGGCAGTATATCTCCATGGATGTAGTCCTGCGCCACTCCCGACAAACGCCTTCAGACATCAAAATCAAACAAATATTCTTAAATTCTACAACACCAACGGATGAAAGATGTCAACAGTAACAGGTCAGCCTACACAATGCACAGGTCAAATGCAGTCAGCTCATATCCTGGATCATGCGGCTTGGTGGGTCATAGCACTCAGCAATCTTCAATGACTGAATTACTGGTATGTACGAGTTGCGAAATCATCCAGTAAGCTTACCCATTACATTTATGACATTTGCTCTCGTGTAAAAGGGATACCACGCAAACCATAACAAACTGCCACATCATATCATGTCAAAGATATCCATTTGGCAATGCACTTGGAGGACTATGCATCCCAGCATGTAGTGCATACTCAAGTGATCACCGTGCCATGTTCTTGGCATCTGGGAAGTAAAGGGTAAATCCCACAAGATATTTATTCAATGTACATGACATTGCGAGTCCTCCACTTCTGGCTCAATGACTGTAGCAAATCAAGTAAGCAAATCCGATAATCTTCTATTCTGAGAGACATGAAATTTACTTTCATTCAACTTTAACCATCTACACAACACTTTCACTTATTCTGAGTTTCCAAGAAACACCAGCGTGATATCAAATCAGTCTCAAAATTACAGGAACCACACAAACAAACAGTTTGCCACAGTATTTTTCCACACTGTTCCACCCAAACACATCTGCGAAATTCTCATAAACAGATCCACCCAAGATTAAAGTTCTAACACAAGAACGAAACTGCGTTGACAATGAACTTCATTCTTATTTCTTACCAGTGGGTATGAAGAACCATGGCTGATGTGAGAAGTGTGTCAAGAATAAAGTTTGGAAAAGCAAGAGCTGTCGGGATCAAGGGCAGCAGAGCGACAGCGGCATAACGCTCATTGACCCAGTGATGCACCTCATCAACCTTCTCATGCTCCTCCTCTGCAACAGTCATTCAAGTAAAACAACAATGCCATAATTTAACAATTGATACGTCATTCTGTATAACCATTTCCATGAAAGTCCAAGACAACATGCTCACTGGTCAGTGTGCTTAACACTAGAATCAACGCTTATGAAGAAGTGCAAGTGGTGAAGGAAATCACCAATTACACCTATTTCATTAGTACGTATAACCAGCAGCATCTTAATAATTTTTTAACATCAGTTTACAATTATTCCAAGTAAACATTCTAACCGATCACTGCATTGACTGCTCATAGTGTTCTTGTAATTTAATCACTTCATTTCAATCATATTTAAATTTACTGCTTTGACACATCAGTCTGTAGCAACATAAAAACACTTACTGAGCCCTCAAAACAAGGATTTAACACTTATCAATGTGAAAAACTTGGTAAAATACCACCATTAACAAAATGAAGCAAAATTGTCATCCATGAAACTGGGAGCATCTACAAAGCTAACAAACTTGTTTTGCTAACCGGACAGAACTGGCAAGATTGTCAATACAAAGTAAATAATTTTAAAACATATGCCAAACAGGTCAGCTTTGAAAATGCACAATAGGTTTGCAATAGTGGCAGTTGTTCCTTCCATGAAAGTATGAATCACTAACCTGGTCCATAGTGTCTTTTGTTGCTAGCGGCGCTCACCACAATAGTCTTCCTTGGCATCAAAATACTAGACAGCGCAACTGGACGACTGAACAGTTGATGACCAGCGACTCGATGAAGACCTGAACAACATAAACAACCATAACATGTTACGCTATTTGCCTGAACATGTTATGCTATTTGCCTGAACATGTTATGCTATTTGCCTGAACAATGAACATGTTACACTATTTGCCTGAACATGTTACGCTATTTGCCTGAACATGTTACGCTATTTGCCTGAACATGTTATGCTATTTTCCTAACCTATCTTTTGTAAACAAATCGGCGTAATTGTAGTATCGGGGACCGTGAATGTCGGTTTGGGTCAGGTCAATCGTAATCTCGAGACTTCTACAGCGCCCACAAAAGCGAAGTCGCGGGAACCAGCTTATTCACAGGCGCTTAATCAAAACAAAATCCATAGGCAGCGGGTCAAGTCCGGAGAGTCAGGCAGGCAGATAGATGGACGGCTAAGGTGGGTGATGTTTAGAGTTGAAATGCCGAGGGATGTGAGGAGAAGAGGAAGAACCAGGATAGGATTTGCGGAAGAGCAATGTTTTCAGCTTTGAGTGAAAGACCTGTGGGGAGATAGCGAGAGGTGGAGTTTTGGTGAGCTCGTATGATGGGTCGGAAATTTGCCGAAGTGCTGGCGGAAGTTTGTTCCAAAGCGGTGGAACGCAATGGCTATGGAGCGGTTTGCGAATTTCAGCGATGAAGTGATGGGAGGGCGAAGCAGTGTAATGGAGGATGAGGAGCGTGTTAAGCGTCGTGAGTGTCGGTTATGAGTAGTGTTATGGTAAGCGTCGTCATTAGATACTGTCCAAATATACTGCATATGCTTCGGTCCCCGATACTACGATTACGCCCAAGCGTCTAAGCGCTATAGAAGCATCTTATGTTGCTTTAACCGTTTATTTAACCGTTCCAGGAATTCTTCGAGTAACGTAAGTCTGTCGTTTTGGCGTCCCAATATAAGGCCACCCAGAGTCGTTCCCCTTTATCGCGCAAAGATACAAATTTTCATGGTTCATACCACTCACGCCAATTTGCATTAATGAACATTCAAATAGGCATCAGCTGAAAGAACAGATTCGTTTCAATACCTCCAGCGAAACGGACAATATTCGCCATTTTCTCTGTTGTTGTCCCAACTGACCTTGGCTTCTACACATACACGCTCTTCTTCCCGTTCTTTTCTTGATGATCACGTGACCCTTGCAAGTCTAGACTTTCTGGGTTTTTATAGCGAAATCTGGGTTTATTCCTGATGCATAAGTGGCAACACTGTAAACCACCCACCCTGCGCTACCAGGGTTGGCTGGCCAAAGAATCGAAGTTATATAGGCCTAACTCAGTAGGCCTACTTTTTGACATTTTGAAAGCAAATCTTATAAATCCGCTAGGTCAATTGCTTACGCAAATGTTTACGCTTCATTTGAAAAACGATAAAGCAACAGTTAGGCCCATATGCTGTTAGTTTAGTTGTAGACGGTAGGCCTAATTATGTAGATAAACAGTCACAGAATTTTGCCCTACAAGAACTTTTGCCTGGCCAAGCTGCCAAGACATTTTTCACGCCAGAATTTTGCCCTGCCAGAAATGTTTCTTTGCCAGGATTTTCCCTGTCAGAATTTTGCTAACATTTTAACTTACCACAATTTTTGCCCTGTCAGAATATTTTCCCTATCAGAACTTTTGTGAAAATTTTGACCTAGGCCTACCACAATTTTTGTTCTGTCAGAATTTTTCCCTGCCAAAATGTTTCTCTCCCAGAACTTTTCCACTGCCAGAATTTTGCCTTGCCAGAACATTTGCACTGCCAATATTTTTGCCGTGGCAATTAATATTTTTGCCATGCCAGAGGGTGGACAGGCGGACGTGAACAGTAAGAAACAATAATTTATGCCCTAACAAATTCTGGCAATGCAACAATTCCGGCAGGGCAACGACCAGAGCAACAGGTAGGGCCTGCCGTGCCCTGGCGTAGCGCCGCCATGGCGTGCACTGCCCATTCGGGTTATCCCGTAGTTTACCAATAGGCCGGCCTACATTGATCTTAATATCAAAGTGGATTTGACTACGCATGTGGGACATTGTGGATGGGTCACTAATTCCTACACAGGGTAATTATATATGTGTGTACAGGCATTAGCCTATAGAGTCTGAGCCTCTTGAAAAAGCTGGTTCCCGTGACTTCGCTTTTGTGGGCGCTGTAGAAATCTCGAGATTATATATAATTATAGTATACGATTGAAAAGTGTCACTTGATTGACTTATTACTCCGAGTTCCTCTTTCGTTCCTCGGTTCATCCGTTAGTCATTTTGATGCAACAATTGATGACACTGAACAAAAGCAATTTTTTCATCAATTCATAATTATACCTGTTAGCCTTTGTAGGCTATACTGTACAGGTAGAAGGCGTTGTGCGCATGCGTATTCATTAATGTTTTGCGGAGATGTGGCTTTGTGCAATTTGGATCAAGATCGTCCGGCTGACGTTGCCTGTGGTGTTGAGAAATTTCTGTTAGCCCAGCTAGGCCTGTTAAGCTATATAGGCCTAGCACGTACACGTCAACAATTATCGGTAACACAATAATCATTTTTCCGTGAACTGCTTCTATGTTAAGAAATAATCGTAACTAATAACTGCGTAAGCATAAATTTTAATCGGGCTTGTCGGATTGCTTATCGATGCACTAAGCTTATAGGCTACGCATTGAAATCGAAAGTGAAAGTATGGCCTAACCTACATCGACACTACTGGATAGGGCGATAGGCCTTTTACATGCATAGTGACACGCTCATGGACTCTCGATAGATGTGACCGGATACCAGTCGGCATTCATGGTCGGCAAATACCTTTATGCCAAAAGCGTGACGTTTTCATGCACTGTGATGCTCACATAATTATATAACTTCGAGGCACATTTTCAGGCTAATAAAGTTGGTCTTGTGTGTAAAACAGTGTAATTATTTTATACTTGCGGTTCGAACAGACCAAGTTTTCGCATCAGAGTAGGCCTGTCATGTCTTTTGCCAAAATATCTTTTAAATGGCATGACAAATATAATTATAACCTAGGCTACTTCTATAGCGCCATTCAAATTTCACCAGTATCAGCAGTGGCGTTAAATGACGCATGTTTAGCTTAATGCTTACCGGTATGTTAAGACATCGATCTAGCTCGCTTTAAATGGACGAGAATCATAGGCGTAGGAGACGGGGGTCTAGGGGGGGGCAAATGCCCCCCAAATTTCGGGCAAGTCTGGTTTTCGGGCAAGCAGACCCGGAAAACTAAAAAAAATCTATCTAAAATTTTCGGGCAAATTTTCGGGAAAATTTTCTGGCAAATTCGACCGGACGAGTAAAAAAAAGGTCGTCAGATTTTTCGGGCGGAAGAAGTAACAGGAATTTTCAGGCAATTTCGACGGACGACTAAAAAAGGTCGTCAGACAGATTTTTCGGGCGGAAGTTAACTTTTGCCCCCCCCCCCCACTTCTCAAATGTCCCCTACGCCTATGACGAGAATAGACATATTAGTCTGTAGCTTGAATCAATCGAAACGGCAAAGATTAGAGAAATAAATCTTAGTTATGTTATCGTATCATCTCATCCAATTAACTGTTACTATAATTATATGAGTTTTGCTATATTTAAACCGATTGTGTTTTGTAGCTTACGTGATGGCTAAGAGTCGCCAAAGCTTAGTTCAAGGCAAAATAGCTGACCTGACAGTTTGTTCGATTTGTGCTGAGATCTTCACGCAACCAAAAATTCTTCCATGTGTTCACACCTTTTGTTTGAACTGTTTGGAAACTTATGGAAAAGATAAGAAACCTGGAGATGAAACTTCCTGTCCAATTTGCAGAAGTAATTTTGCAATTCCGGCTGAAGGTTTATGTAATTTGCCAAATAATTTCTTTATTAAGGAAATGGTGGAGATTGGAAAATTGGCAATGACACCTGTAAGTGAAGCCATGTGTAATATCTGTCCTGAAGGGGAAGAACAGGTTGGTAAAATGTATTGCATTGATTGTGAACAAATTCTGTGTGAGCGCTGCAGCAAATCTCACAAGAAGACAAAATTTAGCCAAAGCCATCAAGTGGTTGAACTGGGAAGTAGATTAAATGTCCAAGAATTTAACACCCGTAACAGTTATTGCGAACATCATCCAAAGCAACTCATTGCTATGTACTGCACCGAGCACAATTCCGCCATCTGCTTATTCTGTTGCGTTGAGAGTCACCAGTCTCACAGATGCATAAATGTTGAAAAAGCTGCTGGGGATTTTAGGGTGCGACTGAAAGAAGACCTGAAAAAAGTGACCAACAGACTTTCAGAATGCAAAGGAGTTGAACAGAATCTTGTTAAGTATAAAAAAGAATTTATGGAAGAGATTTCAAAAACAGAATTGGAGATCTATGATGCTGGAGCTAAACTTAAGACGTTAATTGATCAACACACAGAAAAATTGGTAAAAAATTTGCAATTGTTGAAAGAACAAAATCTGAAAGCCTTTGAAATCACAAAGCAGGAAGTCGAAAGATTCAGAGTAATGATTGACAGCTTCTCTAGATATTCCGAGGAGCTTCTTTCCCGAGGATCACCTGTAGATGTTTGCAGAGCTGCCCATCAAATGCATACGAGAGCAAATGAGTTGGAAAAACTTCCAGCAAACTTCAGCGGAGATTGCCTTTGTTGTGATGCAATTGCCTTTCACCCTTCAAGCCTTGAAACTCTCTTGAAGCAATGTAGATCTAACGATGCTGTAGGGAATCTAACAGTCTCAAAATCACCAGGTCGAATGATAAGATTTGAAAGTACAGGTAAGCAAGTAGCGTCATCATTTGCACGTAATAGAGTATCCAATTGCAATACAGATTTACCACTTTTAAAGTTTTAAGTTTCCAAATTTAAAAGACCAGGAACAATTATTAGCATGATGCAGAATTTAAATGCGATCCGTCAAAAATTAATAGCCACGTCAAAACAGCCACGCCATGATCGTCCAAAGACAAAAATTAATAGTCCCATCAAAATCGCCCACCGACTAAATTGAAAGTAGGCCTAGTCCTATCAGAAGATGAAACCAGACATTGATGCTCTCGTATTTGGGAAACGTTGTCAGTAGAGTAACGCTAACCACACTTTAGCACTGCCTCTGAGATCACTCGCTGTAATACTTTGCGCCTTACGGTAACGTTAAAAGCTGCTAAAATTAGTTTGAGGTATTACTAAAATAATGTGCTTGATGTATTTCGCAATCAATCTGCGTGTGTAGTAGGCCTAGGTCTATATAGATACACTGAGAATATACTTAAATTTTAGAAGATTATATCATTAGGAAATTAGCCTATTGCTTTATTGCAGAGGTTTTCAAACTGTGATCCGCGGACCCCTGGGGGGTCCGTCGCTTGTTGCCAAGGGGTCCGCAAAGCAGGTAAAAAAAACCAATAAAAATAGTGCATTTGCAAGGTTTTCATTGTCATCATCTATATAAATAAAAATGGAACTTTCCAATAGTTTGTTAAGAGTGTTCTCGGAAACTAACGGAAAGATTGTTTCGAAAATGTTACAAAACCTTCCATTCCAATAGAACCGTGTTGTATTATGCTTTTTTCGAAAAAACGCAATCTTTTCCACAAAAAGTGAACTTTGCAATCCGTTTGACCGCCATTTGCAAATTCAACAAAACCGCATGGTTGCCAGATTTCAGAAACGCCTTGACAGTGACAGTGACTAGACAAAACATGAATGAGGTCGCGTGCCGTGACGTCATAAGCGTGTCGCATAATAATTTCCGTTCATTCAAAAACCAAAGCGGCCTTTCACCATTCTTGGGCTCTATCCGCTGTCAGGAAGGAACGGTGTGAGGGAGGAAAGGAGCGGAGGGAGCGGGACGAAGAGGGAGGGGAGGGGAGGGGGAGGGGAGAGTCTTTTCTGCCACAGCAACGCGTGGCCGGGTACTGCTAGTAAACTATAAAAAAACTGAGCTATAAACAAGTGATCAGCTATAAAACATCAGAGTTACATGTATCTATGGTTATTACTGACTGATGTGCAGTGATGTCTAGTAACATTTTTCCTTTTGGTGCTATTTTTAGTGCTCGTTAGTGTAATTGTGACGAGCCAACAGAAGCGCCATTATTGCTAGAAGGAATTGCCGCTATATTTTTTTTAATATAGGCCTAATATTAATATTTTCAACGTTCTTCTTAACCATGGATAAATTTCTAAATTAAAAAACTGATAAAAAATCAGAAGATTTTGACAACAGACAAATGTGAGAGAGAACAAATTCCGCAGGTAGGCCTATAGATTATCCACACTTTTCAGAGTATATTTCATTTTGGTTTCATTGCAGTCGGAACAAATGCTGATCGACCTCTTTGTGTTATGTGTGTGCAAACTTTGCCTATTCATGATTCACGGGTCGGAATCGGTCGAATCGAATGCAAAGTTGTTTTTTTGTTGTAAAAGCCTTTTCCAAAACAGCATTATGCAAACCCGCGCGTATTCGAACGGATCGTTTTGCTAAAATTTTGAAAACAATCGGTGAAGAATTTCCGAGATCCTTGGTTTCGACACAACCTCAGTTACATTTTTATTTATACAGATAACGATTTTTCCAGGAGCTTCTTTATTATGCCTCACGGTGCATAGGCGCCATTGCATATTGGATTGAGGCTCATTGAGCGTTTTTTGAATACAAGTTGAATTAACGAGCAGACGCCTGGCTAAATAGAAGACGAACTAGTGAAATAGGCTACTTTATGCTCAATAAGAAGTGGGATTGATGAAAAGTTGCTGCTCTTGCTTAAATTGGAGTTGTAAAGCTTATTGATGGAAACATAGTAGCACTGTAGCCTAACTGTTGCTCAAGCAGAAGTTGTATTGATTATAAGGATTATTGTCAAAGTTGACTGGTGAAAAATAATAGGCCCCTAATGCGCATTTGGGGCAATCAACGTACAACGGTAAGCCATAGATCAGTGGTTCCCAACCTTTATTTACTGCGGGGCCACTTTTTCTAAGTTGGAAGACACGAGGGCCATTTTTCTTTGTTAAAGGACATCAGGGCATTTAGGGGACCACAATGCTAAAATTGAATTAACTAAAAGCATATAAAAATTGTTATAATTACTTCAAAGTAGAATGTTTGATGTTTATAGACTTCAAAATAAAATAATTTTTAATAGTAAATAATTATGTACTATATCCTGTCCAAATTGTCATTTTTTCATCTATTTTTTTAATTCTTTGAGAGATGAGTGCCATTGTTGAGGCCTGGCGGGCCATTTTGCGTGGCCCGCGGGCCACGGGTTGGGAACCGCTGCTGCATATATTATCCCTGTCAATTCATGTTCGATATAATTTTAGAATACAGCATCATTTTGCCATGGGATATTATTTTCAGCTGGGAAAATACAGCTAATGCAGCTACATGTCAATATCAACGGGAAGTATCATTCCGTAACGCTACATCCGGTAAGTTGGCTAACTAATATTATAATGTTTCTAGTTTTAGAGTTTTCTACCAACTGTTGCGCAAGAGCGGGATTTCGTTGCGATAACTTAGGCTACCTTTCTCCACTAGATCTAAAGTGTTTCAAGGAAACGTCCGTTTCTTAGCATAACAATATCGTGTTCCGTGTAATGGATTGCTGCAAAAACTGCAGCTAAAAGGAGGTTAATGTTTGTGCAATGGTAAGCAAGACAAGCGTTTTAGACGGCTTAAAAACAAGGATTCCAGACATAGCCTAATTTGTATTGAGATCATGCATCTCTGTCTAAACTCTAAATGATGCGTTATAGTTTACTTCGACAGTTGTTCACTCAACTATTGATGCATTAGGGCCTATATTATAAGAACCAGGGGCGAATACAGATATTTGTAAAAGTTGGAGGGAAAATTTGGGTCTTGGGTCGAAAGTAATTCGTTCGTCTTTTGCCGAAAAATCTGATGACCTTTTTGGGGGTCTTTCAGTTCTTTCTCCCAAAAACTTTTAGAAATCCGTGGCAACTCCGATTGTGCTACTTTTTCTCTCTGACCTTCCTGTTCCCGCTACATTGATTGAAAGCTTCTTGAAACCTGATCATGGGTATGCAAATCTCTGAATGGGATGGGCATGACCGGATTGGCCCCCTGGATCCGTCCCAGATAGGAACCTGAGCCTACTATGCCATCAATGTTACAACTAACGTTGATGGCGTAATGTAGCAAACCGATATAGACGCATAATTGATATATATATACAGGGTGCGCCAAAAAAAGACCCCCCCTAAGATTTTTGCCAATATCTTGACCAAAAGTAAGAATTTCCAAATGAAATTTTACACGCTTATAGACAATTCATATTTACACATGATGGCCAGATTTCATCAAAATATTTCAAACACAACAAAAACTATGTCGCTTTTAGGGAGGTAACCCACCGTTTTTTGACGATTCAAAAACGCGACGCAGCAAAAAGTCACGAAAAAACAATCTCATTATTTTGGCGAATATCTTAGCCAAAAGTAAGAATATTGAAATGAAATTTCACAGACGTAAAGACAATTCATATCTGCCCATGATGGTCAAATTTCATCAAGCTATTTTTAACAGAACAAAAGTTATACCACTTTTATGGAGGCCACCCACCGTTTTTTGACGATTCAAAGACGAAACGCAACAAAAAAGTATCAAAAACACGATTTTTTTCTCATCTCAAATAATAATTGTTATAAAATAGCCTTAACATTGTCCGATGATCATTATTATTACTATTTAAAAAAGAAACGGGGTGCCAGCGTAGCTGCACGTCACTGAGAAGTCACTTAGCAAGATGACAATAAAATTGGTAAATAAGAAATTCATCAGCTTAATCAACAGGTCCATCAAGAACTTTGCAAAGAGACTCAAAGGAAGTTTTGGAACTGGTGTTGGGCACATTGAAAACAAGTTGTGAAACACTACCAAGTTCATTTGACAACAGTTATTTGAGATGAGACTTTAAAAATCGTGTTTTAGTCACTTTTTGTTGCGTTTCGTTTTTGAATCGTCAAAAACGGTGAATGGTCTCACTAAAAGTGGCATAACTTTTGCTCCGTTTGAAATATTATGATGAAATCTGGCCACCATGTGTAGATATGAATTGTCTATAAGACTGGAAACTTTCATTTCGATATTTTTTAATTTTTGGCCAAGATATTGGCAAAAAACCTTAAAAAATTGCGTCTCGTTTTTGAAACGTCAAAAAACTGGGGGTGACCTCCCTAAAAGTGGCATAACTTTTGTTCCGTTTGAAAATTTTTTGATGAGATCTGGCCATCCAGTGTCAATATGAATTGTCTTTAAGACTGTAAAATTTCATTTGGAAATTTTTACTTTTGGTCAAGATATTGGCAAAAATCTCAGGGGGTCTTTTTTTGGCGCACCCTGTATATATATAATTATGTACATATATGCCTATATATCTATATAAATAAAAATGTAACTGAGTTTGTACAAAATCGACGATCTCGGAAAATCCTTCACCGATTGCTTTCAAAACTCTATCAAAACGTTCCGTTCCAATACGGCCGGGTTTGCATAATGCTTTTTGGGAAAAAGCGCAATCTTTTAAACAAAAAAAGCAACTTTGCAAATTAGACCCGTCGATCAGGGTTGACAGATTTTAAAAACGCGTTGTCGCGAAATCACGTTGTAAAGTCGCCCAAAAGTCGCCAGATGAGCACTCGTAATCGCAATCTCCAAATTTCTAAAGCGCTACTTGAAAGCCAAGCGCGGGTCACCAGGAAAGGAGGAGGAGGAAGCGGAACGAAGAGGGAAGGGAGAGAGCGGAGGGGAGGGATGGAGGAGGGAGGGATGCAGGGAGGAAGAGGAAGGGACGGAGGGAGGGGAGGAGGAGGGGACTGGAAGGGGAAGGGTAGGGTGAAGGGGAGATGGAAGGGGAAGGGAGGGGAGGTGGGACGGGAGGAGGTAAAGGGGAGGAGTAGGGGAGGAGAGGGGTAGGGGTGGGGAGTGGAGGGGACAGGGAGGGGAGTGGGTGGGAGTGGAGGGGAAGGGTAGGGGTGGAAAAGGGGAGGGGAGGGGGATAGGTAGGGGAGGAGGAGGCGGGGTAGCCCGGGTAGGGGAGGGGAAGGGGATGGCGAGGGGAAGGGGAGGTGGATGAAGGTAGGGTGGGATGGTTGGATGCTCTTTTCAGCCACAGCAACGCGTGGCCGGGTACGCTAGTATATATATATATATATTGAATTATGTATATGTAATATATATTATACTGAAGAGTTGACTTTCAAGAGACTAATTCTTAAGAGATAGAGAGAGGCAGACAAAGACATGCATACAGAAAAAGAGACAGAGAGACACGCAGAGAGAGAGACAGATATAAAGACAGAGACAGATAGAGAGAAATGGAGGTAGGAAGGAGAGGCAGGCAGGGAGGGAGTGATGGTGGGAGGAAAGGACAGAAAAAGACATAAAAAAGAGGGCTGGAGTGATGGCTGGAGGGAGAGACAGACAGACAGACAGACAGGCAGAGAGAGAGCCCAACAGTCGTATCTGAGACCTCTGGTTATGTTGTAGAATGCAAAAGTGGATGAACTTTTCAGAATCGTTTGCGAACAATATGCTAACGGAATGAGACCGGAAGATATAAGCTTACGGCTCCTATTTGGAGGTATTTTAATTCAAATAATTTCTTGCATCTTGAATTATTTAGTCTTAGTTAACAGGTTTTGTATTAGCTGAACATGTAGCTATATTTATAAAAGGACTTGACTGTACAGGTTGGGTGGCATAATTTCTTCCTGTTATTCCTTATAGGCTTACAATTTTTGCGCGTTTAACTTAACCTTCTCTCGAGGCTTAAAAAGACATTAATCATCAGCTTTTAAAATTACCACCTGTTTGACTCATTATAATAAATTATATAGATAAACCACTTGAGAAGTAGTGCAATCTACCATGGGCGCCCGTAAATAGGAACAAGAGGGGACACACCTTTTAAAAATTAACACATTTTTTGACAACCACTTTTTTGGGTTTTAGCAAATTTATTTCGTGCTAAAGCACTAAGGATAGGGCCTACTAATGATTTACACAGCCGCGTAGGGACCTTGAACAAGTCCTTCACTCGCTCACAATTATTGCTTGGGCACTTCAGCGTAAAACTTCGATGCAGTGTCCGCGCTGTAGTCGAGAGCGCTTCTGAGTAGTAAGCTTAAAGGAGTGCTATAGAAATGGATTAATAAATAAATAAATGATGATGCACAAATTGAAACTGAGAATCTTTCATTTAGAAACCTGTATGGGAAAAACATGTTTATTTCCTGTATTGCACTTTAAAGCTAGCCTATTGCTAAACAATGTAACGGCGATCATTGTGTTCTGCCCTCCTGCAAAATACCTGCGGTCACCCATGAAACCTAGAAGATTGTTTGTGCTCTAGGCTAGTACGCCCTAATAGTATATTAGGGCCTATAGTACTGTTTGAATGTGCACCACGCAACTATTGTTTAGATTTAAAATATGGGACATGAGAAGTTTATCTTCATATCCTTTATAGGCCAAGTGCTGGAGTATAACGAAGGAAAAACTTTGCAGGATTACAAAATGTGTCATCTATCCAAAGTGATTTTGATCCCTCGTCTTGTGGGTCGTTAAGTATAGCCTCTCAATGCCGTTGGGGAAAAGACTCGCGACCTAGTTCCGATTCCGGGATGCACTAGCTTCGCAACATCTCCCTCGGAACCTGATATGATCAGCATCGACCATAATCCGACGCAGAAGCGATCCAAGACAGTATACCGGAAGCTAAGATACATGTATTCCATGCGGTCATGTCATCCGCCTGTCTCCGTTATGATCTATATTCATGACAACTTCGTTTCTGACTCGTGATGTTCATTTTGTAACTGCTATTATCATGTCGAAGTAGCTCATGTCACGTCGGAACGCTGTCAACTTTAGACGAGTGCGCCTATGTCGCAGATAGCACATGCATGTAACAAAATCAATGTAGCAATGTTTCTTTATATACATCTTCAGCAGCCGTCATACTTCCAAGACCGCTTCAGTGATGAATTCAATTAGTTTAATGCACTCCATTGCAATGTTCCTGGTTCAAATTTCTATATAAGGCCTACCAATGACGTTTGCATTTATACGTTGGCCTACAAGTTGGCCTACGTACACGACAATAGTCGTATAAAAACTGTTTATTGTTAAATACAGCTTAGATTGATTTATCCAATAGTATCCATCATTTTAATAAATGAAAAGTACTTCGAATATCTTGAAAGGTATATGCCCAGTATCAAATTAACCTTTAAATGAATTTATAGACAGCGGTCCATCCTTAAGACAGGATAAGGTCGACAAGCGAAGGTACAGCAATATCTGGTCAAATGATGGTGGTATGGTTGCAGTTAAGAACGCGGAGTGAAGAATATCTTCCAAAGAAAATAATGGGCACAAAAGTGGTAGATGTATGGATGCATGGTTGAACGACAGCTTATGACAGCAGAGGCCTTTAAGGTAGGCCTATATATTGCATCTGGTTTTATAGCTGCCATCCCTGGACATCGGTGAGACTCAGTTACAATTTATGACTACAGAAAACGTAAGCAATTTTATCGCTGAAAGAAATAACCCTGGATACAAACCTAGGAAAAGCCTCTGGTCACAAAACTGTAAATGTTTCGGAGTTTGCTTCATATGTTATTTGCTCATTTTGACAATTTTCTTTAAATATTTGTATAAATTAATGCAGTAAGAAGTAAGCTTACGTGTTTTAATTATTGCTGAGCTCATTGTTGTTTAGGCTATTCATTTAATTGAGCAAAAACAATCTGACAATAACGCAGAAATGTTAACATGAGTGATAATGAATAATTAAAGTTCAGTTAGATCACATATAGTATATTACAGACATATACGAAGCTCCTCCCACTTCCCATGTTAAATTCAGTAATCAGTCCACCTACCGACGATGTAGCGAAACAGACAAAAATGGCGTCTAATCGCAAGGGATGTTCTGTCGTTCACATCGATATTTATATACTTATTATAATGTTTAAAAAAGAAATTGAGCTTTTGTAAGATTTCCGAAGAATCCCGAGAGGTAAGAACTGTTGCATTTTCAAATCACCGTGAGCCTCGTGAGGTGTTCATGTGAGACAGCTGGAGATTAGTTGATCAACCGGCTTGGACAGGCATGCCAGCGCGGGTCCTAACTAACGTTATACGCATGCTACCACGATGACTAGACTTATGTATGCGTCTCCGGTGGGGATTTCTGAGAGCAGGGGAACGAAAATGAATCGAAGAGTTCGTGCGGTGAGCCGACGGTGACTATTTGGCTAGCCAAGCTGATGATCGGTAATCCCGAAGACTGAGTGCCTATTCATGTAAACAGTAGGCCTATGTCCACCCAAGAAATCGCTAAAATAGAGCACTGCGGCCTTATAAAAACTTCATCATATAATGCAGTGCGCTCAGTAAGTAAGTAATTAAAAAGAATACTATCATGTGTGCTAAGTAAGTTAATAGAACAATTTGGTGAAGTGCAGATATATAAAAAGAATTAAAAGGGTGATGATTAAATGTTCTAAATCCTGCAGACGGAAACTTTTGGTAAACATGTATTTTAGCGTCGTAAATTATTTTCTATTGCACGGGTTTCTCGCCAAACTAGAAGTTGGATTGATTAAAAATTACTATGCTGCAACGAGCGAATAATTTACGAAGCTAAAATACACGTTTACCAAACTCCTAACTTCATTCATCGGGGTAAATATTTATATTAGCAATGCTAAAATACACATTTGGTTTTGTTTGCTTTCAAACCTATTTATTCGTATTTACTGCATATTTTCACTCGTTTGTAATTTTATAAACCTGATCGTTTTACTTAGTTTAGTTATCGTTGATGACTTACTTACTGATCCATTGTTGATGGCAGAGGAATACAGAGAACTGAAGGACATGGTACAACAGCGTGAAACGTGGAGACTTTGGACGTGCCGCTTGGCAGAGAACCTAAAGAAGAAGACTTACTTACTGAGCGTATTGCATCATGGATCCATGCGACTGACAGGTCGCAGCACTCTATTTCAGCCAAGTCATTGGTAATCATATTGTTTTGTATACAGGCACGCAGTCTTCGGGATAGCGGCTATATTATTGCCTCTATTTCTATAACTGCAAATTCTAGATATGTTGTTAATTGCTGCATTTTGACTGTGAATTTCGAATCCACTAGCTAATATTTATCATTTTCCAACTGTATAGTGTATGACAGAGGTTCTCAACCTTTTTCTGTGCGCGACACACCTAAACTCATTTGGCATGCACACCATGCAATCGTCATTATGTCAATATCTTTTATAATTACAATAGGTCTATGCTATTTCAAAAGTGTATCTATTTTAAATTGTTAACATTTTTAATGAACGAAAATGTTGACACTGAATGCTTTTGTAGTTGCTAATGATCTGACATATGACATTCCTAATGTTGACCAACCTAATATTGGAGGAATTGTAGGCATCTAATTTTGTGCATCAGTTCAATTTCGTGAAACTTTCATCATCAGCAGCAGCCACTGATCATGATCAAAGGACCATTAATGTGGCTACTTCAAAACAGTGACAAGAGTCTAATTTAAGGCCATCAATTGAGTGTAGGTTGATAATCACAGGATTAAACCAGGTGTATTCATTAGCTGTGACTTGTTGCCTTATGCATAAATCTTCATTGTTTCTGATTGTGAACGTTGAATTTTATCTTTAGATCCAAACGGTTGGTTGTCAACAGTAGGGCCTACTGTCACACAGCAAACCTCAACAAAAACTGAATGCAAACTCAAAGTTTTCAAGACCCCACAGTCTTCAGCAGCAGAACCTCGAAAACAGTTAATCCAGTGAAAATGGAATTCGAACTGATATTGAGGACTTATAAACTGAAATAGAAAATCTCATTTTGGTTGCCACATTAATCAAACCTTTCTAGGGTATGTGGACAGCATTATAATGGCATCTGTCTCCAAGAAATCATTAATTCGTGAGTGAAGACCGCAGAATCTGAACTTATTAATTTAATGCCGGCCAAATAAATTAACTAGAAAATAGCTTGGATTGCTTTTATCCTATATAGAAAGCTGCACTTAAGTTTACAGCTTTTGTATATTATCTTGAGTTGTGAACCACTGACTTTACTTAGCTTTACTTATTGCACTTAAGTTTACAACTTTTTAAAGATTGTCGTGAACCACAGACTTTAGCTTAATTGCAAATAAGTTTACGACTTTGGTAGGATTGTCGTGAGTTATTGTAGTTGATGACCATGTTGTGTAATTAGGTCCGGCAGTTTTCTTTCTAGGATCATCCTTGATATATGGACACGGTCTTAAATGGTCTGAAAATGTCATATTGGTTGTCACATTGATCAAACCTGTATAGCTGGGATTATACATTGTATCCTGCAAAAAGTGTAAAATTTATGTCTGTTGCAATATTATTACTACAACTGTACAGTGAAGAGCATTCTTGGTGGCTGGTCCAGCTATTTGGAATAGCCTCCCTATGGTTTTCTGTTTGCTTCCCCGTTGTGCATTAGACAATTAGGAATAGGAGGAACAGGGATTGAAGGTCAAAAGAGATCAGAAGGTGTAGGGACTAAGGTGAGAAGTAGAAGAAAGAAAAAGGCAATGGCGGAGGAAGCTAAGAAGAGTGCAGGTGCAAGAGAAGGAAATTGTAGGAAGAGAAAGAAGATGTAACGGCATGCAGAAGGACAAGGAAAAGTAAATAAGGGATGGCAATAAGAAGAAGGAATAGGAGAGAAGGATGAGTTCGAGGCTTGCAGAAAGAGGGGGAAATAGGAGGATAAGGAATTGGAGAAGAGGAAGATCTGATCTGAACACCTGATCATTCACCTTCCAATAATATTCTCTACCTAAACGTACGCCACCCACTTTAACAGCTGCTCTGAACTTCTGACAATCGTGCTAACCGGACAACCCTTCTGACTAGACACAGCACTCGTGAATAAGCTGGTGCACTGCGCTTGGCTTTCGAGTGATACTTAGAGATTTGGCCTAGTTACTGGCCTAATTAGTTACACCGGTAAGCGAGCGGCATACGTCTGTTGGTTGTATAGAACTGCGGTTTAAGCCCCGGGCTGGGAGTTGACACTCAGAGATTTAGATATCTCGGGCTAGCACGCATGGGACGCGGTAGCGCAAGCTGCTGCGGAGCGACCTTGATCAAGTTACTTACCCATCATTGGGCAGAGAAACATAATCATCATCAGATTACGATACACCAAGCCAAACGATCAGCAGCAGCGGCTATAACGCCCACCTTAGCAGCTATTCCGCCACCTCTGATCCTTTGGTAATCGCGGTAACCGGACAACCCTTCTGACTAGACACAACACTCGTGAATAAGCTGGTGCACTGAGCTTGGCTTTCGAGTGATAGGCCTACTTTAAACTTAAAGATTTGTAGATTACCATACACCAAGCCAAACAGTCAGCGGCTATAACGCTGTCCACGCGAGCTTTCTAACCCCAGGACCGCGAGGCGGCGCTTTTTGACCTAATTACACAAAGTGGGAGGAGCTTCGTATATGTCTGTAATATACTATATGTGGTTAGATAGTGTAAGAATAAGCTAGTAAATATTTTTATATAATGATCGTGGAATAAATTGAGAGTCATCTTTTGGTGGGAGAGTATGGTTGTGTGCTCTGGGTCTTAATTGATGAGAGGAGGGGGTCGGAGTGGAGGTAGAAGTTGGTGAAGAACATTTTTGGGGTTGTGTATAATGGAGAAAAGGAGTTTGGTATCAGCTATGTTGGCAAGTTTGGAGATTGTTGGAAAAGTTTGCTCTAGGTAACCTACATGTAGGCGTTTAGCTCTTTTTATGAGTTTTTCAAGGCGTTTTTTATCGGAAACCAGGGTGAGACCCCACCAGGATGGGGAGGCATAAAGTAGTTTAGTCACGTGGTTGTGGCTTTTGTTACTTTTTGGATGGATGCATTCTCTTTCCAGTGCTTATGTAGTTGATACCATATAATTATATGTTTTTTCATTTTCTTGCATATGCTATTGTAAAAGTACTTATGATCAACATGTGTATACTGAATCGATACAATAAATTTGATTTGATTTGATATGAGATCCTAAAACGCTATCTTCGTCGGTCTTCAATTAATTTAAAACCATTCGCTAGGTGTCACTAAAGTTGCTGTTACCTAGGTTGACGCGTCAGTGGTTACAGGCTCCTTAAAACTTTTTGTAGGTAGGCCTATCACCGTGATGGGATTGGCAGCGCCTCTGAGTATAGGCCTACTTCTTGAAGGGGCACTATAGCCGATATTATATTCTTGAAATGAATAAATGATTGAATAAAAAAGGTGTGCTTTCCGAAGTTATTTCCAGCCACCTCTTCTCAAAGTGCTTAAAACCTCTGCTGACGGCACTGCCTTCCGGGTCCGTGAACCATCGGCTGTCGTCCTAAATTAAATCTTTTCGCCACACTTTCAGTTCTTTCGACTGCTCGCAGTGACGGCGTGAGCCATATAATTTCAGCAGGTCGCGTCAAGGTCATGAGAGTCATTCAGCAGGTCGAAGAAATATATGCAACAGATTTCATAAATTTTTGGAAGATCGCAAGGCAGATGAAGAGTAAAATAAACAGGTCAAATGACCTACCGCGACCTATTATATTATAGGCCTATGGTCTAGTGGCGTCACCACTGAAACACTCCGACTTGCATCAGACCTAGGCTAGGCTATAATGATTATAGTCACAGTCTTCAATATTTGACGTCATCATACCTCGTCTGCCTGCAGCGGGCAGCCTACTCCTCCAAACGCTCAGTCTTTTAGAATAAATTTGACTTTCTCCTCTGACTTGCTGACACTTAGGCCTACCGTAGAATCCAGATCTTAGTCCTTCCCGTGCAGGACTACACATCGGGCAATGCAACTTCTTCCTTCTCCTCTCAGTCCTTTGTCAACCATGGCACCGCCTCTAAAGCGTCCTCCTACATGTATGTCATGATGCTCAACAAAATTTAATTCTTATTCACTGTTGATTTCGATATCCATGTCGACAATTAAACGCTTTGAATCTTGACCATCTTGCAACTGACTTTCTAAACCTCCTCTCATCAGTCAATTTCGTCCAATACAACAGCTTTCCGACCCACATCACATCACCTTATAGGCCTAACTTCCGCCATCTCCATTTTTATATCCCATGCTTTCAACATAACTAACCATTACCTTTCTTTACCTCCTCGTTTCACTCATTCGTTCGTCACCAGTGACGGCGCCAGGGTTTCAATTTTAGGGGGCTGGGGTTTTTTTAGTCTCTCAAAATAATATTCCATTTTTCCGTCAAAAAATCTGACGACCTTTTTATGAATATTCCATTTTTCCCGTCAAAAAATCTGACGACCTTTTTTGTCGTCCATTGGTTTTGGTCTTTATTTCTTCCGAGTTCTCTCTTTGTCAGATCAAAGCAGCCTACGCTGTGTACCCATGGTTGTACACATTTTCAGCATTTTTCTTTGGGGGCTCAGCGCCATTTAGGGGGGCTTAGCCCCCAATGGCGCCGTCACTGTCCGTCACACAGGGCTCTCTCTCTCTCGTCCTTGATGACCTTCTGTCTTGCGACATTTCCATGCTTTTCGACCTCCTTGACATTTTATTCATGCATAACTCATCGCTAAACACAGCTGGCATAAAATTCTACCCGGTAACTTATTGGACAACACACAGGCGGACCTGAGCTCAATCCTCGTAGAGTGCACATGCTGTGTAGGCTGCTCACCGTGTGTTGCATTGCAGGATGTGTGTTCTGTTAGTAGTTACGATTTATGTATTATGTGATTTGTGCTTTTGTGATTTGATTCAATTGCATAACTGTATTATTATGTCGATGCTGTAACCGGTTGCGGTCTATCAACCGGATTGTTCAATAAAAAGAATTTGATTAATCATTTTTATTAAGCTTATTACTATAGGCCTGATAATAATAATAATAATGTAAGCTAATTTAATCAGTGTACGACGATTGTCGTACAGCGACGCAGGTAGGCCAACTGCAAATTGGCGCGCGGCGTCTGGACAGGTGATTGTCTGGACAGCGCGTGATGTCTAGACGAGCGTACGTTGAGTGTACAAGGAGGGAGTGGAAGTGAAGAAGGAGTGTTGTGTGTTGAGAGCTGTTGAGATAGGCTGTAATAGTTGTTGTTGAGTTGCGATAGAGTAGACTGATGAAGGTAGTAGTCGTGTAGTTGTTATGATAACGCAAGTGTAGTCATTGTTGTGTTGTTGCTGATCGTTTTACTTTACATCGGATTTTGGAGTATAATAAGAAGACTTAAACACGTCGTCGTTGTTGGTTACAAAACAGTGAAAGTCTGTAGATTCTTTACCTAGCCATTTAGCTAATGAAACAGTTATCTAGGGATAGGCCTATGCTACCACGAACTTATACGAAGAAGTTTCCGAAGAGACTGATAGGAGGAGGTGATCACAAGGAGGTTATCACAAATAATATTTATTGTTATTATTATTATTATTATTATTATTATTATTATTATTATTATTATTATTATTATTATTATTCTTATTACTATTATTATTATTAATTTACTATGACATCATTACTACAACAACAACAATAATAATAATAATAATAATAATAATAATAATAATAATAATAATAATAATAATAATAATAATAAAAATTATAATAATAATAGTAGTAGTAGTAATAATAATAATGGTAATAATAATTATTATTATTAGGCTATCCTTATTATTATTATCATCTTTATTATTATTCTCAATATTTATAATCATTGTCGGATCATGTCTTGGGGTGTTGGGTGTCGTTTTCATCTTAGGCGCCGCATGGAATTGTTGTTCACGGACGGATGGAGCTGGCATGACGGAGAACAATGCATCGATGTGAGAGAAGACCAATCAAGTGATGGATGAATAGACATCAGCTGCCTCCCTCCTACCACCCCCGATACGTCACCATCCACACACACAACGACGACCACAGACTTAAATTAACGGCAAGGTAGAACGCCGTCGGTGGCGGTGGCGGTGTTTTCTTGAACGACGGTGCTGACATCTATCCACTAGCCATGGCTCTGTTGACATAATCGCGTCAATATGGACGGAATGGGAGAGACCCACTGTGCGTCTCATTAACTGACCGCGCCTTATCCGCCTCCCCCTTTTTCTTCTCCCATCCATCCCTCACTCCTTCCCTCTATCCCTCCCTCTTTCCCTTTATCCCCCTATCCCTCCCTCCATCCCACCGCTGGTCACGATGAGGCTGGAACTGAGGAGGTGTCAGTGGCTGTGGATGGACGTCGCTCGCACCAGGCGATCAGTGGAATAATTAGAAGGACGATGACGAAGAGGCATTATAACGAGATGAGGTGAGAAGAAGAAGAAGACGATGGAAGGGGAGAGCGGTGGTGAGAGAGAGAGAGAGAGACAGACAGACAGACAGTCAGACAGTCAGACAGACGGAGAGAAAGACATACAGACATACAGACACAGACACAGAACAGACAGACACAGATACAGATACACGCACAGATACAGAAACAGACACAGACACAGAGGGACGAGAGTGAAGTATTTTCCAACGGTTTCATGGAACGACGTAGGGCGTAGGCTATTACTCACTTCCACTCAGAGCGGCTGAAAATGGTCGAACCAAAATTTAATAAGTGGCTGATGACTTGAACGAGAGAAAAGAAAGTGTTTCACTAGAGCGCACCTATAATATGCCCTATATAGATATATAAATTATATATATATATATATATATGTATGTATGTATGTATGTATGTATGTATGTATGTAGTAAATATATATATATATCCAATCTGAGCGGTCATGAAAAATCAATGCAGTGTAAGCGAGTATTTATTAAGCGCCACTTGAGATAGACATGAGCAACATCCTTAATCGATTGTCGAAGAGAAAGTAGTCGACTTATTAATAGAAGTAGCCTACGCGTAGTAAAAAAAAATTGTAGACCTACACTCATATGAAACTGACTTTGAGCACACCTATAAGCTAACCTCAGTGTGAGAATTGTGGAAAAATAACTGGGGGATGGGGTTGGACCATTATCCACTTTGAATTGGGGTTTGAAAACAGACCTTACTATGGGGTTCTAAGTAAGACTTGGGTGAGGGGTTGAAACAACCCCAACACCCCCGGCAATTCTCACCCTTGCTAACCTCCATCGCCGAAATTCCAGTTTGAACTAAATCGGCAACCGCAGTCACGCATGCATGGAATTATTCGAACTATATTATAGGGCCTTCAAGAAGTCAGTTAGTGTCGTCATACCCTCCCATTCTAAACTGCACATAAATAATTTCTATAGCGCTGGTAAAACTCGATTAAAATCTCGCGTCAGAACGATGATCTCGCGTTATGCGTTGTCATGATGCAGCACCGGTGAGAATTGTGTTTTAATGGTTGGAGGAAGGAGGAAGGGAAGAACTGTTAGCAACGCAGCTGACAAAGACCGATCATCACCGAAATGAACGACTGCGAAATAAGATCACATGCCGCGAATTGGACGATTGAATTCGACGCGTCCTCGTGTCAGTCGCCACGGGTCAGGGTTCATAGGGGAGCGGGGTCAGCATCTCCCGCCGAAACAACGACAACGGCGTCTTAATTGGCCAACGCTCCATCCGCCCGTCCATTACGGAAAAGCCAGTGGCTCTGCTGCTGAGCTGAGGACACCGGCGCCGCCGCTAGAGGGACGCCGCCGCCGCCAACGACGAAAGTCATGTGCGCGGCCCTCTTTGGATTAAGGAAAACTTGATGTGCGGACGCGTTTAAAAAAGCGATTAACGCCACAGCGGTGGACAAGGAAAACGAGAGGAGGAGAGAAAGAGTGAGACAGGAGTCTCGAGGAGGAGGAGGAGGAGGTGGAGGAGGAGGAGGAGGAGGTGGTGGAGGAGGAGGAGGAAGTGGATGGAGAATTGAAATGGGAAGGGGTGCTGTATGATGCTGCTAATGGGTTAAACTCGGTGTGTGGCCGCGTGAGGCAGCACCAGTTTGTTAGTTTCATGACGTGCATTCAGAAGCACGGAGCTGCTTTGCTTTAATTGTGTTGAGCCTCAAACCAAATTAATTTCTGCTGTTAGTCAGTTCAATTTTGCACAATTATGGTTTAGCGGTGCTCAGATTTGCACTTGAAGTCTAGAAACAAATAACTTATACTTTGGAATATTCCATTTTGCTTCTCGCAAGAGTATTGAAACTGCTTGAGCTTATTGCAATTGTTTATCTCTTCGAGTATCTGGAAATCTTTTACTCTTAAATTGCATAGAAAATTGATTGTTTACGAGATTTCCAAAATTCGATGAAAACATATAAAACTCCGTAAGTGTCTGACTGAGTCAGCGCTGCATGAAGCATCTGACCACGCACGCTTCAATTGAACACAGCTGATATTGTCTGTAACTGACCATCCAATGTGCTATTGTCTTTAAGTAACCACAGCTGCTTTTGCCTATAGGTTATAACTGACAACGAGTGTCATTGTCTTCAAGTGACTACGGTGCTATTGTCTTTATGTGACCACCGGTGCTATTGTCTGTAGCTGGCTATTGTCTTTAGGTGACCACTAGTGTTCATCGACTACAGTCATGCATGGCGCCCGCACACAGATGCAAGAGGGAGCACTTGCCTCCACTTTGGAAAATTGGCACCTATATGTTTTACAGTTTCTATTTGGTTTTTAACTAATTGCTTCACACTAAGGCAATAATGACACCGTTGATGTAAGCTTACAAAGTGAAACTAAAAAATTTACACTTAGAAACCTCTATGAAAATACCCATTATAATATTATTCTTAACTTCCTGCTTTGCATTGTTAAAGTTCTTGTTTAAAATATAAGCGACGATTAAGCGTCACCATTGTATTTTGTCCTCTGCTGCAGCCTGCAAATATGATATCAGTGGGTGCCAATGTCTACAGTTACGACGAAGGTTTCAGTGTCAGATTGTTCTAATGGAGGAGAGAGAGAGAAAGTGGCATGCAAAGCCATGCATGGTGAAGCGATTGGAAGATGCACCGAGATGCGACCAAACTGTCCAGCCTCTGTATAGCGGAATAAAGGTAAGGAAGGAGGAGGAGAAGAGGAAGGAGAAGGAAGAGGAAGGAGAAGGAAGAGGAAGAGGAGGAGGAGAAGGAAGAGAAAGGAGAAGGAAAAGGAGGAGGAGGAGGAGGAAGAGGAGGAGGAGTAGGGCAGAGGAGGAGACAAAGGAGGGAGGAAGACGGAGGAGTGGTTGATGGGCGGATTATGGTCAGATATGTTTGGCTGATGAGAATGACAACAATGGAAGATTGGAAGTGGTCAACTTATGCTCCAGGCGTCGCCGCCGTCGTTCATTTGCGTGAGAAAGACAGTGCGATGGAGAACGGAGGAAAGAATGGGGGAAGAATGGGGAGAAGAATGGGGAGAAGAATGGGAGAAAGGGGATTGGAAAGATAGAGAATAAATGAGACAGAAAAGACCAGGAAAGAGGAAGATGGTGGCGGAGGTATGGACTGAGAAAATGGTGCACGGGAGAGAGGGAGGGAGGGACGGAGGGAGGAAGCGCGGATGGAGTGTGAGGGATAGGTAAGAGAAAAACTGATGGAGATATGGAGAGAGATGACGGAAGGCAATGTGGTTGGCATTGGACGGTCTGCTCAGTGGTGGTGGTGGTGGTGGTCGTGTTGGTGGTGGTGGTGGTGGTGGTGGTGGTGGTGGTGGAGGTGGTGGTGGTGGTGGTGGTGGGGTGGGGGTTGAAGTCAACTGCGTTTGGCCTGGAGCCGCATTTGATGCACCGACTGTGACTGCTTATCTGTGGCCGACCATATGGATGGATGGACGAAGTCGGCTTAATTGCATTTGTCTCTCTGTACTCATCAGTCTGCAGCAGCGCAGTGGCTTCAGTTACATTTCCTTATCAGACCCTGCAGTAATTAATTATGACGACGAACGCAAGGAGGCGCAGTCGCCGCCGTCGCAGCCATAATTTTATTAATATTATATAGACGCCGACCATAAGTAACCGGCGCACGGTTCTTGTTGGGTCTGACTGCAGCACTGCTGCTATCGCAACCGCATTGGCACTGAATGGACTTAGAGATTATTGCGAAAGGGCAAGAAGTGGGTTTAATAATCTCTTCTGTGTGTCTCTCTCTCCGTCTGTTTCTATGTCTCTCTCTGTTTATCTGTCTCTATGTCTCTGTTTCGATATCAATTTCCCTGTCTATGTCTGCCTGCTCTGGAGCGCTTCTGAGTAGAGATCATGAAGGGCGCCATATAAATTGTAATTGATTGATTGATTCTCTTTCTTTCTCCCTTTCCCTCTATCTCTCTCTCTCCTTTTCTCTATCTCCTTCTGTCTGTCTGTCTGCCTGTCTGTCTGTCTGTCTGTCTCTTTATATAGCGCACGCACATACACGCACGCACACAAGCACGCAAACACAGTCTCTCACAATGAGATTCATGTAGGCCTTGTAGGTCCTATATAACACAATTGCTTTTAAGAAAGGGTTGGTGTTATGTGAATACAGTACCAACACACGAACACACATTCTGCGTCCCTATGGATAAATGAAAGCGCTGTCCAGCACGAAGCAAAACTGATGAACTTCAGACCATAAAATATAAAATTTTGCCAAACATGCTTGAGATTCATAGAATTTTCTTTGCACTTTTTTGACAAAGTCATTTTTTATCGTTCACCTCGAATTTAATTAATCCAAATTGCGCCAATTTATACAATTCATAAAAATTATACTAATAGTAGGCTACTTCTATACAGCCCACCATAGCCCATGCAATCGAGAAATTTGTTTTCAGATGTACTTATCATAGAGATAAATTCTTTCGTTAGTTGTTTGACCTATTCATAGGTCATTTATGCATAATCATATAATTCGTCAAAAGTTAAGCAGTCCGATTATATAATTGATTATAATTATTATAGTGATCCACGTGTTTGCCTTACTGGAGCATACTTGGAAATATGAATACAGGATTCTTTTTCTCTATATGCCTCAACTTCTACATCTCTGTCATTAAATCTTTCGGTCTGCCTATCTGAAAGTCCCGCTGCCTGTATGTTTGTATGTTTGTATGTATAATGTTTGTATGTTTGTATATTTGCATGTTTATATGTTAGTATGCCTGAGGGTCCATATAACATGTCTGGTTAGAAGATGCGAGATAAACACAGCTGCAGAGGTTGAGACAATAATGGCAACGACGATTCCTTTAACAGAAGGACAAACATTATATGTACAAGAACAATAGGACATACACGCGCATCCAGACATATCGAGTTGCACAGGTAGCCATAATTATGCACTGACAACACCGTACAGTTCAGCGTCTATCTGTGGATGAGTCTATGTATCCATAGATGTATCTATATATCTATAGATGTGTCTATGTATCCACAGATGTATCTATATATCTATAGATGTGTCTATGTATCCACAGATGTATCTATATATCTATAGATGTGTCTAT
>OX243820.1:23169636-23259636 GCA_945859605.1 Lumbricus rubellus | reverse complement strand
TCATGCATGAAAGAGAGTTTAGTGCAGTCCCAGATAGTTTCGAGTCGATGATAATCTATGAACTGTTGGCAAGACTTTTTTGTCCATTGCACGGTGAACTATTTAGAGACTGAGCCATCCGTCAATGAGATTATGATAGAGTTTATTAGGGCAAGTGACTTCGTTTGAAATATTTTGATGAAATCTGACCATCCTGTGTAAATATGAATAAAAACCTATATAGGGTGTCTTTTTGGCGCACCCTGTATATGTAAACAAATTATTATGCGCATAACTTACATGTAGATCTATATGACCAACGGTCGTTATACGGATAATTAATTTAAATTAGTAGCAATTAAAAGACAAGAAATACGAGTATAGCGTATAGGCCTACTGTATTGAAATAAGGGAGTGGTCAAAGTCTTCTTCCTTATTCTTCGAATACGCAGTCAAAATAATATGGGAAGAGCGTCGTGTATTTGTCCATAATTTATATGGACATCGTTAAACAACCCTTCTGATACGTTGCAGCACTTGTGAATAAACTATAGTGCTCTGCTGGTCTTTTTTATTTACGGTTCTACTTTATCGTGGACACAGTGTATGGGCAAACTTTCAGATGCAGAATGTGCAGGCTTTTCTCTGGCGTCCGTTTAAGTCTTTAAGACATATTTTAGCCATGCCTTAATCTATAGAAATAGTTTGATTGCTCATGCAGTCTCTAGTTTTCTGTAATAATTCAATTACAATTTAACACAAACACCATGCTTTCATCAATCATCCAACGTCTACTTCATTCAGTCTGCTAATTGATTTGCAATTCACAATTTAATGTGCGGAAAAAAATAATCATCAATGCAATGTTTTAATCGATCATTCATCTTCCAGTTTTACTGCAGCAATATATTTCTGAAGTGCTGTATGTTTTGGGATTTGTGCAACTGCCGACCGTGTGGCCTCGAACCTGCTCATTTGACAGTGAATTGTGCGGTTTAGATCCTTCGTCATCGCTGCCCTTTTGAATGGTTAATGGGCGACATTCCTTAAAATCCCCGTGTTTCGTAATGGTAATCGTAATCTCTAAATTTCCTAAGTGCCACTCGAAAGCCAGGCGCAGATATGGCATCAGCTTATTCACAAGCGCTGTATGAGTCGTCCTAGCCCGAGGCATTCAAATCTCTTAATTAAGCCAACATCGGAATGAGAACTATAGTATAGCGTTTTGACCACAGGGGCGCACGGGATATCGCTGGAACGTCCCTCTTCTGTGTACCAGCAGATGCGTGATTGCGAACATTCTGATTGTTACTGGGTGATGCCACAGTAAAAGATATCTCACCAGGAGGCTAAACCAGATGAAATTGACCAGGTTTGCATGATACAACCTGAGTGACAGAAGGAACGTTGGAATATTGCTTGTTTCTCGAGATTATCGTGACATCATTAGTTTTGTCGTAGGCGTTACGTCATTATACCTCTGAATGTAAAATAATTTATATAACACTTGGCTAGATCATCAAGCTTCATTATTCTGAAATTTCATTAAAATTGATGGTCATCGATATGAGTTATGATGACTTAAGTAGGGTAACGTTTTTTTATGAATCACCGTGTAGGCATATGCTCCAACCACTGTACCTAAGCAAGCCTGATGCATTGCACACGCCTACGTAGGCCTGATGGACTGATGGTAGGGCCTGTATATATTAATTTTATACACATATGAACTAATTGTCCAGGTCGCTTAATTGCTGTACAGAAAAAGAGTTTAGCCAGCAATGATTTTATAATGAACAAAATAGAGAAAATTAGAAGAAATTGAAGATAAAACAAAAAGTGGAAATCAGTTTCAACGCTAGACATTTTGTTGTAGGCCCTACGTAAAGAGAGTTTAATGACAAAATGATTGAAATGAGCAGAAATGGAAGGAGGTGATATCGGAAAGCAATATTGGAGATCATAGACATCTTCCTGGAAATCAGAAATCAAATCACATAATAAACACGGAAGTATTGGCTAACAGTGAACGTGCAACTCGAAACCAATGACAGCGGGTGGTCTCACTTCGAATGCATACGGTATTCAACCGCATGGATTTTCAGATATGGAGATGAAAATATCAGAACAGTTTAGCGCAGGGGGTCAAAAGGGTAAAGTTCAGGTGACCCGGGTATCAAATGCACGAGGGCTTCAGATGTGAAATCAGATCATAGAAGTATACACAAACATCGTTATCATTTAGCCAAACCACCCCAGTTAAACAACAAAATGGTCTGGCAAACGAACACATGACTGATGATGTAGTTTCGGTAATAATTATTATGTGAGATACGACGTCATGAAAGTGTTGAGATAAGAATGGAAAATACAAAACAATTTAAATAAATAAATAAAAACATTGAGGCCACAAAGCGATTCCCAGTAAAATCGCATGATTGTTATTATCATCATCATCATCATCATCACCGTCGCCGTCGTCGCTACGTCATGATCATGAACATGATCACCAACACCACCACCACCGCCACCACCACCACCACCACCACCACCACCACCACCACCACCACCACCACCACCACCACCACCACCACCACCACCACCACCACCACCACCACCACCACCACCATCATCATCATCATCATTATCACCGTCGTCGTCGTCATCATCATCACTATCATCATAGTCGTCGTCATCACTATCATCATAGTCGTCGTCATCATCATAATCGTCATCGTCGTCGTCATCATCACCATCATCATCATAATTATCATTGTCGTCATCGTCATCATCATCATCATCATCATCATCGTCATCGTCGTCGTCATCATCATCATCATCGTCGTCGTCATCATCATCATCACTATTATCATCATAGTCGTCGTCGTCGTCTTTGTCGCAATCAACTTCATCATCGTCGTCATCGTCATTATCATTTGTATTGATGGTGTAACTGTTTTAGTTGTTGCTGGTGTTATTGTTGTTGCATGCTTTATAGTTTACACGATGCAGGCCTAAGTGTGATCCTTCAGGTGAAAAAATGTGTCCTGAGGCAATGTCATCATGAGTATTATTAATAACAGCATTAGTCAGTAGTTCTAATAATAATCAATTGTAGTGGTTGTTGTTGTTTTCGTTGTCGTTGCAGTAGTCGCAGTAGTTGCAGTAATTGTAATAGCAGTAGTTATAGTAGTTGTTGTTGCTGCACTAATCGTAGCAGTAGTAATTGAAGTAGTAGTAGTAGTAGCAGCAGCAGCAGCAGCAGCAGTAGTAGTAGTAGTAGTAGTAGTAGTAGTAGTAGTAGTAGTAGTAGTAGTAGTAGTAGTAGTAGTAGTAGTAGTAGTAGTAGTAGTAGTAGTAGTAGTAGTAGTAGTAGTAGTAGTAGTGGTAGTAGTAGTAGTAGTAGTAGTAGTAGTAGTAGTAGTAGTAGTAGTAGTAGTAGTAGTAGTAGTAGTAGTAGTAGTAGCAGCAGCAGCAGCAGCAGCAGCAGTAATAGCATCAGCAGCAGTGCAATAGCAATAACAGCAGCAGCAGCGGTATAGTATACTATAGCACGATTAGTATGCAATGGCAGTAGCTGTAGGCCTTGTATATAGTGGCAGTGGTTATGTCAGTTACAGTCAGTATTCGTATACTATAGCATAGTAGCAGCAACAGCAACTACAGAACCACCGACACCAATTTCAACAACAGCTTGGACTTCCTGTGGAACTACGTCTAATGCCTAGAGCCTTTGAGACTACGTTCTACTCTGCCCTTAAGACTGTTCTCTCTAGCCGTGGTTGGGTCGAGAGCGCTTCAGAATAGATACTCTTGAAGGAAGAGGCGCCATACAAATGTCTTAAATGAATGTATGAATGAACGTGTGTAAACAGTGTAAGTGAAGTTAAGTCTCTATCTATTCTACGCAAACAGGTGAGTGTACAATAAATAATTATTTGATGGACAATAAAGAGGAGAGGAGAGAGGGAGAGTGAACGGTGCTTACAAGTCTTCTCTTTGGTTTGATGAGCGGTCGGTTCTGTCCGTTCATCTTGTGATATAATCCACATGCGTTGCACAGATAATGTCCCGTCCCGTCTCGACGCCACAACGGTGTTGAAGTCGCTCCACAGTTGACACATTCACGACCTTCTGTTAATCAATCAACAGCATTACATGTTTCAATCAGATTGATTTCGATTCATTAGAACTCTTATTTGCAAAGATATATCAATGTAGACTTTGTACAACGTGTAGTCGAAGACAGCGAGCGAGGAAAAAGAGAGAGAGAGACATGATAATCAGATGCATATACATGCAAATGATGCAAATATAAATTATACATGTATACAGGGTGGCGCAGAAAAAACCGGACTATTTGTAATTATTGCCTTAAACTATCATTAGACTGCATAAATGACACAGAAAAATGGCATTGGTTTGGCATTTAATATAGCCTAACATTGAATGAACTGTAAAATTTCAGAGTTTTCTGAATGCGTAAGAAATTTAAGTCAAAGTGATGTCCTCCGTTTGCTGCGATAACCAATGATAATCGCTTGCGAAACGGTCCAATAGCCCGGTTGATAGTGTGCTCGCTGATTTCGTCCCAGCATGCGGTCAGAACTTCTTTCAAATGTTCAATATCTCGAATTCTCTGCCTGTAGACAAGCTGCTGAAGCATTCCCCAGATCGAATAGTCTACGGGATTCAAGTCCGGACTGTTCGGTGGCCAATTTTTTGGTTCAATAAAGTCTGGAACGTGAGCAATGAGAAAAGCAGCTGTTTTTCGTGAACGATGAGCAGGTGCTCCATCCTGTTGGAAAGTGAAATTGTCACCAGAGTGAGCTATAATGTCTGGCAGTAATACGCTTATCAGTTCTACGAGATATACCAGTTTGACGTTCAATTTCTCTCGGAGATTTGCTTGTTCCCGGTTGGTCTTCTTGATTTGAAATCAGTTCCTCGACCTTCGCTACGTTATCAGCCGTACGAACCGATCGCGGTCGACCGCTACCCTGCTTTCTTTTAGTGTCGCCAGTTTCGTCGATCTTTTTAATCAAATCATTCAACGTACTTCGCTTCCATTGTCGTTGTGGGAATTTTCTAACCATTCGAAGCGAACCCCATCTTTTTTCGAGTCTTAACGCACGAATTAACGATTTATCATCAATTGTCAGCAGACGCTTCGCCATGACGGTACAAAGAATAGTTAACGCCATAGAATACTTGATGTCAGTTTTATTTTATGTAGCGCTCTCATTTTTCTGTGTCATTTCTGTCTAATGATAGTTTTAAAGTGATAATTACTTTGGTTATTCAAGCGATGCAATTGCAAAAACAAATAGTCCGGTTTTTTCTGCGCCACCCTGTATATTCACATGTTATTGAAAAATTTATTGAAAAAGTTATGTATTCAAGATTATTTAATTACTTTACCAAAAAGAATATTCTACATGATTCTCAACATGGCTTCCAACCAGGCCACTCTACTTCCATGTCACTTCTCAATATCCAGGATAACATATCCTCTATAATTGATCAAGGTGAATTTGCATTGGGCATATTTATTGACATTGCGAAAGCTTTTGATTCTGTAAATCATGACATTCTAATTTCTAAATTACAAAATATTGGTGTAAGGGGTATTGCCCTTGATTGGTTTAGGAGCTATCTTTCAAATAGAATGCAACAGGTTTCGTGCAATGGTTCATTATCCAAAATAAATCTGATCAAATTTGGTGTCCCACAAGGGTCTATCCTTGGACCCCTCCTCTTCTTACTTTTTATCAATGACCTTCCTAACGCCTCCCCTTCACTGCGCTTTGTTCTATTTGCTGATGATACTAACATTTTTGCCTTCAATAAATCTTATGAATCACTTTTTCAGTTGATGAATCGAGAGCTTTCACACGTTGTTGATTGGTTTCGTGTTAATAAGTTATCTTTGAATCTTAAGAAAACTAACTATATCTTATTTTGCTCTCATCGTAAATCAATTCCTGACATAAAATTAACAATTTCTATGGACAACTTCAATATACCCCAAGTAATATCAACTAAATTCCTGGGTGTCCATGTGGACCGATTTCTAACTTGGAAGGTTCATATTGAAAACATCTCTAAAAAGATAGCTAAAAGTGTTGGTATCTTGACCCGTATTTCTTATCTTCTTCCACCTCGAATTAGACTTAGCTTATATTACTCTATTATTCATCCCTATCTTTCATATTGCAATCTTGTCTGGGCTTCTAATTACTCTTCTCGACTTACAAGACTTACCTCACTTCAAAACAGAGCTGCAAAGATTATTATGGGGCTCTCCCGCCTGTCTTCTTCACATCTCCTATTATCTAAATTAAGAATACTTACCATTGAACAGATAAGAGTCATGCAAACGTCCGAACTTATGTTCAAACATATGCATAATCTTTTGCCTCATGCCTTTGCGGATTTCTTTACTCTAACCTCTGACTTAGTTGCCTATAACTTCAGATCCTCATGTAATTATAGACGTATTATCACTAGAACAAATACTCGTATGTTCTCAATTAAAAGTGCTGGTCCTAAGACCTGGAACAATTTGCCTTTGTTTATTCGGAATTCTCTCTGTTTCACCATTTTTAAACGTAAACTTAAATGTCATTTACTTTACGCTGTCTCCTATTAAACTACAAAATCTCAATCTATGTATCTGCCCTTATTCTTTTATTTTCAACGACTTTTCTAATTTGGCACACTTAACATCACCTTTAGATGTTTTCCCCAGGATGTTTAGTTAACTAGTTAAGATAAAAATTTAACTTTATTACTCCATTATTCGTATAACCTGTTGCTGTTTACTTTCACTTGTATTTGGGAAACCCTGTCAGTGGGACAGTAGTCCCTTAAGGGTTCTCTCCTTTTGCTTTTTGTTAGTTTCTATAGACACTATATGTAATAAAGATGTTTTGTCAACTGTCACTTTGAGCAATAAAAACTGTGGTTATGGTTATGGTTATGGTTATGTTTAAATCATATATAATTCATGGACACATGTACATAATATGTATGTAATATGCATGATAAGTTATATCCATCGCTTGACCTGAATATCTTCTTTTACATATACATGGTAGTGAGGATAGGCCATAAAAAGAAGCCCTAAGTTTTTTGGGAAATATCTTGATCGGAAGTAAGAATTTTCAAATGAAATTTTACAGGCTTAAAGACAATTCATATTTACACAAGATGGACAGACTTCATTATAATATTTCAAACAGAACAAAAGTTATATCACTTTTAGTGAGACCACCCACTGTTTTGGCGATTCCAAAACATAAAGCAGCAATAAATAACAAAACACGATTTTATTAAGTCACGTCTCAAATATTTTTGAGACTTGATTTGATTTCTCATTCACAAATTCTAGTGAGACCTATTTTCTTCATCGTTTAAACACACCGGAACAAACTGACCGGAACTCAAGTGTTATGCCATTACAGTATAAACGAAGCAATTAAGCAATTTCAGTTTGTATACAGTTTTCAGCAGAGGTGGGCAATATAATTATGGCTCGCTTTAATCCATTTTTATGCAGCAAAGATATGTCGTCACAATTAATAAAAAAAAGTTCGTGTCACAAAGCTATCATCCTAACAGCAGTCACATAATAAACACGGAAGTATTGGAAGCAAGTCAGTAACATGTTTATGAACAAATCTAATGACGTAACAATAGTGCTTGTATAACAAAGAGCGCTCATCATAATACGAAATTAGCCATTATCTTAGCAACCTAACACTATGCATAGATAATGACGTAACAATAGTATTGTAGAATAAGGAGATGTTGACCATGTTGTCATGGTAGCACAGAGCTATTGTCGCAGAAGTTTTTTCCCAATAAAGGAAGTCAGTGACGCAACAATATTGCATAACAAAGAGAAGACGTCACAATAATCATAAAACGAAGTCCATCCATGCATGGAGCAAAATTGGAAACATAGGCCTATATCATCACCATATCCAATTTTGTGCAATGACAAAATTAGTGACGTAAAAATAGAGTTTTGAGAACAAAGATATTATGTCGTCACAATAGAAAGCCCATATAGCACGCAGCAAATATACGTTTTATGTAGATCCGACTGTTGTGATTCTGTGGGGCAGCATGGGGCCCACAGTTTTACTGAACAGGGCCACCACATGATCCACATCTGTCAATCCGGCCAAGTCTCTGAAACATGCATCGCACACTTCCTAACACTTTAGCACTGAGTAATAGTATATATAGTATGATGACAATCAGTGATGAAAGGATGATCGCAGGTTATTACGGAAGTAGAATTTAACTGTGGGCATCCATGCAAGGCGCTAACCTCTCAATTAACCTCCACCATCTGCCGAATGGAAGGCTGAGTGGATCTTTATGAGAAGATAGCCGGAATCGGTTCCGCACAGGCACCCTAAGCGCCATAGTGTTTACCATTATACTTCCCCAGTGCCCTGGGTGGGAAATACAAAGCGATTGACCAAACCTGGGTTGACCTGCTATATAGCAGCCACAAATGCATTAGGATCGCGCAAATCCCCCCTCCCCGGACGTTAATGGAAATACCTGGGTACAATTACTTTCCCGCCCAGAAACCCCGCTTCCAGAAGGTCGGACACAAGTCACACAACATGACACAATTTTAATGAAGGACGGGTTACTTTACATGACAATTACCGCGTACAAGGCGGCTCCCGCTTCTTGACACGCACCCACCAACACACACGCACACACTTAAAACCTGCGGTCAACGGCAACGAGCACACGCTGGTATCCTGCTCACAGTGCTCAGTAGGCCTATACAGTCATCTGCATGTAGTCAGTGATCCCGAAAAGCCCTACCAATGTGGAGAGTGGATACACAGTGGATGTCTTGTCGTGTAATGGACTTCTCCTCATTTGCCCGTGCACATGCCGACCGTTCAGTGACCGCAACAGAATCCGAACAACAACTGGTACAATAGTCTCACAGACCTCCTACCACCTCTCCTAATTTTTACGCACAGCAGGAAGCATAAGCGCATTCTAATATGTTCTGTTTCAGTTTGAAACGACTCCAATCTGTTCTGAATCTTTCTGATCCATTCTATAGTTGAGTCCCTAGTTTAGTTTCATGTTGTAGCCTAGTTTGTCTATATAAGGCGCTAACTATAAGCTTTAGCATACGGTAGGCCTACTAATGAAACTGGTATGGTCGCGTAATTTAGGCTACCAGTTCGCAATCGTAATCGTTATCTCCTAATTTCTAAAGCGCCACTAGAAAGCCAAGCGCGGGGCACCGAGTCCCCGACTTATTCACGAGCGCTGCGCTGAGTGGAAAGGGTTGTCCGTAAGAGTAGTCCATGGTGGTCCCGGTCGAGTTACCGAAGGATCAGAGGGGTGGAACAGCATAACAGTTAATATGACTTTAATCGCTGTTACATGTATGTTTTTAGGCGAAACAATGCCAACCGCTGCAAATCGTGTCAGTCCGACAAGCGAACTATAGTTATAAGAGATGCAGTCTATTATAAATCACACTGCAACAAGATGGTAACTGGAATGGAGGTAACTATGACAAACCGCATCAATTAGTAATCTACAGAAATTAAACAGAATCAACAGAAGGGGAAAAGCACTTATAAGACATAATTCAGCAAATGATTGTACATACATGTAGAGGTATCGTTATCAAACAACAACAACAACAACAACTTAGTCATATATTTATAAATACAGTGTAGTCATTCATTCATTCATTCATTCATTCATTCATTCATTCATTCATTCATTCATTCATTCATTCATTCATTCATTCATTCATTCATTCATTCATTCATTCATTCATTCATTCATTCATAGGGGACTATTCATTACGAAGATTTATATTATAGCGTCCTTTCAAGGAGACTATATATACTAAGAAGCGCTCCAGACTCCATGGAGCACGGCTAAAAAGAACATTTTGAGATGCGCACAGAAAAACTCAGAGTGGACCATATTGAACAGGCGCAGCACCAAAGGGAACCAATTTCAAAGCGAGGGTCCATCCACCGAGAATATCAATGCCAATGCGGTTTGTATACATTCCATGGACTTTTTGGCACCACGGGCCACAGAAGCAATCATTCTAAAAGCAGAGGGCCGCAACAGTAGCCTACCCAATTAATGTTATATAATTATTATTTTTATTATTATTATTATTATTGACTTTTTAAATAGCGCACCTTCAATGTAAACTACTCAGAAGCGCTCTCAGTTCAACACCGGCTAAATATAAGGCAGTTTTTAAGCGACAAAGGAACATAGTTGTGCAACCTTTATTATATATAGGCACATGGTGAAGGGCAACAGGTGACGCAAATGTATAGGCCTAGACACTATAGTGACTATACCAATGTACACCATCATCCGTAGCTTGCCGCACTTTCGGCTCATTTTCCATTTCCTCAAAACGTTGCTGTATATATCCATCGTTATTCCGGAGTGGCCTTTATTCCAAAGTCCATAAATGCTAATGGAAAGGTTAAGCTACATGTAAGATCAGATCAGATCAGATGAAAACAGTCGAGGCAAGATGGAAAATAAAGTGCACATGTCAGCTCGTTTTCTGTCAACGTTGTCAAAATTTGGTCACGGTCAAAGTAGACGAGTGTGTAAGAGTGTGAGTATGTGTGTATGTGTGTGTAAGTGTGTTTGTGCATGTGAAAGATAGGCGTATCAATTTTAGCATGAAGAGTATAGAAACGAATGCAGCATTAAATGCATTGCTATAAGCTTAAGCTTAGATTCAACGATGGACTGATGCCCTTACTCACCGGAGCTTGAGTGTGACTTGGTTCGAATCCTTGAGACAGCGGCCGATGCTTTGAACATCGTCGAATGAAACGACGAATAGTCAAGATCCGTCATGTAGGGATATGGGGTCAGCTGGTGGTGATGGTGGTGGTGGTGGGGACCCTGGGCGCCTGTGGAAAATCCAGACGCCATCCCTGACAGATGCGAGTACTGGAGCCCATGGTCAGCCACGGCGACGGACAGCAGGCCCCCCGACGGCCCCGACGCCCCAGGGGACCCGTCGTTGAGCGGAAAGGCCAACTTCGTGTCCGGTAGATTGCAGGCGTAGCCGGCTTCCATGGCGCTCTGCTTTCCGAGTCGGTCGAATCCTCCTCCGCCTCCGCCTGCGGTCGGCGATGGAGAGCAGGCCCTGCCGGGGACGGGACTTGCGCCACGGCACGGATGCGGTGAGAAGGGGAAACCGAAGAGACGAGATCCTGCGACGTTGCTGGAGCACGGACCGAGGTTCAGATTGGCCTTGACGCTGTAGCTATGCTGCTGCTGCTGTTGCTGCTGCTGCTGGTGATGCTGTTGAAGAGAGTGATGGTGGTCGGAGATGGAGTCGGTCTGCTGCTGATGCAGGCGGTTCGACGTTTTGTTACCCATGCCACCCCATCCAGGAGGAGGGGCCTGGTGGCCGTAGGAGGACATTCCCGTGCCAGGGTAGGACGGCGCTGGTTTGGCATCGGCGCTCGGCATCCACGGACTGCACGGACTGTAGGACAACTGTCCGGTGGTCTTGCTCCGATCCGGTGACATCCACGATGGAGGAGTCGGGTGGAAGTAAGGACGGTAGACCTGGCTGGAACATCCACTGCCACCTGTCGATGAAGAAATCAACCAATAGATTCTAATGCTCACTCAATTGCTTCATAGATAATTTAATTATTTGTATATTCGTAGAACTCTTCAGTTAATTAATTAATTAATTCATTCATTCATTCATTCATTCAGTTAATTATAATAATATGTAGGTCTACATAGACCTAAACAAAATTAAGTATTTTATTATATTTCCATGTTTAAATTGGGGAGGAACTGCAGAGTAGAAGAAAAGATTATTCAAATCTTCACAAAACAATTTCCAAACTCAGAACTAAGCATTATACACACAAAGTTGTGCGATTCAACTACAGTATAGGCTACAATGTAGATAATTTACTCGATATCCCAAAATGCATCGAATCACAATTTCAATGCGCGGATAGAATAGATTAGAAGGCAATCGCGCTTCTACACTCTACAACCGCATTCTATAGGCTTCATGAATTCGACGCATTGTTGAACACGATAAAAATAAATATAGTCAATGTCACTGAAAAGAATGGATTAAAAGATGAGCACCGATATATTATATGACTTATCCCTTATTAGAGATTTGTGACTGATCCTATTAAACGTATGTGGTCTATAAAATTATATCATCTTTTCCATATGGCCAACCCATCACATGTGCCGTATCTTGATTTTGGTGAGATAATTACAGTCGCCTGGATATAATGTTGTCTTGATCATTGTTTTGGCTTTGATCCGTTTCTGGTTGATGAAGCAGGCGCCATAGAAGTCATCGAATTAAAGTCGCTCATTATTTGGTCAACAACATGCAGGAAGTAAGTATAGCAAAGTATCATTGATGTAAGTTGCACAGACTCATGATTCAATAGGTTTTGGTGGAAGGGTTTTACCCTCGCGATTGCAAGTTTTTCAGATGACAAATACAGCGCATCCGATGCAGCATGTCTGCAAACATTTAACGCGACTCATTATGATCTCTGCATTGATCATAGGAGCATATAGGTCTCATATGTAAGCCTACATGGAGCCTGCAGTATACATTGATTATACTTAAATATAGAAACATGGGTCCATGTGCATGGGCCCACTATGGTCAAAGATAAATAAACGCCTGTTCTATATGGATAGGGGCCTATTTCGGTCATAAGGGCCTTAAGGGCCCATGGAAACATGTGTTCCACGTGGACAACAGGACATGTCTCTACATTGGCGAAGCAAGCATGGAAAATGGGGTTCTTATGGCGGAGTATAACTATAGTTGGAGATAACTTAGTTCTACTAGTTAAGCTTTTGCTCTATAGAAGCATTTCTCTTATCTGTGTATAGGTCGATATTTAGACCTAAACTTTTTTATCATCCTATTACCTTCTTGTCACAGCTAATTAAATTTTTATTGTAGCGTGACTACTTATAAGCTTGTTAGTAGGGCTTATAGGCCTTGTTAGAACTCTTCATTTGAGCCATAAGCTTATACTGAGTTTGCAATCTATTGCATTGGGTAAAATGTTTTGCTATTGGTTTCAATAAAAGTGGTTATGGGGCCGTCCATAAAGTACGTCACGCTATTTTTGACCATTTTTGACCCCCCTCCGCCTGTCACAAACTGTCACACTTTCTCGGACCCCCTTTAAAGTACGTCACACTTTCTCGGACCCCCCCCCCCCCTAAAGTACGTCGCACTTTCGAATTTTTTTTAAATTAACACTTTATTCAAATTTAATCTAAAACACACTTCACTATTAAACTGTAAAGTTTCCACTTAAAAGAACTATCACATTATTAAAATGACTTTAATAGTAGAATAGTTAATTGTCAACAGTTGTCACAGTTATTCATTGAAGCAGTGACTCAATGTAGATTGAATTTGAAAACAAAAATTAGACTAGACAATTATATAATACACATCATTAAAATAAATAAATGTGTGACGTCACACATGGCCCGACCCCTTCCCCTGTCACAAACTGTCACACTTTCTTACACCCCCTCCCCCCCTGGAGCGTGACGTACTTTATGGACGGCCCCTATGGTTATTTTGGAGACAAAAGTTGTTAGTCCAATTAATTAGTGGATCCCTTTCGAAAGAAATCATTATTCCTCGTCTAGCTTCGTCTCTTATCAATAATGCAAGTGATTGAAGTCTTCAGATTTATATCAGCTGTCAATCAATCAATCAATCAAACAATCAATCGATCAATAAATCGATTAATCGATCGATCGATCTGTCTTTATGAAGAGGAGGAGCACAAGAAGAGATCGATGCCAGTAGTCAGACAAAAACCGCTAATTGAAGTAATGGCCCCATCATGCACTGTTGAATCCGTTGCCATAGAAACGCAATGACGCAATCATCATCGGTCGTCAACATGCAACATGCGACGGACTCATTATTAATACATGACGAAAGGTCAGAGAAGAGATTTCATGTTTGTCGTCGTCATCGCATGCATCTTCTCTTCTGTTCGGTCGTCACCTCTCGTTTCGTCTCGGTCAAACGATCCAGGATTTGCGCCGTTGAGAAGCCAACGAAATGCTTTGCTCCTCTGTGTCGATGTCATCACCGACCTCTCCTCCTCTCCTCCCCCGCTGCTGCTGCTGGTGGTGGTGCTGGAGAAAGCATCTTCCGATCGCTTATCACAGCCACGCCATGCATGTGTCGCCCCTCCCACCTATGCATGCATAGAGTGAACACGACGACGATGTGTATATCGAAACGACGACTTGTGTGTGTTTTAATTAAATCGACCCGGGAGCTGTTTCCGTATCTGCTCATATTCTTCGCATGATGATGCTCAGCAGCAGCAGCAGATGAAAGGATGCTTGGCCACTGATGCTGCTACTGATGCTGCTGCTGATGCTGAGCACAACAGAACGATGATGATGAAGAAGGAGGAGACGAAGTTCTAATTCGAAAATCCGCCCTGAGCCGCGCGGCGCCATCGCCTCCGCCTTTATCCGGCTAAGTCAAGCTGCGAGTCAAGAGATAACATATCTCGATCAGATAGGTGGACGGCGGGCGAGGGTGGGGGAGAGGGGGTCGGGCGGGGGAGGGGGTAGGGTGGGGTGGGTCGAGGCCTGTGTTCATCTCGGATGCGACCGATATGAATCTACGCTAATCGAATAAATGTTATTTCGCGGAGACACGCGGTCATGTGATATCCGGGTTATAGGAGAGCATCAACAACAAGGGCGACAACTGAGAAAGACGTGGATTGACTAGGAGAAAAACAGACAGACAGATAGACACACATGCAGACAAACAGATAGACAGAGACTAGCTACACTGGTGGCGGCGCTGTGGATTACATTTCAATCCTGCACCCGAGTCATCTCGCGATTAGTCTCCAATTAGGTGACAGAGAAATCAGGGCAGCTGCAGCATGCACGGGTCGTGATAATTATAAAGTACATCCTATGCGAAATTAATACTATTTTCTGTCCGTTCAAATGAAAATTAATTTCATGAGCGTCACAAATCTGAAGATTTCAATAAACTCATTAAACTTTTGCAATGACAGCATGGGCGCCAGCAGAAATTTTTGCAGGAGGGGGTAAAAATTTTACGATGGTCACAGTTGACTATTTTTAGCAGCAGGAACTTAAAAAATCCAAAGCTGGAGATTAGGAATACGGGTTTGTTCAAAGAAGTTTCTCGATGCAAATTTCTCAGTTTCATTCAGTGCATCATTTTTAATATGATTAGTTTCCTTAGTGTGAAGAAATATGCTTCAAATAAAAATTAATGCTAAGAGGTACATGTAGGTTCTTTTAATACGAAGAAATTTGTTAACATCAAAAGTAGTAGTTAGAAAACTAGGTGTCACTCTTCCAGGGGCATGTGCCCCCTCTTGCCCCTACGTGCGGGCGAACATGAATGCCACCTTCTTTCTGAGTAGGTATATTGAAGAAGCGCTAATAAAAAATTTAATGAATGAACTCAGAAGCTCAATTTGCAGTACTGCTCTTCGTGTCAATATTATAATAGCCTATACCGAAGACAAACTGCCTGACAGGGTGAAATAAAGTTGTAAACTTGCGACCATCCCGTCGTGTACACTTTATGCATGCAGGCCTGCATGCCTATTCAGCTTCGTTCAGCTTCATTGAGCATTGAACATTATTATTTCACCATTGAATTGAATGTTTCACCGTAGAATACAGGAACTTTACTTTGATCTGTCTTTGGTTTTAGTAGGCTACTTAGCGGTATAATCTATTAATCTTTATCAGACACCACAACTATCTTCACGCGTGACCATATATAGTCAACAGAGAAGATTGTAGCATATTATGCGCCTCTCCAATACGGAATCCAATTCAGTTATAGCCATAGCTAAGGTAATTGTAATTGTAATTGTAATTGAACATTTTTATAGCGCCGCTCACAGAGTCAGTGACGACTCTACTCAGAGGCGCTCTCTGCACTAACTAGCCGAAATGATGTTAAGTTAACAGTCATAGCGAGCAAAAAATAACAACAAGTTGCAAAACAAAACACAGTTAGCTGAAAGAGTCACCGGTGGCAAGCCCTCGCAAACACGTAGAGTTGACCATCAGATTCCCGTAGAGCTGGTAGATGGCGTGGTTGATCAGAGTCTCTGGTAGGTGGTAGATGACTCCCGTCCGGTTAATCGTTGAAGCTCCAGCAAGGATGCGCGTAGTAGAAGGCATTCGTCGTTTGTCGGTCGGTAGTTGGAAGCGCCGCCGTTGACAGCTGCAGTCGAGGTCAGTCCATGCTCTGACCCGCGTGAGCCGTCCTCCGGCGATGTAAATACCGGCTTGCAGCGGCGTGCACGCACGGCGTATATATGGTACGACTCGGCTGTGCTGTCTGTGCATCATAGGGATGGTCGCTGATGCACTAACGTGGCCAACGCGACTTACAACAAAAACCCTCTAACCAGCGCAAAATTCTTGATAAATCCAACGAAAAGTCCAGTACGCGAGTCTAGAAGCAGAAAACTCCAAACTGGCTGAAACAACTGTGAAAATTCTGCGTTTTGATTAAATAGTCCGTCGAAATGACAGAGAGGTCGATAAACGACCACATGGCCGCTGACCTGCGCAGAGTGTCCTAACTGGCCAATTCTTCGCAGCTCAGTCAGTTACTTGTGAATTCACTTGCAGATCTAAGAATTTAATAACTGTAGATTTATTAGTGAATTCGAAACTCATTAATGCACATCGAAACTTCATGATAGAAACAACATTGACAAAATCATAATATTTAAATATATACATAAATATTTTACATGTGTAATCATGCATGGAAAATTGTAAATAGCGATCGTTATCGTGTATTATTATGAATGATGAGCTGACCATTTGATGCTCTGTATCCGAAGACCATTCTGGCTGCAGCGGCAGATGTACTATCGTAGTAGGATGACGCAATCGTCTGTGCCACGCTCATCTCTGAACCCAGATGGTCCCCTCCACCACCACCACCGCCTCCGCCTCCTACACCGCTGAATAGATCTGCACTGGAGGCCACTGACGATGTGGTCCCACCTCCTCCCTGGAGGTGGTCCCTGGAATGTGTGTCTGTGGTGAGACCACCGCCACCAGCAGATGCATGGGTGACATCGTGGTGCCCTGTCCACAAGTGAGACGCAGCTGCTGACGTTGACGATGAGCCATGACCAGCGATCGGGAGCAGGGTGTCAGCAGCCGATGGATCTCTGTTCGGGTCGTGCATCGGAGCGATGATCGGAGGAGGGTGATGATGGTCCAAGAAGTCTGGTCAGACGAAAAGATGTCCGGAGGAGTGTCACTAGACAAGAAGAAACACGTATATGCACGACGCTATCAATCAATCAATCAATCAATCAATCAATCAATCAATCAATCAATCAATCAATTGTAAAGAAATCAATCGATCATTCAATCAATCAATGTATCAATCAATCAATCGATCATTCAATCATACAATCACTCGATCGATCAAACAAACAATCAATCAATTATCAAAAAATCAATCAATCAATCAATTATAAACAAATCAATCTATCAGATCAATCAATTAATCAATCAATTATGAACAAAGCAATTTATCAGATCAATTAATGTATCAATCAATCAATCGATCGATCAATCGATCATTCAATCATACAATCATTCGATCAATCAATTAATTAATCAATCAATCAATTAATCAATCAATGAAATAATCGATCAATCAATCGATCAATCATTTATTGATCAAATAATCTAGATTATTGTACATAAGATCAAACTACATGAGATGTACATGTAAATATTGCTGCAGAGGCGAGTTACGGTACCCAGAGAAATCAATTCGTGGGTGCATTTCTAAAGAAGAGTTATTGGTGAAGATACAGTGGGTCAGAAGGAGAACCTATAGCTAAGTTAGGTCCTCTTCCAATGAATAAAGTCAGCAACTTATGGCTGACTAATCGACTTGTTACTAAGAGCATGAAGAAGTTTTGGGTAATGTTTGTATGCGGGCTTGTTATAGCACGGTAGCACCACTTAAAGATTTCAACTCAGAGGCATTCCCGACTACGGCATGGACGCTGCATCGGAGTTTCACGCCGAAGGACTTCCTCAAGGTTCGCATAGGCCCTACGCGGCGGCTTGCAGTGGATTCTAACAGCATCCTTCCGGCTCCAAGGCACCGAACATACCTCTACACCACCCCGCTCCACGAGAGAGGCAATTTATGGTTAAATCACAGCAAAGGAATATTTTGGAAAACCTATTTGCGAAACAGACTTCCAGTTAAGAGCCTATATAACAAGTGCATCCAACGTCCATCTAACTCAGAGGTTCTCAAACTGTGGTACGCGTACCCCCGGGGGTACGCCAGATGCCGGTAAGGGGTACGCGAAAAATTCCAGAAATAAGCTTATAAATTTTCTTTGAGTTTATGGACTTTGTGCCCATCCTTCCTTGATTAGCAATGATTTTAACCTCGCAACACATAATATGTTCATCGACATTTATATATTTCACAAGATATAATTGGACTCACATATTAGATCTATATATACCAGTGCATGCAACATATTTATGTTTAGGCATATTACTATAATTTTGGAATAAATAATGAATACATAGTTGAAAGTGCAAAAGCCAAAAATTCTCAGCCTACATAGAGGTCAAACTTAACGGAGAGCTGAATTGGCCGAAGGCTCAATTTCTCGTTGAGCTTTAGGCCTATATTTTGCGATTCCTGTCAGCAGGTCATACATGTATATGGGTGAAACTGGTTTTAAAACTATTCTTGCTATCAAAAAACAAAATATGGGTAGTAAATTTGCGTCTGAATTTGACAAATATTGAACCAGATATTTTTAATCTGCACGTGCTAGCCTAAACAATTAAGCCCACAGCACAACAAGTTGGCTCTTTCTTACAGAGGTTATAGAGTATGCCTACTATATATAGTTAGATGAATCCTTGAGAGTACGGTGAAAACGTAAGGAATATCAGACAAAAATTAAAATAATAATAGACCATAAATAAATAAATAGTTACATAAAATATAAAAATGCGATAAAAAATGATGCGAAAAATAAAAAACGAGGTTTTTTAGGAGAGATTAAAAAAGAAAAAGTTAAAAAAAATATTATATAGGCTATAAACGATGTAGGCCTAACCAAATATTAAATGGACTTTTAGTTGTCACTGCAAGGGGACTTCACAATGGCAATTTGTTTGTGATCTGACTTTGCTGGGGGTACACCAACATTCGATTTTCTTACTTGGGGGTACAATAAAAGTAAAGTTTGAGAACCCCTGATCTAACTAACAATAATGACATTTTTATAAATCCAATTTCTATAGGCCTATTAGCAAGAATTATTTCCATCAATTCAACCTCTATTTTAAAAAAACCCAATATTTTTTATCAAGCCAACTTTTTGGAAGCAAGAATTATTTCCATCAATTCAACTTCTATTGAAGCAAGAAATACTTTCCTCAATCCAAATTCTATTGAAGCACAAATTATTTTCATCTATCCATCTACTATTTAAACAACAATATTTTCATCAACTCAATTTCTTTTGAAGCAAGAAATATTTTCATCAATCTAACTGCTATTAAAGCACAAGTTATTTTTCTCTTATTCAACTACTATTTAAGCAACAATATTTTTATCAACTTATTTTCTTTTGAAGGAAGAAATATTTTCATCAATCCAACTGCTATTGAAGCACAAGTTATTTTCATCGATCTATCTTCTATTTAGGCAACAGCATTTTCATCAATCCAAGTTCTATTTGAGAAAGAAGTATTTTCATCAATCTTGCTTCTATTGAGACCCAAATTATTTTCATCGATCGAACTTCTATTTATTCTACCAACAGACACTACGCGCGAGCAATGTACGCTCAATAAGTAGGCTATGTATCTGAGTTGATATCTTTATGTGTAAGGCAGGGTTGAAGATTTTAACAATTAATTAATCAATTAATCGTTAACCATTTTAATCGATTACTTTTGACATGTTCAATTAATTTTAAATTAAGCGATTAAATGTTTTTAACCAATACCAACAAAATGCATAAATATGATAAATTAAATTGCAAGAAGAGATCAGTTGTTGAACTGTATTCAAAGTGAATTAATTTACTTTCTAATCGACATTGCCAATAAGAATCTAGCCCTAATTTTTATTTGAGAATCTAGTAGGCCTAATTATATTTCACGACACATACGCAAACAAGTTAAATTGAAACTATTGAATTCTGAATAGAATGATTAGATTATGCAGGATTAAACTAGAATCTGCTTGATCGGATTGATTGCAGAATAGGCCTAACAAGAATCAAATCGATTGGATTTTGCGTTAATTAATTATGTTAATCAATAAAATTATCATAATTGTTTTTTGTCGACCTTACCAAAGCGCGAATATTGAGAAGAGAAAGAAATGTAAACGATGTATACGAATAAACGTGCAAGTACAGATAAGAGTCTATTCTTATGGAAAATAAATAAAAATTGCAACGTGAGCAAATTTTGCTAGACCGTTTCACGTCACAGAAAATAGAAAATTCATGCACATAATTTTATTGAAAAGATTATTTAATTTTAAAATTTATTTTGATGCATTTTTTGGCAGGCACGCTTATAAGAGATATTAACCCTTGCAACACTGAGTCAAGCAGCGCCATGAATTACAAAACTACCACATTTTGTCTAAGTGCTAATCTAAGAACATTAAAATGGTACTTTCGTACTATATACCCGAGTACAAACTCATGACATGTAGGAACTCGGTTGCTTAGTAACGATTGTATCGCTATAGAATCGATGTACATTGTACAATAAACGAAAAGTTGTTTAGGCGCAGAGATCGATTGATAGGTTAATCACATATATGCTGTGACGTAATTGCACTGTGACGTCATCATCACACATTCGCACAAACACTCATACGTCATTCGCACTCAAGAGCATGCACACGGCTACTGTAACACACGGCCATGCAGGGACTCCATTCTCAGACAACATTCTCATAATATAGTCTGTGACGTCATTAATTGGTGTAGGCGTATGCACTGTGACGTCATCCTCAGTCGATCACACAAACACCATGACATCATTCGCTCACAGACAAACAAAATCTGACGTCATCTGCAGACCGCACAATGACGTCATTCCATGATCTCTCATCAGAGCATAGACTAAAAATATGGAAGCAGTCACATGTCTGTTCTGCATATAATTATATAGGCCTACGACGATTTCTAAACGCGAATCGACATTATTCATTTCTGCGATGATTCATACCTTGCACTCCACTCTTCATCAGCAGCAACCATCATCATCATCACCAGTTGATCCAGATCACTAAGTCTACTCGCCATAACTGAGTTCATACAGCATAATAATAATGATCTGGGAAGAAACCTTTCTTCTTGCTCAGGTACAGCAGCCACTCAACTTTCGTCTCAAACCTACTCTGCCCTCTGCTCATCAGTCGACTGCGGATGCAAGCGATGGCATACAGTCGTGTTGTATAGGTGAGTGGCCCCACAATGTATCCGACCGTCCGTCCGTACGTGTCTTTCGGACTCCTATAAATGTAATAGCCCTCGTGCTTGTGTGCGTGTGTGCGTGTGTGTGTCCGATGTACAGTTGACCGTATTTCACCGGGCCAGTCGGACTGATCACCTAGACTCGGAAATCTCCATCACAACTCTCCTAAATCTGCCCCTTATCGCCGGTTACAGCATCTCGCCGACGACGACGACGACGACGCGCCCTCCTCCTATATCGCAACAACAACCCAAGTGAAGGAGGCACACACGCCGAGCCGCGGTCGGACCATCGCTGCTGGACGGACGGACGGACGGCCAGGGGATAATCGTACGGGGGTATCTTAATCAGCGGTCAGACGGGCGGCGCGATAGCAGCCGGACCGGACCCGATGGAGAGACGCTCGGGGAAAGATAGAGGCTTTCACTCACCTTATCAGCCAACTTGCAGGCTGTCGGTCGTCGAGGCGTCCTCTGCTGCTGCTGATGCTGATGCTGATGATGCTGCTGCCGTCGATGGTCGCAGTTGAATACAATCGCGGTGGCAGTGGCAGCGGTGGTGGCGACGATATCAGTCGCGTTCAACGAACGGCAACGACGGCGGTGGCATGCAGTATACATGCATCGGTGCCCGGACTCAGGCGTGCCCGACGAGTTATAGCCTCAGCGCCTGCCTCCCTAGCAGCCCCAGCAGCAGCAGCAGCAGCAGCGGTGGCACCAGTGGAAGCATCAGCAGAACGGCAGCGATGGCAGCGGTGGTGGTGGCCAGTAACTGTAGGCAGCGAATTGCAAGCGTTTATCGCGCTAATCATGCTGGTGATCGATGGGCGATGGTTGGCTGGAGGCCGATAGCACCACGGACTGTGCAGAAGGATGAAGGGAAGGACGGACGGAGGGACCGCGCAATCAAAGTCGAGGAAGAGGAGGCAGCGGTGATGGTGGCGGCGGAGGAAGAGGAGGCAGCGGTGATGGTGGCGGCGGTGGTGGCGGCGGTGGCGGTGGTGGTGGCGGTTGTCCTATGCGCCGCCAGCCGATCAGCCGACAGATAGGACCGCCGCGAAATGCCTGATGGACGGGGCTGCAGTGAGCGGGAAATGACCGCCCATCTATTGCGCTCCTCCTCCTCCTCAGTCTCCTCCTCCGCCTCCTCCTCCTCCGCGTCTTCCCATGCGGTGCATATATCACACGCACACGCACGCGCGCAGCATGCAATATGTTTGGTGCATTTGACCCATTGCTTGCACCCATTGCAGACTGGTCAAACGGTCAAAGCCACGCTGAAAATATATGCACGTGCGTCCTTATGTGAGCTTATACATGCTTATGCTTTGGTTCAAAATGTTTGAGACAGAGACTGGTGAAAGCCATGCTGAAAATATGCATGCACTATTATGTATGCTGATGCTTTGGGCCAAAACCTTTGAAACAGAGCGAAAGACTATGCGCTGATTTTGTATTGACGCATTTTATTAAAGCTTACATAACACGGAGTGTTGACCTTGAGTTTTCGAAGGGTGTCAAAGACACATGCTTTTCGTATAGTCAGAGATCAAAATTTTGAAACTAGACAGCAATCACTTTTAAATAATTATAATGAACACTTCTAAGTGCACTTTTAAACTGAAATGCTTCAGTTTGAATAGGTTCCATTATAATGTCAACATTCAAGGTCAAAGCGTGCACGATTATGACCAGTTGGTTATCGTGCACGCTGCATGCGTGGACCATGGATTTGAAACCCTGAAATAATTGGGTTCTATGCATTTCTGTTATATAGCTTTGGCTCTCTCAAATTCAATTACATGCATGCATAATTATAAGAAGACCTTATAAACGCTATTTTGGTGGGAAGATCAGATGCAAGTCATCATCCTCTCTGGTTGTCTTTCGTCATCTTTCTTGCATTTATTTCTAGTCTCAAAACCCGCCTTTTATCTCGGGTTTGCAAGCACTGAAAGCAACTCTGAAATCAAGGCGCTTGCTTTGAGAAGTGCTTTATAAGGGCATGGTCAGATGCAATACGATCCAATACAAAGATTGATTAGGATCTGTCTTCACAAATAATGTCATGCCGAGTTAAGCAAATGAAGTCGGTAACACATCAAACCCGTGATCGTCTTTTATAATAATCTTCGGAAATTTGGTCTTCTGTCCTTTCTTCTGACTTTTTCCAGAATCCCTAAAAGGCTTTTTAATCGCTGATAAATATCCGAATGGTTCAATGGATTCAATAATATAGACCATGCATGATCGATGGAGAGCAATTTCTCACATTACCGCTAACTCATGGCCTATAAACAGACAATGATCTTCCCTTCTGGGGTTAATCTATAATACTCTTAATTACTCTCTTAGTAACTTAGCACTCACTTACTCCCACTATTAACCAGTTATATATATATATACTGCATAGTACATAACGTGTAGGCCTAATTGATGTTATTTTTGGAATCGATAAAAACTTGAAACTTGAAACGTGAAACTTGAACTTGAAAATAGAGATCTTACAAAATCTTAAATGTTGATCTTCAGTACATCAGTCACGAACATCGCGTTAAGCTCGTTAAGACTTTTAAAAGCTCTTCAGTATAAATCAATGCATTCTCGTTTTTGGTAGGCTATAGTTCTTCTTCTCTTCTTTATTCTCTTCCGTCAGTCGAGTGACGACGATGAGGCTCCTACATGACTTCTCCAAATTTCTCTGTTTCTGATGAGATCCTTTGCTTTTGACATGTCAATATTCATCTCTTTCAGATCTTCCTTGACGTTGACCATCTGGTATTATAGTATATGCATAAATATAAACGTAAAGAACAAAAATTTATCTAATCCTCGTAAGAAAAATACGTTTGACAGACGTCTGTGTAAAACGCGTATAGCTCGTGTCAATACAATTATTGAAATTAATTAGCTTAAATCTACTGTCTCTTCAGTGTACGGAATAGAGCATCCGGAAGGATATGATGGATATCAGATGACTGATCAAAATATAATATTTTGATCAAATATCAGCTCAAATTTCGTGAAGCGATCGTTATTCCTCGTCAATACCTGTATACGCAATTCTTATTAAATCCTTATTTTATTTTTAAAAATTTGAAAGACTGTTACAGTAGACCATATAGATTTAATTTTTTAGATAAGTATATTTTTAAGGGAACTCAGCATGGATGTAGCAGTGTTTTAAAGGCGAGCAATGGCTGGGTGTCTCAATAATATGCTGTCAACCGCAGTATAGTGCTAGAAGTATAATTGGAGATATTAATATGGTACAAAGACAGAGCTATGCGGATCAAATGTAATACCAAGATTGCGGACAGAAGAATCGGAGGTAACGGTAAGAGACGAAGAGCTATACAATGTATACGTTATGGATATAGGCCCTATAACTATTTTATCTTGCGATGTATGATCTTACTGACTCTGCACACACTACACATTTTCTCTATTGGATTACATGGTTTACATTACACGCAACTTATTGGGTATTACGTTTGCAGTTTGAACTGCAATCAGTCAGCTGATCATGATCATCGCATATACGGTTCGTCAATCACATGATTGTGTCGTGTATGCAGGTGTGTCATGAATTCGCGGATCTCGTCCTACGATTGATGATTGGCGGCTTGGAGGCTGACAGGCAGGTGTCTGAAGCGACGAAGATGCTTATAGCAATTGCACATGTGTAGGCAACTACGTATTGTATATTATACAGGTGGTGGGTTGAGGTCAGCTGCAGTCGTGAACCGAGACGTTTGTGGAAGCAAGCTCTTCAAACGAAAGATCAGAATCCTCATTTTATACGTGCACGTGGAAAAATATCCGTAACAGTCAAGCTGGCTTTCACTTTTTTGCCATGACATGCGTGCCTGCCTAAACGTGTCTTTGTCTATGTTGCAATGACCCTATTTCTCTATCTTGCTATCTGTCTGCCTGCCTATCTGTCTATCTTTGTCTGTCTGTCTGTCTTTCTGTCTGTCCGTCTGTCTGTCTATCTCTGTCTATATATAATTATTGCGTCATCTCTCTCTCTCTCTTTCTCTCTCGTCTGTCTATCTGTCTGTCTACATGTCTGTCTCTCTGTCTATTTTGCGCTGCATGTGGTGAACTAAACAGCCACGTGCACGTTTACCCTCATCCGTAATAAAAAATTTAAAGGCTCCATATTATAATTACAGACCAATCTGTATTTGTATTATGTTTCAAGCGCATTTACCCATCAATGATCTCCATTAAAACCGACGGAATATATTTCATTCCCAGGTGAATATGGATCTATAACATATTTTATTTCCAGTCAAACATATATAAATATATATATATATACACGTGTACATGTGTACATGTATATAGGCTATATTTCCAGTCGCAGCATGCAGAGGCCTCAAAGCATCGATAAGCCACGTCAAGCCATGTAGGGCTTTGTAGGCCTTCACATGTAGATGATGGACGCAGATATCTGTGTGTTCAACTGAACAGACGGCCAAACAGTGAGACAGGCAGACAGACAGACAGACAGACAGACAGACAGGCAGACAGACGGATGGATGTACACATTGGACAGCCATATAGAGGCATTATACAATATGCTATTATACATATTCGTTAGTAAATATCAAGAGTCTTGTATAGGCCTATAGGCATGTGCTAAATTAAATGTATACGAAATGTAACTGTATAATTATACGTAAATATGTGCTCAAATATGCGCAGAAATAATACATGTATGTAATGCATGGAGTGTGTGTATCAATTGCATGGTGCGTCTGTCTGTCTGTATGCGTGTGTTTGTGTATGTCCTCGTCTGTGTGTCTGTCTTTGTGTCTGTCTGCGTGTGTGCGTTCGTGTGAGTGTGTGTGTGCATGCGTGGGTTGGTACGTACATGGTACATGGAGATTGAATTAGAGAGACAGACAGACAGAGAAACAGACAGACAAGACAGAGAGACAGACAGCCAAAAAAAGCGAGAGAGACAGAGACAGACAGAGACAGACAGACAGAGACAGAGGCTAAACATCGATGGCATCATCACTGCAGACTAAGCGGATTCTTCTTCCTCTTCTTCTCTTCGAATACACACTACACTGCAGCAGATGATGATGATGATGCTGTTGCTGCTGCTGCTGCTGCCACCATGGTCCATGGCATTGCGGTTCGATATGCAATGGAGCATCTATACTGCCCTCCCTCCCTCCTTCTCTTCCCCAATTCCCCCTACCCCTCCTCCCTCCTTCCCCAGTGACTTCCAACGTAGAGGCGGTCGGCGTGGAATCCGTAATTCCCGGGACGATTCAACTTCGATCTGGCGGCCATCCATCTCCGCCTTAATGCGACGTTGCTATGGCAACTATCTGCAGGTTTTTGCCGCGCTGGTCATTGCTGCCGTATTAAGGCGCTGCATTAAGTTGTGCGATGGCGGCGGTGGCGGAGGGTGGGGAAGAGGGTGGGCGGGGAGGGGAGGGGCGGTGGTGGATCGAACCAGAGACTGGCGAGGACGACCACTTTGTTTTTCACTGCCATGCATCTCTTTCCGCTTATCTAGACAGCAATCATGATTGCCTATGGAATCCCCCATCTCTCTCTCTGTCTGTCTCTGTCTCTGTCTCTCTCTGTGTCTCTGTGTCTCTCTCTCTCTTTTTCTCTCTCTCTTGCTCTTGCCCTCACTGTTTCTCTGTCGGTCTGTCTGTCTGCGTCTGAATCGCTCACTGTTTCTTCCTTTCTCACGCTTTATCTCTCTCTCCCCCTCTCTGTCTGTCTGTCTGTCTGTCTGTCTGTCTGTCTCTCTCTCTCTCTCTCGCTATAGCTCCCTCTCCTCTGCAGGCCTTATTGCACCAACTCACGTCTTTCTTCCGCTCACACTCGCTCTCGATCGCTCTCGCTTTCTGTCTATCTGACTATCTGTATCTGCCTCTGTCTCTGCTCTCTCTATCTCTTCTCTCTCTGTCTCTCTCTAGTTGTGCTCCGATGTCTCTATTTGCATGTGTCCTTGCCTCTGTCAGTTCTTCCGTCTGTATATCTCTTCATAAAAGAAACTCTCGTGATCATGTATACTTGATTCATTATTCTGTCGTTTCTTCCTCTTTCTTTTCATCCCATTGCAATTCCTCCTCTCCTCCTCATCCTCCCCTCCTTCTCCTCATCCTCTCCTCCTCATCCTCTCCTCCTTCTCCTCATCCTCTCCTCCTTCTTCTCCTTCCATTCGCTTCCTTCCTATAGGCCTATATTCCAGGTGATCGATCACTATACATCTTCTTCGATTTCGCTTTTAGCTTCTGCAGCAGCCTCTATTTTCCCTCTTCCTTCGATCCTCTGTCTCTCCTTCCTCTTCTTCTTCTTCCCGTAATTATATTTCCCCCTGTATACTACAGCTCCATCTCCTCCGTCACTTTATCTTAGAACCTCTCTGGTTCTCCATGCAGTCACTCTGTGACTCTTGCCACCACCCCGCTCTCTTCTTATTCTCCTCTCAGTGATGTATAGCCTTCCCCATGCATCCCTTCTCAGCATAATTATATACTCCTATACTTCCTCAAGGGATCGTTCTGTGCTTTGGATCAAGTAATAATAATATTACTTTAAATATTCATCTGATCATATAGATCTATTGATGATCTGTGAATGCAGCAATTCATGGAATCATTCAGCGAACTTGTCGAACCAAATAACCAGACTCAATAAACTGTTCAGCATTATGAATATTGAATAGCCTATATATGCATGACCTGACTCATATAAGTATTATTAGTCAGCAAAATAGACCTATGCATGTACAGTTGCACACTCATGGAATAATAATATTAGCAGACCAGGGCTTAAAGTGTGGTAGGACGGTCATGGACGGCGTTCTGCACTTAATTTCAAATCTGTATGCCGTCCTGCCACTTATTTGGCAAGCCGCAAGCACACCTGAAATTGTATGGGGCGTCCCGACACTTCTTTTGGAAAGGTAAGGGGCGTTCTTGTACTTCTTTTTACACTTTTCGCACTGGAACAGACTAAAGCGCTGTATAGGTAGATCGTTTCCCTGAAATTCCGCAGATAGGGTAAAGCAGCTAAAGGCCCTGCTAACGACGGCGCAAACGCTTCTATCTATTTTAAAGTCGTCGTGCTATATAGGTCATAATTATATTTATCTAGAACCACGCACTCACTGTGCACAGGTCTTTCATCAACTAATATTTTACTCCTTGTATTTATTTTTCTCACAGTGCATGTGCATCGTAACTTTGACCTCCCTGCATTATAAAGACTCACGAAACGTTTTTTACATGCTATTCCTCAACTCTTATTAATGCATGCATGGTAGCCTATTATTGTTATAAGGCATGTCTAGTTTTATGTACGTTGTGCATCTGTAAAATTCTGTATACTGCGTTACCGTAAGCTGGATGTTCGCTCGATAAACGACGATATCTATCAATGGCTTCGTCGTTTCTCCGGCGAATAATGGGGTTGAGGGGTTGAAGGGGGGAGGATAGCAATTTTTGCAAACCTATGGAACGGCAACAAGATCAGCAACAAGAACTGCGACGACGATAACAATGAGAACTGCACAGCAACAACAATAACAAGAGTTTTTTAAATCTAGGAATTTACGCATGCAGCATGCACGTTCGTGTCTCGTCGATCTGTGTACACACACACACACACACACACACACACACACACACACACACACACACACACACACACACACACACACACACACACACACACACACACACACACACAATCGATGGATGGCCGGAATTTGTACCGGTTATGGATTGCAGAAAGGAGGAGGTCAAACAGGAGGAGGAGGAGGAGGAGGAAGAAGGTTAGGAAGAGAAGGATAAGGAGGAGGTGGAAGAGGAAGAGGAGCAGGAGGAGGAGTAGGAGCAGAAGAAGGTGATGAAGGATCATGTATATGTAGGAGCATGCATTTGTTTCCGAATTATTTGAATTGAAATTGAATTGACACACGCTCTCACACACACACACACACACAATACATACATACATACATACATACATACATACATACATACATACATACATACATACATACATACATACATACATACATACATACATACATACATACATACATACATACATACATACATACATACACACACACATACATACATACATACATACATACATACATACATACATACATACATACAATGTCATACATACATACATACATACATACAGAGACGCAGGCACATGCAGATCCACCAATCCGCTCACAAGAAATGAACGCACACATCAAGAAGCATAACCATAATAAGAAGCAGTATAAAGGGAGAGGTGTTAATAGAAGTAATAATGTTGATTTGCAGACACGTTGATCCATGATGCTCTGACACTTATTTTATATAAACACGCAATCTAAATGCATGTAGTGTTTACGCACCTTGTGTCCATGCATCGTCGGTGGTTTTCCATCCTATATGGAGTCTATATGGACGAATGTATAACGCTGATCTAAGCTATAACATCTGCATTGATTTAAATGCATACGAATGATGCGAATCTGCATTTTCTTCGGATATCCGATCAAATAAGCCGACTAATAAGAAACGGTTTCTTGGCGGACGTTTCGTCGATGCAGAAAAATCGTCAGTGCTTTCTATAGCGCATATATAATATATTATGTATATATATGTGTAATATATATATATAGACCTAACGGTGAGAATTAAGTCCGCTTTCCTCCGATTTGCGTGGAGTGCACAGAGGTCATGATCGAGTTGTCTATTTAGTGTGAGAATTGTGGTAAAATAACTGGGTGGATGGGGTGGGGGGGTTGGACCATGATCCCCTCAAAATTGGAGTGTGAATAACAGACTTTACTAAGAAAGACTGAGAGTTGAAACCCCCAAACCCTTGGAAATTCTCACCCTGACTATAACGACATCTTTCATGCATTATCCCATATCATGGGAGACATGGAGAGTTGGCATTCACTTCGGTTCTTGCTTGAATCCAATAATCTTGGCCAACGTATCGTAGAACTTGCTCACTTACACCATTTCGACCGCACAGACACACGAGCAAGCACATTGCACAGACATAATGGTCTTTCCAGGATAGACGGAATCGATAGACCAAGTGGTCCCTCGATTACAACGGAAAGATCGATGGTTATAATAGTGGACCATCGTATATCGATGGCTGAGCAATGAGCACGGCTGATGGTTAGGCCTGTAAACGATTATATCCAGCGGTGGTGTATATATTGGTAAGTTTGGCTCCATGTGACCGAAAGGTCGCAGGTTCGAATTCTACCTCAAGCCAATTCGTAGCGACCTTGGACAAGTTGCTTACCCACAATTGTCTGTGAAGAAGGCAACAGGAAACCACCTCACTCATCTCATCACCAGAGGCGTAAAGCCAATGAACCTGCATTCGAGCAGGGAGCTCATCATCATAACAACAACAACATCATCATAACATCATCTTCATCATCATCATCATCATCATCATAACATCATCATCATAACATCATCATCATAACATCATCATCATAACATCATCATCATAACATCATCATCATAACATCATCATCATAACATCATCATCATAACATCATCATCATAACATCATCATCATCATCATCATCATCATCATCATCATCATCATAACATCATCATCATCATAACATCATCATCATCATAACATCATCATCATTCTACATGATGACTACTGTAACAGCGAGAGAGAATGTTAGAAAGTGAGAATGTCGGTGTGAAATTATGCAGCGTATACAGAGAGTAAGAGACAGAGGATCAGAGCGGAAAGACTAAAGAGATAAACAGAGAGACAGATATATACATGTAGAGAGAGAAGCATTTTCGTCACTGTCGTCGTCGTCGTCGCTGAAAGAGACGAATAATAAGTGCCATCCATCGACGACATAGGTCAAGAGGTCACGGAGGTCACGGAGGTCACGGAGGTCAGCGGACGATCGAGGGCGCATGCGCCGACGACGACGACGACGACGACACTTCTGATCCCCATCATAGATTCCGTCGACTCAGATTCAAATTGAGTCCTCCTTCTTCTTATCCTTCTATTCCTTCCTCCTTCTTCTTATCCTTCTCCTCCCTCTCCTCCTCCTTCTCCTCCTCCTTCTTCTCCTCCTCCTTCTTCTCCTCCTCCTTCTCTTCCTCATGCTCCTTTTCCTTATCCTTTTCCTCCTCTTTTTCCTCCTTCTCCTCCTCCTCCTCCTCCTCCTACACACATCTTAACCCTCATCCTTCTTATATTGCTTCTCCTCCTTCTAATAGTCTTTCTTTCCATCTCTCCTCCGTCCATCCTTGAAGATCCTTCCCTTACTCCTGCTCCAATTCCACCTCCTCCTTCTCCTCCTCTTTCTCCTCCTCCTCCTTATCTTCCTCCTTCTTATCTTCCTCCTCCTCTTTTTCCTCCTTCTTCTTCTTCTCTTCTTTCTCCTTCTCTTCCTCCTCCTCCTCCTCCTCCTACTCCTCCTCCTTCTACTCCTACTCACATCTTAACCCTCATCCGTCTTAACCACCTTAATTCTTCTCTTGCTTCTCTTCATTCTAATAGTCTTCCTTTCCATCTCTCCTCCGTCCATCTTTCCCTTACTCCCGCTTCAATTTCACCGCCTCCTTTCCCTCCTCTTTCTCCTCCTCCTCCTCTTTTTCCATTCCCTCCTCCTTCTTGCTCTCCTCATCTTCCTGATTCATCAACATCTTCCGTACCTCATCGAAAGGCATAAAACGACCAATCGTCCATAGACATTCATAGCGAACCGTTCATCCATCCGTCCATCCATTCGCTCTATCTGTCTTCCTCCCTCCCTCCCTCACTCACTCCCTCACTCCCTCCCTCGCTCCCTCACTCCCTCCCATTAATGCCGTCTATATTTCCATTACCATTGCCTCTCCACCTCGGTCTCCTCCGCCTTCTCCACCTCTTCCATCCGCCGACTGCCCCACTCCGCTTGACCCTATTAAAACTGACCATCGCCGATTGAATGAACTGTGGGGGGAGGGGGTGCGCTGATGTCCATTCCTCTCACGCCGACGACGAGGACGACGACAACGACGATGGCTATTCATCCATCCTTCTTCCATCAGTTGGACGGTCAACGCTCTGTTGCGAGGGAAGGTGGAGGATGGGAAGAGGAGGGAAGAATGGAGGCAGAGGGAGAGATGGACGAAGGAGTGGGAGTAAAAGGAGGAGGAGCATGAGGAAGAGGACGAGGAGGAGAAGTAGGAGGACGAGGAGTGTAGAGAAAGAGGAAGGTATGGTTGCGGTGCTTGGTGGGGTAGAGGGGTAGGAAATGGGAATTGCATGCGGATGGGGATGTGAGTAAAAGAAAGAGGTACAAAGCAGAAGAAGAGAGCAATACGAGGAGCATGCAGGATGAGATCAGGGAAGATGAGGAGGAAGAGATGGAAGAGATGGAAGAGTGGGAAGCGGAGGATGAAGCGAGGGAGAGGACGGTGCACGACGTCTAAGGTTTGCCACACACGTCGTCACCGATGTGATGGGGAGCACAATGGAGGAATGGGTTGCGGCGGCGGCGGCTGGTCATGCCAGATAACATTGATGCCAGATTCGGTCTTTGTCTGGAACGGCGACGGCGGGCGGCGGCGGCGGTGGTGGCACCAGCCGTGGAGTCGTTTGGCACTGGAGAAGGAAGGAAGGGAGGTGGAGGTGGAGGGGGATCACAGGGAGGCAAGGTGAAGGAAAGGCAATAGACCCCATTGACGCTTTGCTCTTCTATAGCATCCTCCCTCCCTTTTCTTCCCTCCTCAGTTGCTTCCTTCTCCAATTCCTTCCTCTCCAGTTCCTCCCCTGGAGCATCTCCATCGATCTTCTTCCAGTCTGATCCGATCTGATCCGATCTGATCCGATCGCACCGGATCAGATCAGATCTAGGATTAGATATTATTTTCATGGACTTACTCAAAGGAATTGAACGGGATTCAATGAGTCATGAGAAGAGACCGACCGACCGACCGGCTGCGGGTTAATTAGGACGGATCGATAAAAACTAGGTCAACATTTATAGGAATTCAGAGTTATAACTTTAGGCCTATAGGCCTACGCTACAGCCTACAAGCCTAGCCTGCTATTTGCAAGACGAAATGTTAATGGTCAGACTGTGTAGACTGTAGAGTATAATTCGTGAGCATTTGAAAGTGAGGCAAAAGGAACAAGCTCCGCTGGCAGGACTTCTATCCCTATACTCCTATAGGCCTACAGGGCGGACACAACACTCACGTCGAGAGTTCGGTATACCTCATCTAGACATCTATGGGGAAGTCCAATTCCTCCCTCCCCCAATTGCTTCCCCAGAATATTCTAAAAGAAATTATTATTGTAAAATAGGCCTAGGTAGAGATCCTGCGTGGCCGAGTGGGTTGTAGCATGCTCGCCTAGCCTAGGCCCAGGGTGAGAATTGCCGGGGAGTTGGGGGGGTTCAACCCCCCAGTCTTTCTTAGAGCCCCATGTTAAAGTATGTTTTTCATACCCCAATTTCAAGTTTATCATAGGCCAACCCCCCCAGTTATTTTTCCACAATTCTCATACTGCCTAGGCCTAGACCTAATTAGGCTATGACCTGCCAGAAATTCTTTAGAATTTTTAATATCTTAATAATTATTAAGACTTAGGCCTACATTTAAATTATTTGAAATTTCTAATGGTTTTACATTTAATTTCCTCCGACCTGCTGAATGATTTCAATGACCCTCACGCCACCTGCTGAAATTATAGGGCCTTCAATTATTTTAGGCCTTAGACCCCCCCCCCCACCCCATGTCTGTCATTGACGCAACGCTCGCATAATTATAATTCCGAGAGTAGGCCTAGGCTAACGTCTGGGCATCTGGCTCAGTTGTTAAATAAAATAGCGCTTTTCAACTTCGGATTTTGCAATAAGAGCACAGAGAGTCTTTACAATAATAATAGTAGGCTAGATATCGATCAATAACACAATAGATCAATCCGAATGCAGACGATTGCGCATGCGCGAATGCTTAGCCTTATAGACATAGGCCTACCTAATAGCGAACGTTCGCGCAATGCTCTTATCTTCAAATGAGAAGCACTACAGCCATCTAGGGAATGAACTTGAACTTGAACTTGTTTATTGTTAATGGTTTATGTGATCTCCTGTTATAGTTTAGAAAGTTCTGAATTTAACTAAAATCTGATAGAAAACAAACGGATCGCAAATAAAGTTGTTACTTTTAATTAAATTTTAAAGATTTGTTATTGCTAAATGTCATTTAACTAATGAGCTCAATAAATACTTTCTATAGAGAATTCTGCCAGTGTGGTTCCGTGGTGTAACGGTTAGCACTTTGGACTCTGAATCCAGCGATCCGAGTTCAAATCTCGGCGGAACCTAAAGTTTTGAAATCAATCCATTCAACTCAGAATTAATAATAATTATTTGCCTACTCCGCGGAAAAAACAAAAACAATGATAATAGGAAAACAACATAAGGAGCTGGAAGTAACTTTAGATGGCAGAATACTGGAGCAGGTCACGAAGTTTGTATACTTACAGTGCTTAAAGTGTAAAAAAAGAAGTGCCTGGACACTGTATTGTAATTGGTCGTCAGTGGCGGCGCCGAAGGCGCGAAGTTGCGAGTGCCGAAGGCACGAAGCCCGTCCCGACTAGGGGGTCTGGGGAGCGTCGTAAGCTCCCCCCAGCGGGGTCTGGGGCAGAGCCCCAGCGACCAGCGCATTTTTGGCTGTGTCGACCTGAAATGGAGCCATTTTTAGGCTCTTTTTTGCCAGATATATTTGTGAACGATAGTGTCGCAAAAACTGCAAAAATAAGTGGTTTTTTAGTGTCGCAAGCTACCAGGATAACAATAAAAATCAAAATTTTAGTGTAAAAGAGAATGGTTGTTGTCTTGACCGTAAGCTCCCGCAGCGGGGTCTGTTTTGAGGCTCTTTTGCCAGCTATTTGTGAACGATAAAGTCGCGAAAATTTCAAAAATAAGTGGTTTTCAGTGTCGCAAGCTACCAGGATAACAATAAAAATGAATATTTTATTGTAAAAGAGAAAGTTTTTTGTCTTGACCGTAAGTTCCCGCAGCGGGGTCTGGGGCGGAGCCCCAGCGACCAGCGCATTTTTGACTGTGTCGACCTCAAATGGAGCCATTTTTAGGCAGTCATGGCCGGTCGTCCGTAACTGCATGGACGCCGTCCATGCAGTCATGGACGACCGTCCAGGCAGTGCTGGCCAAATAAGTGGCAGGACGGCGTCCAGCCTCGAAAATAAGTGCCTGGACGCCGTCCATGACCGTCCTGGCACACTTTAAGCCCTGTATACTTAGGAGGGCTAATAACAGAGGATGGAAAATGTACGGAGGACATCAAGAGAAGGATCGGCCTAGCATGTGCGGTATTTGGTACACTGGGCAAAATGTGGAGGACAAAGAGCATCTCGATCAAAACCAAGATGAAACTCTATGAAACCTTAGTGGTACCAGTACTGCTGTATGGTTCAGAGTGCTGGTGTCTGCGTAGAGAGGACGAGAGAAGATTGCTGGTGGCTGAAATGGGTTGGCTGAGGAGAATCAAGGGCAGAAGCAGGAGGGAGAGAATCAGGAACGAGAAGACAAGAGAGGAGCTGGGCGCAGAAGAAACGGTAGTGGAAAAAATCAGGAAAAGACGGCTCAGATGGTTCGGTCATGTGGAGCGCATGGAGGGAAAAAGACTACCACTCGCGGCCCTGCACGGGCATATAGAAGGAGAGAGAAGCAGAGGAAGACAACCAAAGACTTGGATGGACAACGTCAGAGAGGATCTGAAGATGATGGATATCAGTATGCCAAGAGCAAAGGATCTCATCAGAAATAGACAAGTCTGGAGAAGTCATGTGAAAGCCTCATCGTCGTCACATGACTGACGGAAGAGAGAAAGAAGAAGAAGAAGATTTGCCTACTCCACCAGCGTCCGAAGGTCCGAACCGTGTTTTTAAAAAAAGTCAAGGAATATCAGTATCAACAGCAGTTTTGTAAAGCAATTTTATATCAACAATTGACTCAAGGTGACTGAGACGCAATAATCTTTCTATTTATCACCGAGGTTTGAATAATCATTTTCGAGCACGAGTAGGCTTAGTCAAAAAGTAGGCTAAAATAACAAGAGCCTACTTTGACAAATTCTCCAGTGATAAAGTAGCCTACTGTGTGGCAAATAGACCTAGGCAACTCATTAGACTACTAAATAATTGACGGAGGTCTACGCAGTTTGGATATATGCTAGATGTGTCATGTACGTGGCTCTTATTCTCGCCGGATGAGCAGGCCAGGCAGCCATGACTTGAACTTGAAGGGTTAGCGACTTCATTTTATTTTGCATCGGTTACGTGCAATTTCGTTTTCCCACTTACTGTGATCGTAATCGTAATCTCGAGACTTCTACAGAGCCAACAAAAGCGAAGTCGCGGGAACCAGCTTATTCACAGGCGTCAGGCGCTTAATCAAAACAAAATCGATAGGCAGCGGGTCAAGTCCAAAAAGTGAGTGTGCCACTGCGGGTGACCCAACAGGAGCGTATACCAACCAACGTGCAGCGATAACGTGATAATATAGGCTAAGTTCAGTCATGAAAGATAACAATTCGGCTCTAGCCTACTTATTATTAGGCCTACGCTCCATGATAAATTCTGATGTTTTCAGCTGCTGTACTGCAGAATACGTCATTGATCACCGTGTTGAACCATTTAAATATATATAGTCGTTGGTTTGCGTAACTCTATGCTGCAATCTGTTTTTCCTGGTACGTTCGAAGCTCGAACCGATTTCGGTTCATTTTTGCGTTGTTTCTTGTTCGATTTCGTGCGAATCGTCCTTTGTAATGATTTCAAAACCAGGAATTGTTCAGACAGTCTGTAAAAACGGACTTTTCTTTATACCACGCCAAAATGCGGCTGGTTTTACAGTTTTTAAACTTGGACGTGGGCTTACACCTCGTCGTGAAGCGAGGTCATTGATGACCGTGAGTCAAAGCCTGCCCGCCATCCCACTGAAGACGAGTTCGCTTTGTGACAGACCTCTTTACTACGGTCGTCATGGGCTCTGTCAGCAGTTTTTACGAACATCTTCTACACAAGGTGGGATTACCCTCTTATCAGGCGCTTTTAGTCTCAGTCCCGCACGCGTAGGCATTTTCTTATGTAGTATGATGCAAATCTCCGAAAAATTTCAGCACCACACAAATGCCGTGTAAGAGAGAAATGTTTACCATCGCTGCATAAAATTAAGTTCCCAATAGCTTCGTTTTGGTGTCAGAGTTCAAGCGGAGGATATCGTTGGTGATGGCAGGAGTAGAACAAGTATAGTGCAGCTTAGATGGTTTGGTTTTTAAGTCCTCAGTAGAAAGTTGATGGGAGGGAGGCAAGCAGGGAGATCATTCTGACAGACAGGGCAAGAGAATGGGTAAACTGGTATGACTGGCCCAGACTTTGCTCAAATAGAGCACTGCTGCCAGACCACATCCCATATTGGAACTCAATAAGAATTTATTATCAACACAAATTTTAAGTAATAAGTAACTTAGTAAGTTGGAATTATCAGAATTAATTCTAGGTAATGAAAATGGCTAACTGCAGCTTATAATGCAGAATCAATGCCACAAGACATCGCATACAATTTTGGTTATGGACTCACAATGCAAACTAAGCATGTGCTGGCAATGTTAGAGCTAAAGATACACAGAATTTTCTCTTATGGTGATTTTCTCTTTTTGTCGTTTCTATATGATGACAATCTTACTTGGAGAATTGTTTTTGAAGCCTGTTTAGCCTGACAAAGGATGATGGCATTGGTAAACTGGTGTTGGTCGAGAATTATTAGTTGGTTTTCATTTTGTCTTTCATCTTGTGTGGGGCACGTTGCTATATAGGGGTATGCTCTGTGCCTTTTAACCGAAGGTTCGAATCTATCCAAAGCCACTGCGTAGTGTAGTGACCTTTGACAGGTTGCTCACCCACAATGGTCTGAGGAAGGCAATGGGAAACCACCTCACTCATCTTTTCTCCGTTGACTTTAAAACCAATGGACCAGCCTTCAGGCAGAGAACTCATCACTATCATCATCATGTCTTGTGACTTTGTCTTGTGATATTTGATGTTCTGATGGACTGATTGGGCTCCTGCAGTCAAACATAGACCTATAATTTATTATGCAGTACACAATGTCATAATCCACAATGCATTTGCCTTGCAAAAATATTTGGCACTTGAATAACCAAGGGCACTATATGCTTTTAGTCTGAACTGAACTGAGGTTTAATACGTCTAAATGTCTGTTTGCTAAATTGAGGTCAAAGTCACAAAGTTTCTGTACAGTGACATTTTAATTACCTTCATTCAGACAGTTATGTTTACTGCCTCTTGCTACACCATGCAGTGAATGTGACACTAGTGAGCAGAGTAAAGTTTAGCAGCATGAGTCTTGTTACCAATTTGATAAGTTATGCTTCATAGAATGCCATGCCACCTATGCCAACTTTGACCTCTGTCTGTCATGAGTCAATCTGTAGGAACGAATAAAAGCTTTGAGGTTAATAAGTTTTCTGGAAAGAACCGAGTTCAATCGATCAATCAATCACATAAATTTATATAGCGCCCCTTCAAGATCTCTACTCAGAGGCGCTCCCAACCCAGGCCTGGTCAAAAAGAAAGGTCCTGAGAAGACGGTAGAGTTGTTGTAGGGTTTGGCATTTGTACTGTTTAGAAGTCTATAGAGTCTGCAGAGGCTTGTACAGAAACAGAAATATGCCATCTCTAGCGTTGAAAGGCTGCCTTTCATTGAGAGATTTTATATTAAAATTAGCATGTAATGTTGCAAAACCTGTATTAATTATTTATCTAGTTTTATTAAAGTTTGAAACTATATCATCGACACCTTTTGTGTGAACAAAAATTTAAAAATGTTTGCAAATTTATATAAATTTTCTTTAATTATTTACTGTTACAAGTGCTCTTCTCTTGAAAACAATGGTTCAGGTGAACTTTTCATGCAGTCAATTAACCGTTAGTTGCAGATATTGATATTTGTCATGCATGGTTTCTGTTCTTATGATTTGGGGGATGATATGTGGAGCAAACATGTCATAATTATAATACATAAGGCGTAAAAAAAAAGTGTTGTGTTTCCGGTAACGCGACCGACCCATTTTTAGGGCCGCGACCCAAATATTTTTGTAAAAAAATTTTATTAAAAAAAAAAAAATTCAAAAAAAATTTTTTTTTCAAAGAAAAATTTAATTTAATTTTCAAAAAAAAATTTTAACATTTGTATTGACGTAACATAAGAGACGTCAACAAAATGAAATTAATAGGACTGTTTCTAGAGCAGTTTTAGGTGCAGACAGTCGGGAAATAGGCAGTTTATACTTGCTTAGAACACGTACTTTGTTTCAGCGTGCAAAAAAGACTAGTGGGGTATACTTTTTCGGATAGTCACTGCATAAAAATATTTTACAAAATAAAAATATTTTCCGACCTACCTACCCAATTTTTTTTAGCTCTGTTACCGGAAACACAACATATTTTTTTTTTGGCCTAAGACATGTTGTTCTCATCGTTTCTAAATGCTCTGATTTCAGCATAGATTGCATTTAATTGTTTTAGCTTCTAGTCTGGACTTAAACTTGTCATAAAGGAGGCAGTATTAGTCCACAATATTATTCAAACAGTTATTTGGATGAAGGGAGTTTTTTAAGTGTTACAGTAGTTTCACAATCACAAGTGTATTGTTGCTGATGGGGAGAACTAAGTCAAAATATGTTATTTAAGACCATTTAATTTTTAGATAATTAAATTCATTATCATAAATGCAGATTTATATAACTCCACTTCAAGAGAACCTCATATAAGACTTATAGGAGGTGCTCCTGACCTAACAAAATGAAACCATAATTTGACAGTCCTCAGGCTTTGTGGTAAACAAAGAGAGACCCAATTCATGTTGCAACTGGTTAGGAAACTTATTACAGGATTGTGGGCCAGACTGCAGCACTTGTATGTGAAGCATGGAAGTTTGAGCTTTGGAAAAACAAGTTGTTTTGTACAAAGAAGAAATCTGAGACTATGTTATCGTTTGACATGCTGATATGATTATCTGATAATTACAGATTCAAATGCCCTTTGCTGATTGCATGAGAGCTCAATTGGTTCATTGGCAATTTCCTGCTCTAGCTTTGATTAATCCTGACTAAGTGTACATATTGGGTAGGGCATAGCCGGGGGCTGACCCGGTTAACCGGTAATGCCGGTTATTTGACACCCGGCAGATAACCGGAACCGGTGATGAAAGGTCTTCCGGGCCGGGTGGGTAATTATGAATTTAGCAAACCACACATCAAATGGCTTAACAGTTAACCTGCAAGATCTCTCAACTGGGCATTGCAGTACAATGAACAGACAATCACAGAACACAGACAGCCTGCTGATGGTTGCTTTATATTAGACTATCCTAAACAGGGGACCAGCAAGAGGAGGAGGGGAGAATTTGTATCACCCTCTTCCATGCTGTCTTTCCTCCTCCTCCTCTTTTTCTTCTACTACCCCTTCCTGAGCGGAACAGTGGTAGACTGTGAGGGAGAAGAGGAATATTATATACATTTAAATAGAAGAGTGGCACCCTCTTTCATGCTTTCTCCCCTCCCCCTTCTTCCTTCCCCCTCTTTCTTGTCTATTACCTTTTCCTCCTGCTGCTTGGCTGTTTGAAATATCTAACAGAGAGAGACAGATGATGAAGGGGGAGGGGAGGAACTGTGGTAGAAGGTGAAGAAGTATAGGAAGGGGAAGAGTGTACATGTATTAATATGTATGTACCCCAGGATATAGGTTGGCTAGTGGTCATCTGTTAATCCCTTATCTTTAAAGTCTGTTTGGTCTGTCACACTCTCATTGAAGTCAGAGAGACTAGGACTTGTTAGAAGGGATACCTTCCACCTGTTGATATGATTCTGCAGCCAAGCTTAACGGCCCCCTTCCCTAATATAACCAAGTATACATCTCACAGATTACGGGATGGTGCACTTTGAAATGTATCTACATGTAGTTGGACTGCATACACCACAGAAACAGGACTGTTTATCAGGGCTGCTGACCTCTGACCTCCTCTTGCCTGACTGGACAGATCAGCATGTCTTTACTATAGAATGATTCTATCCACAGAGCTCATGGACAGATATTACTGGCACCTCTCAATCAATAACCCCTGGCAGAACTCAACTGTAGTAAAACTCTGACAGGGAAGAGTTTTACTCAATTTCACCAAAGGTAGCTAACAAACTGAGTGGTGTTCGTTTGACAGCATTCAAAGTGGAGACATACTACTCAGTTTAGAGATTAACGATTACTTTTAATACCCGACCCGGTACCCGGACCCGGCAGATTTTATTCAAACTCCCCGGACCCGGTACCCGGTTGAAAAACGGTACCCGGCTATGCCCTAATATTGGGTCGATGTGAAAATTTTCCTTGAAAATGTTTTTGAATTAAATAACATCCAATCCTGATTCATAGCAAGCTCTACTCAAAATCTCAAATAATCTCAGCTCGAAAGTATCAGTTCTCTTCAAGTTCTTAAATTCCTCCACTCATGAATCTCCTTGTGCTTGGGGTGTAGAGGTGCCCTGTGAGTTATTGGTTACTTCCATCAGCCCAGCTACTAATTTGGTGTGCACTCTAGTCTAAAGGGCCTAGTGTGCAGGTGCCCAAAGGAAAACCCTGTTCAGGGCCTAACATAAATGGACCCCACCCAGTAGGCCTATTTGCCACAGTATTTATGGGACTCCACTCAACTGTTGAAGAGTTGCTTGTATTCTGGCCTATACCTTGCCTAAGGTTACAGAACCGTGAATTGTTTACCCAAAGTTATGCTTTTTACTCTGTGTTATACTGTTCCAGTGTTGCCAAAAAGAATTTATTGATAGGTCACTGAAACTGCATGATTCATTTATATTGCTTGATACAAACCAATGTCTTGTTTGTCTTGCACTGTTTAATGTTTTTCTATGGTAACAACAAGTTTTTTTAAAATTCTATGATCAATTATGGTTCCAAACCATGTGGAAATGATTTGTTTTGATATTCTATGAGTCTATTTTGACTTTGTTTGCTGTATATTGTGTTTTAATTAATGCAGAATGACATAACTTTATACGAAGATACCTCCTTTGCGATCTATCATAGCACTTGAGCAAAGTTTGAGATAAAATATCAAAGTCTGTTCTTCAATTGGACAGAGCCACATGTCATTGATGTCTACGTGCCCCAAGCATTGCTGTATGTTAAGTTTGATTGCTCCTAACTACTGTCAATGATCATTGGAGATGTTCCAACCAACCAGATTGTTTAGTGTATGTCGATAGTGTGGTTGTAAACCGTTAGTGCAATACCAATTGTGCATTCAAACGATGGTGTACAACCAAACGAGCAATTGCAAGGAATTCACCTGAATGTAGTTTCATATACAACTAGGGATGTTAATATCGGTTTTTTCTTAAAACCGATTATCGGTTTGTAAAAACCGGTTTAAAACCGGTTATCGGTTTTTTTATTGCCTCTCGGAAATGTTAGATATGATATAATTCAAAGTAATCTACGTAGGCAATTATGTAACGCAAAGTGTGTAGACGCGAAATTTGGTATTCACAACGAATTCTATAGTTCTAATTAAAGGCTCAAAATGCACGTAATTACACTGTATGTTTCTATTAAATCTTCATAATACAATATAATTAAAAGATATTCATAATAAACACGTCTTTAGTCTTTACAAAACAAAAAGGAACTCTACAAAACAAATTGAAACTTAACGATTTCCGACCATGCTGCCTATATATAAACAGATCATAGATCTAGGAATAGATTTATAGCGAAAATCCCATAGAGTAAAAAACGTAGGTATATAATATTCGTCCAATAGCAATCTTCGAACAGCAAGGGACGGTTGCAACTATTTGATAATTATATACGAGGCCGTTGATAACTCAGCCGATTGGAGATCAGACCGCACATGACGTATAATTAGGCCTATGCAACGACGATATTATACGCTCATCTATAATTCTAAATATAGATATCGATGCGCTCAACCAACAGACTGGTGAAAATATGCAACTTTTGTAGAGCAATTATTAATTTTGTGACTTATATTAAGTAACTTACCAAATAAATAATTGCTCTATAAAAGTTTCCAAAATATTGCAAGGACGCGTGACGTCATTGGAATGCGTGTACACAAAGCGGAAGCGAGAGTTAAATACGAAATTTCAATGGTATTATGTAGATTTTCAAAAATGCATATAAAATCACCGGATCGTTCTAGAACATTGGAAATAGGCGCGTTTGAATACTTAATATGTGCTATATACGCACGTATTAAAAGTTGTACGCTCGAAGCAAGTGAGTTAATGCCAAAATATGGGATGAAAGTTCGAATATAATCTAAGCACTATGCGTAATTTTTTGGCATTTCTGGTAATTTTCGCTGCAGTAATGATAAGAAAAATTAAAACGATTATCGTTTGGTCAATTATAAAAACCGGTTATCGGATTCAGAACCGATAACCGGATTTCCGGTTATCGTTTAACATCCCTATATACAACCGTCTGATACTTGAAGAGGCACTATATTAGTAACACGTTTACTTATTTATGTTTTATTTGTGAGTAGCCAAATAGAACCATATACTGGTATCTGTGTAGGCGGGCAGAATAGAGATGAATGTGATGAAATATGAATGCCTTTGCATCACATTTTGCCAGTATTAGAGGTATATAAAAGTGCGAACAATTTTAACAACATCTCTATATTCTTACAAGTTCAAGATTCACTTCTAATAAGTTTCGAGTTTCCACTTCAGCTCTGTTGTCAGTCACTGTTGAGATAGATTTTTGCTTAAAGGGTTAAGTGAGCCAAAATCCAAAACTATCTGGCCTTATCTATCAGTGCGAGAACAAGGTTCAAAGTGGCTGGCATCCAAAGGGTTAATTCTGCTTGGTCTACTATTGGGCTGACAATATAAACTGAACATTGTCAACAGCATTGACAATATAGACTGACATTGTCAACAGAATTGACAATATAAACTGTCAAAATTACTGACAATACAAACTGTTGTCAACCGGATTGACAATACAAACTGTTGTCAAACAAGTGTCATCAAACATCAATTCGTCATGCACATATTGTGGTGTTTTACAGCTAAACAGAGCTTCAGTTTATTAGCTTGTTTTAATGAGCTAATGATAACCTGTTAAACTGGATGTAAATACGTAAAATTTGTGGTAAATAGTTGTTCTTGTGTGAAATTGCTTCCTGAAGTGGCCTTTATATGCCGGTGGTTGTTCTGTTGCACAGCATCTCCGGCCACAAGTCCAGCGGAAGGAGAAAAGCCGAAGGCGGAAGGAGAAAAGCCGAAGGGAAATGTGAACAAGACACAAGTACTGTTCGATGAGGTCGTGAACTTGGTGGCAGGTGGCAAAGTGACGTTAGTCGATGTCCGAGAACCAGACGAGTTACAGCAGACTGGCAGCCTGCCAGGCTGCATCAACATACCACGTAAGCCCCACACTCTCTGGTCCACGACATCATTGCATATTATTGTCCGTGATATTGGTTTTTTGCGTATTACTGCTGGTATGTTGTTTACATGGTTTGTGTGCCAATTGATGCATGTCGTGTTGCTGTATGTTGTGATGCAGACCGGAGAGCTGTCATGTAATGGCAGTGTAATGGTGGCTTTGTGATGTTCTTTACAAGTGTACTGCGTATTTTTTGTGTCTTTATTATAGCTATAGGTTTTGCTGACTTACAACCTGATTTGCAAAACATTTATTGTTAGGATCTGAATATAATTTATAAACTGTGTTTATTCGACACCACAGTGTAAATATGCAATTTCGTTTCCTGAAAAATATACTAAAATTGCTTGTTTACATGTGATATTTTACTTTTCTGATGTTTTGCCAAAGTGTACAATTTCTAATTGGTATGATTTTTTGTGGTGTTTGCAGCATTTGTGGTTTATTATATTGCTGTATACACGTGGTATGTAGTAAAAAAATCATCATTTCTGCGTAGTTGCTTGTTTCACAGTGGTATGCAACTATGGTTCAGTAAGCATCAAGTGCTTTTTTCGTAGTCTAACTTTGACCTCGACATTTATGCTGTTCCAGTTTCAGTCTGATCTTATTCTTGCCCATCAGTATTTACCAGCAGCATGTATCTGCCAGTTTCTACTTGTATTGGTGTACGTACATCTGGTGTCTATGCTGTGCTAGTACAGTTTTTATACAGACCATTAGACTTTAGCGGCATTCAGCTTTGACTGAGATAGTCGATTGTCTGCCCAGATGCTCAGATTTCTGATTATCGTTTAACATCCCAAAATAAATATATACTCGACGATACTCGTGGTGCAAGACTATCTGATATATAATTATATATATGTGTGTGTGTATATATGTATATGTATATATATATATATACCGATATGTGTATATATAAGTCTGTTAGCTACTTGTACAATGTACATGTGTTAAATAGAGCATGTAGTCTGTGAAATATTGACTTAAAATGTTTGGCACACAAGGCATCTTACACAAAATGAAACTCTTAAGGATTGACTGTTCCAGCTGAACATGACAATTTATACAAAGACCTGTTTTTTACGCTAAATAAATAGGAATGGATGTTTGCATTTCTTGTTAAGCACTGACCGAAAACAAAAAGCATTGTGCATGTTACAAGGGGAACATGCGAAATTTGTGATCAGAAGATTTTTTAAATTTTAGTGACAAAGTTGAAAGCTGCTTTGGCAATGAACGATGAAGAATTCACGGCGACTTACAACGCTTCGAAGCTGCAGAAGGATGACGCAAACATCGTATTTTATGGCCTTTCGTCGGTAAAAAGTTCCGCAGCTGTTGAGATTGCACACAAGGCAGGCTTTAAGAAGTAAGAATTAATGGTTCCGTTGACTTGCCGGCACTTGCCAAGGTGTCCAGAAATTGGGTGGCGTTTTATTTGTTGCAGCTAGTTTGTTTTCATGGTGCCAGCCTTTAGGCTTATAGTCAGCAATGCACAAATCATCACTTAAAATTTTTGAAAATGAATGAAAATTTTAGACATTGAATTCAATTCTCATTTTGTAAACAGTAAAAACTGATGACTGTTTTCAGATGCGATAATTTGATTTCCAGTTATAATTTAGCCAACCTTTCACCACCAGCATATTGCAAAATAACAATTCTGTAGCACCAGTTTTTAACGCACAAGTATAAACCAGTGGCATACTAAGAACAGTTGCTTCACGAGCTTCTCAAGCTCTGCAGTAAAAAATCCATATCTAAGAGCCAACATGGAGTTTCCATATACTTGGAATGGGTTCTCATTTGCACTTACTTCACTGGAATAATTTGTATGCTTTTTACCAATTGCTCAAGTTCTTTCAAGTCAGACGGTGGCTTTTTGGTCTTCTTGGCTGAGCTGTGAGCGCCTCTGAGTACCTTTCTTGATGAGACACTATGTAAATCTTGACTGTGAATGAATGGATTAAATTGTTGGTATGCATATGAAATTTAGCCTCGACGCAATTGCCTCCAACTTCAAGTTTTTATGCTTAATTGCATACATATGTACGGTAAATCTTTTGTATATGGTGCTAAGCAGACACTCTTTTCTTGTTTCTCAATTTGCGATAATTAGAAATTATGATATCAGCACTGGTCAAGCGGCAGATGTTAAATAAAGTTCCTTGTGTGGACAGAACTTGCATTCGCTAATACACACACTTTAGCTAGGTGTTTGCTACGTTGCTTTGTAGTATTCATGAGAATAATAATAATAATAATGACAATTTATATGGCGCCATAATGCGGCCATACCGCTACAAGGGCGCCTCACAAACGGCTAACTGCGGGATAAGAGAATATTAACGCTGTGGATTTCTTGTGCTTTTCAGAAGTCGTCATTATCCTGGAGGACTGGAAGAATGGAGTCAGAAATACCAGAAGACCTAGAATGGCAACGCTCCGATGAATAAGAAAGAAGAAGATTCGGAACTTGTGCATTTGCTTCCCTGTAAAATTTTTAACCCATGTTTCAATTCTGTTTGCCTCTAGGCTGTTATTCTTTGTTCTGGTGTTACGGCCTTTGTTCTGGTGTTTATTCATGTCTATGAGCTTAATAGCTTTTTCTCATGTAAATAGAATCTTTCCTTATATGTAGAGGTTGGCTCAAATAGGCCAGATATGCACACCTTCGATTCTCTACGCACCTGTGTTTGTCTAATTATAATAATGAAAATGATGACTATAAATATCTTAATCTAAGATGAGGTCTCAAATAACCGCAGAACAGGAATGTACCCACTTGTTCGTAGTGAGCTCTGTATGGACCGACTGCACCATAAATGTTTGCATTGCCTGAGAAGAGAGGGTTAATATTTGGAAATTAAATGCATGACTATTGGGCATATGGCAATACAGACGCATTGGTGAGTTACAGGCGTGTTGCTTTCAGGTTACAGTGCAATGGCCAAGGTTAGCTGGTTAATGTTGCAGCAAGTGAAGGTCTTGCCTAAGTGGTAATAAATTTGTCTTCGATTAACTTTAGCATTACCTAATGAACCCTTAAATGGTAACAGGAGTGGATATGTGGATCTAGATGGTACTAATGCTGTTATTATTGGATGCTTTGAAACCAAATTTTCCAGATTGTTCTAGCTCAGGTTTACCCTTTGTTTGGTAAGGTATGCTTAGTCTTTGCTACTGATGTTGAATAGAGAGCAGAACTATTTTGGATGTGCAAGAAGAGATTAGCATCGGAATTGAGGTGTATTAAATTCATACTCGTCTAAATTATGACTACTAACATCCTAGAAATATTCCATGTTTAGATGTTGTGCATATTAAAAAAAAACAATCCTACAACTTCTCGGTTTCCCAAGAACTACGCCTGCTCTAGGTTTGTACGATATGCAGGAGTTCAGAACTCTGGACTCAGTGGACTGGCTGGATCTTTTATGTGCCATCCAGTCTACTGCAGATTATTAGTAATAATATTGCGTGGAAAGTCGTAACAACTTGTGGAGGATTTTTAGATTTCTGTTTTTGGTTTTGAATCTTTAAATATTTAAAATGTATTGGAACTTCGTGTATATCCTGCTGGCAATGCTTCTGCAGTTCACTGCAGTTCTTTCATTTTACAGGTTTGCTACACTGTACAAATTATTATTAATTTTTCTTTACTTTCTTCATTTCTAACAACTTACGAGTTTTCTTACCAATTTCTGACTAGATAGTTGTACTAACACGGTGAATCTTAAAAGCACGATTTGATTTGACAGCAAAGAAGTTGTTCTTTACGGGACTTGAAGCTAATCTCTGGTCAAAGCTGATAATAATGTAATCAGAAATGTGAATTTAAATGAGGAAGATTTGGTAATTTGGGTGACATAGAAACAATAATATTTGTGTAGTACTTGTAGTATCGAGTCGAGGCTATTGTTAGATGATGAATCTGCTGGAGTACAAGTCTCTTGTAGCCACATTGGTATCTACTGTAGTTTTCAGATGTGGCTTTTAACTGCCACTAGTGTCAGCTTAAAGGTTAGAAATATTTTGAGTTTATGCAAATTCTAAATATTTGTTTGTCTGCGAGCATCAATTAATTCGTTCTGTTTTAGTGTCGATTAGGAGATGATTATGCACACAAATAAACGGTACATGTATACTAACTCTTATGCTATCCAAAAAGCACATTGCTGTGACGTTAATACAAGACATCTTTGATTGACGCTAATGGTTATTCTATATATTTGTTCATTGCTGTAATTGCCTAAGGGTGGCAACCAGCTAACTCTTTGGTGCTATTGCGGATGATTTATTTCATATTTGGATTAAAACTGAAGAATACAAATTTTCTTCAACAGCTTTCATTGAATGCTTGAATTTAATTTCATTGGTCGTTCTTTCGTTCACTCCTGCATCTGATATGTAATTTATGGTTGAGCCACGCAACTTGCAGGAAAGCGTTTCCACTCGTTTGCATGGTGCTGTTAGATTTGGTCTTATAGTTGACAACATTTATCACATGTAAACTTTTACACTCCGATACATTTAATTCTGACTGGTACTGATTAAAAAATTTATCAATATATCTAAAAAAAAGTAATCGCGATTAATCAATTGAAATCGATTATTTGGTCCGTTAATTCTCAATGGGGAGGGGCACATCCCATCTGCAAACCCTTCTCGGCACTTCGCGCTTATCTGATTGACCTTTGGTCGCTCCTTCTCCACACGTACTTTGAATCCCCTCATTTTTTCGCCTCATAAACTTTCTGGATCCATCACTGCCTGTACATAACCAATCTGTAGTCTATGTTGAGAAAAGGCTGTCGCATTCACAAGTGCTGTATGGACAGTACAAATCAATTTGAACTATTTTAATTCAACGCAATGAACACATACGAGACATTTATGATAAATTTATCCATTATATATAACATAACTATTAACTATTCAGTCTATTCCGTAAACTAACATCATACAGGTCGTAATTACATCATGTTTTCCAAGTTGCAGGCCGTATCAGTTTACACAGGAGACCCAAAACGGGTCCTGCTAGCCAGGGCCACCTGAGACCATTAGGTTGAAAGATGTATCACGGCCAAGTCCAACTGTAAGAAGTAGCCTTAGCAACTGAGCATTAACATTCTTAAATAACTTAATTGTTTTGACTATTTGAAACTGAAAAGAAATGGAGTAAACAGGATAAACACATTCTAAAGATGTAAACTAACAGATTAACACTCGGATTTATGTGAATTACTGGCGATTCCCGAAAAATATTTTACTTCGTTTTCTCATAGGGTGTATAATACTGTGTGTATATATATATATATATATATATATATGACACTACACATATAAATATACACACATATAGTGTACTTTCTATCTATGAAATCCTAAAAATTCGATCGACCCCAATCCTCTATAGCCCCCCCCCACTTCTACAGACAATTAAAACGTTGACAATTAAGTCATTGCACATCAACCTCGAATTGAAAGTTTCGCAAGGAAAAAACGCAAAATTCGAATCATGCGTATCTCACATTGTGCAATTAATTCAGCCAGTTTATCGAACAAAGATGAACAGACATCGTAAAAGAAAGATGGCAGTCGCTACCAGATCAGGTCATCTGGTATAAAAAAAGCTAAGTCAGCAGGAACCAACTGTTGGTTGCTTCCAGGCAGTCTCTTCCTTCGACACACCCGTCCATCCATTCGTCCATCACTCGAAGTCCTGATTCCTCCTACTCGACCTATGAGGCTGACATCATATCATCATTGTTTGATGAAGATGTAGTCTTCCGCAAAGTGTTCCAAGATCGGTCCGCTATACCTCAGATCCTTGTAAGTCTGGAATCCTTTGCTTTCCATGAAACTCTTGTACGCGTCCTTTCCGCCTCTTGCGTGTCTGTACTCGACCGTCAGAGCGTGGATGTCGATACGGTCGAATGGAATGGTCTTGAGCACCTCCAGTTCCACACCCTCGACGTCGAGGCTGAAGTAGTCGACACGGGTCTGGTTGATAGCGAGAAGGATCGTCTCCAGCGGAAAACACGGAACGACGTACGTCCCATTCGTGTTTACATCACGAGACAATGGTGGAAGTGTGACGTCGTCATTGAGCATCACTTGACCCAACTGACCTTTGTTGCTTTTGAACTGCAGCTGAACACAGAAACACACACACATACTACATACACATGGCTTACAAGGGCAGTATCGTGGGGGGTGCAGTGGTGTAGTGGGTATGTTTGCTGCCATGCAGTGGGAGGGTTGCAGATTCGAATCCACCTCAATTCGCCGCGTACGGACCTTGAATGTAGCCTATCAATTGCTCAGCGCTTCGGCGTGAAACTCCGATGCAGTGTCCGCGCTGCAATCTGGGGCACCTCTGAGTAGTAGTATGAAGAGCTTGAAAGGGCGCTGTAACAAGTTCACATATAAACAAAATACTTACCAAACAATACAGTGTATGGAAAGAAGGCCTTATGGATGGAAATGTATCTCTGTCTAAGTGAGGGTCATTGCTCTTCTGCTGCTTAGTAGCTATAGCTTTAATAAAAAAAATATGGCAACCGATTGACATCTGGCTTTCAATTAATTGCCCCAGTTTTATTTTAATTTTATTAGGAACATTTATATAGCTCTCCCTCAAGACTGTCAAGTCAAAAGCGTTCCTGAACCAATGTGACAGGCTACATGCATGTAGTATTGTTGTTATATATATATGCATGTATGCGTGTGTATCCTATTATAATTGCGTGTGTCAGGCTGTGTGTGCATGTAGGTTACTATGTATGTGTAATTGTGTATGAATGTATTTATGTGCTAATGCATGTGTAAGTATAAAATGTATCTATTTAAGTATGTATGTGTAATTGTGTATATGTATGTATGTGCATATCTATGTATATGTGTGTATGTGTATGTATGTGTATGCATGTATATTAGTATCGATACTGAGTCCTGTAGGTACTCTATAAAAATGCTACTAATAATAAAGAATGAATGCATTTATGTATCTGTCTATGGCGCTCAATGAACAAAATTGTCATCTTCACCCTTATGCAGTTCCTGTGTGGGCCATATAGTATATCCTATAATTCCTTCCCTTGCTTTCTTACTTCCTCTGGGGTCTTCAAAAACTTGCCATACCTTTCTTTGAATGCAGCATCTCCATTTCCACATTGTTTCCTTATTAATAAACTTTAATTCCTCAATATACTAGCTCATGTCGACATACACATATATAAAAGTCGAGATGCATACATATAATTTAATATAGGCCTAATAGTCGACAATATACATAAAAATCCAGATACATACAGAACAATTCAGATGCATAATATATTAATGTCCAGAGACATAAATGGAAGTCCACATAAAAGCCTTCTGCCTCTTCAGTTGCTTACTTGGGTTGCGTAGTCGTATGGGCTTAAACAGGCGTTTAAGCTCCAAACATTCCTGTTCCGACCAAGAAGTTGGATGTAGTAGTACGGATTGACCTCAATTAGAAGTCCTGTCCATTCTCTGTTGTACTCGAAGGGCAAACTGTTAGAAGACATCTCGCCATCGTACGCTCCACACTCCACGAAAAAACCCTTTCTCTGAATTTCACAATCAGACCAAACATAATTATTACTCACTGACACAACTCCTCATCTCTAGGTAGGAGCATTTACTCTCCAAACAGCTCACCACCCGCTGTTCGTGGTCACTGGTGTACGGTACTCACTGTAGTGTACTACATCTATCCAGGAATTGGGGAAAGATGTTAATATTACGATAAACGGGGTTTCTTTGAATCGAGTGCGTGAAATCAAATTTCTTGGGGTGGTGTTCTCTGATGACCTTAAATGGAAGAAACATGTAGATTTGGTAGTAAACAAGGTATCTAAAATCGTGGGCATACTCTACCGAGTTGGTCATATTCTTGATGCCTATAACCTAAAACTGTTATACCATACTTTACTCGAGCCACACTTGACATACTGCTGTTCTGTATGGTCGTCACCATATAAATCTGGAAATCTAGACCGCATCCTAAGGCTCCAGAAAGCTGCTGTAAGAATAATGACCTATTCCAGTTACCTTTCTCATTCAAATCCCTTGTTTTATAGGTTGGGAATATTAAAAATTTATGAATTATCTCATTTATCAAAACTTGTGCTCATGTTTAAGTTTGTAAACAAATTGTTACCTAAACAATTTTGTAATTATTTTATAACAGTTGATCAAATCCATTCTTATAACACCAGGACCGCGTCCAATTACGTTGTCCCTTATGCACGAACTGCCTCCAGAGCACATAATCTCCAGGTCCTAGGACCTCGTTTATGGAATTCTCTATCTGTTGATCTTAAACAAGAAAAATCTTTACCTAAATTCAAAAGGGAAGTTAAATCAGGCTTCTTACTGAAGTATGCCGAATGCTAAACAGATCTTTCTAAGCAACTTATGTATTCCTCAGCATCTTTTCTTTTTAGTTTTGGCTGTTGTTTTTCTAAATTGTGTTTTCATTTCTTTTTTATTTGCTATCCTATATTTTGCACCTGTGTTTCAATTTAATTTTGTTTATATAATCTTGTACTGATGATCTTGCTATATTGCTGTAGAATTCTGGTCATTGCTATCAGTACTAACATTACTATGGTCTCACCAGAACATGGTTGATTACAATTGTGTGATATGAAACGTTGACTAAAATGTAATTGTTCATTAGGGGCCAGGTTGATATAAGCTCTTAGCTTTTTCCGGGCTTCCTGTTGCCTAGAGACCGTTCACTACCCACTGTTTGTACTTATGTTTATTTTGTTTCGTTGGCAATAAATAAATAAATAAAAAAATAAATAAATAAATAAGACTGGGAGAAGCCTAATTTGTTTATTCAGTTTTGACAGGGTAGACACAAACACAACTCTGCTAACATAACACTGTTTTAGAGAGCCAAACAGTGGCAAATGGAGTTAATACATGCTGATGCAAAGCAGGATTATTAATTTTGTATGGCCCATCATGCCACAGAGACAAACACAAGTAGGCCTAGACACAAACACAAGTTGCGCTATTGTAGCAAGCAGACTTCATGTAAAAAGCTTGCAGTAGAGGCCACTTGACCTGTATGATCCGTGGGATGCAGTGTTTAATCTAGTCACCTAGGGGACTGTGGGGTCAAGTTTATGGGGGGGGGGGGGCGGCCGATGATTTGGGCGGGCGGAGGGACGGCAATCACTGAACCAGACACATAATTATGATACCTTTTGACCAGTGTTGTACAGTAACGAAGTAAAAGTAACGCGTTACTGTACTTAAGTAAAAGTTTGAGTACTTATTTCACATGTAGGCTAACGAAGTATCGAAAAAATAAAATACTTTTACTTTCAACAAAGTAAAAATTTTACCCATATTTCAGTACTTTTACTTCGTTACAATTTATGCGACACTCGTTACAATGTTCATTACTTCAAAGCGTTAATTAACATTTCGTTTCGCTAAGCTAAGACAGCTTATTCAAATTTGCATGCCTAAAAATAGATTTTCGATGGTGGTGCACGCTGGATGCACTGCCATTTCTGCAGCAGAAGTGCTCTTCGGCTGTGCATTGTGCTAAAATGAATCAGAAGCGTGCGTATTAGACTCAATGATAACCATTTCGAGAATTTAGTATTTTTGAAGGTTAATAATCAATTGAGTTACATGTATACAGTTGTAGAAATAAGGCTCGGTACTTTTACTTTTTATTTAAAAAGTATTATTGGAAGGGGATACTTTTTACTTTTACTTAAGTAAAATTTGTGATGAGTACTTTGACTTTTACTTAAGTAATTAAAATCCACTTTACTTTTACTTTTACTTAAGTACATTTTCCAGATACTTTCAACAACACTGCTTTTGACCAGGGCTTAAAGTGTGGCTGAGTGGCTGATGGTCATGGACGGCAAGTCACGGCATCCATGCACTTATTTTAAAATATGAATGCCGTCCTGCCACTTATTGGCCAGCACACACTGGAAATGTATGGGGCGTCCAGGTACTTCTTTTGGAGAGGTAAGGGGCGTCCAGGCACTTATTTTTCCACACTTTAAGCACTGCTTTTGACCGAATTTTTACGTGTGTAATTGAAGAGGGGGGGCAATTAGTACGCATAAACAGGTAAAAACCTCTAGAAATTTTCTGTGGAAGTCATTCCTGGGGAACCTTCCCTCTCACTCTCAGAGAAAACAATGGAATGCATTTTAGCTGGTGTCTCTGTGTCTGGACAGGGGCGGATCCAGGGGGGGCTTATCCGGCCATGGCCCCCCATTTAGAATTTCCATGTATCGTGGCCCCCCCCCCATTTGGATTGAACATGCTGTGGAACAATGTACATATTGTACAATTTGGCCCCCCCCCCCCTATTAAGAAATAGGGGGGGCCATCTATATAAATTTATGTGATTGATTGATTGATTGAAATACCCATGCATTGCGGCCCCCACCTCGGAAAATTTAGCCGGATGACTAAAAAATAAAAAATAAAAATAAAAACTTTTTCGGCGGACAAAACGGTATTATTTCCCCGAAAATCTGGCCGGATGACTAAAAAAAAAGGTCGTCAACTTTTTTGGCGGATACGCGAAAGAAAATTTTTCCCAAGGCCTAAATTTTTTCCCGGACCCAAAACCAAGAATTTTTGGCCCCCCCCCCCCCCCGTCCAAAATTTCTGTATCCGCCCTTGTGTCTGGATACTAGGCCTATGTGAAATGAATCAACGAGACAGAGGTGTGTGCATGGAGATCATAATCTCCAAACTACTAAAGCGCTACTCGAAAGCCAAGTGCGGGCACCAGCTGATTCACAAGCGCTGCGTTGATTCAAAGCCTGTTCATAAGAGTAGTCCAAAGGAGGTCCGGGTTCTGTTGCCATAGGATCAGAGGCAGCGGAACAGCTACTAAGGCGGATATCGTCTGGGACAAAAAGAGGGATAGAGGAGAGAGGGAAAGAGAGAGATAGAGACAGAGAGAGTGGGACAGAGAAAGAGACACACAGACAGAGAGAGGGAAGGGTGGGAGGGACGGACAGAGACGTAGGGCAGTGAGAGAGATAGGGAGAGGGATAGATCATAGATATAGGGATCCGAAGAGTAAGAGAAACAGAAACTAGAGAGAGAAAGAACCATAATATATATATATACATATATATATATAATTTATATATATATACACATATATATATACATATACAATTAGTCATTTATACCGCGCTTTAATAAAAACAAGTCTTGCACAAGAGGCGCTTCACTCTAATCTAGTCATAATGCAATGAAAACAAATGAGTTTTTAACTTTGATTTAAACTCTGCAATGGATGAACACTGGTATATATATATATATATATATATATATATATATATATACATGCAGAGAGAGAGAATGGATTATGGATACCTTTTGTTTGAGCAGAGCGTCGACTTCCTTCGACTGCGGTGTTTCTTCGACTTTGACTCCTCTGGCCAGCGTGATCGGTCCTTCATTCGATGGAGGATGAATGAGCTGACGAGCCACCTGAATTAGCTTTGCATCCCGTGCTGGAGTCTTTTGCATCACAAGTTGCTGCATTACGGCAGCTGCTTCAGTGTCGATCGACTTTACGATTCTGTTGATGAACTGTAGACGATTATCTGCTCCACTTCCTCCTCCTCTTCCTCCTCCTCTTCCTCCTTCTTCTCCTCCTCCTCCACCTCCTATCTCAAGTCTGCTGGTTTTGACGGCGACCGAAAGACGCTGGTGCTCGTAGTAGTTACTCCATGATGCAGTGTAGGCTGTGTAGCGGTAGGTAATCAGCAGACACAGCAGCGTCATGAATGACAGAGATAAAACGCTTCTACGACGAAAGTCACCTTTAGAAATACACAATTCAATACATCATCCACGAGCAGTGAGCACCATCTCACGTAGACATCCATATACCAAATGTAATCGAAGGCCTATATGCAAGTACATGGGCGGATACGCGGGGGGGGGGGACAAAAAGGTCATTAGATTTAAAATAGCCGGAGTTGCCACTGATTTAAAAAAAAATTTGGGAGAAAGACTAAGAAACGTCATCAGATTTTTAGGCAAAGTACAAAAAAAGTTGACCAAAGATCATAAAATAATTTTGGCCTAGGCCTACTCCTTAATTTCTGTAGGCCTATCCGCCCATGTGCAAGTAGGCTATGTAGCACATTCGTTTATAGCGTAGGCCTAATTATATTTTATGGTAACAATTTCACGAGTTGCTGAACTTGAAATTTTGCTATCGTCTGACACATCTTTAAAATATTTATTCGTTTTGTGATCATGGCTACAAAGTAGGCTACGGAAAATCGGAAATAGATCTGGGTCATCTGGCCTATCTTTTTTATCGTCTTAAAATATTCGTTCACAATGTCCGAATATTATAAGACGTTACAACGATAGATTTCCGATTTGCCGTATATTTGTAGCGAGATGACATTGTAATTACCTGAACGCTGACAAGACAACACGACTGGTGGAGGACGAGATGGAAGAAGGCGCATGTGACGTGGTACGCTGACGACACGCCGGTCGCAAGGTAGGCCTATAATACTTTTTCGCTGATAAGTAACCAGACGGAGAGCAACCGATACTTAACTGGATCCTGATCAACTGATAGAAGGAAACGGTCTTATACTCGGATGATTTACAATTTTACAGGAAGCCGATCTCGTCTGCTGTACGTAGGCCTACGTGAGACGACGCATGATTCGATTATTGACGCTGAGCCAGCTGCTAGGCCTATAGCTGGAGATCGATTGAGGTAGGCTACTACGTACGGTACTGGTACAGCATCGGCCTCGACGATAAAAGGCCGATGGCGTCGAGAGATCGAGAACGAATAGACGCTTCCGGTAGCACGACGAGACCGACGCAGGTGAAACCTGGAAAGTACGATGGGTCCGCGGGTCCATGGAGTCTCTCCTAGCCCAGCTCGTGTGTGTGTGTGTGTGTGCGTGTGTGTGTGTGTGTGTGCGCGCGCGTCACAATAAGTGAACCGCCTTGGACCGAGTGAACTTCCTGCGTTGCTCGCTCGACAATGCAGCCACACAGTTGATCTGGGTGTGGGACGTTGGAGGCTTGGAGCCAAGCAGGACGTGAGCTGCGATCGGCTGGTGGAAAAGCTCAAGGAAACGATATACAGCGTGCAAGTCCAAGCTGAGTCATTCCATGCGCAACTCTACTACCGAAGACAGCGCTCTAACGAGACTCTGAGCGACCTGGTCCACGAAATCCGTCGCCTCGTGGTGCTCGCCTACCCATGCAGTGACCTCCAACGAGACAACCCAGATTATCACCAAGAATAATTAAGGATAATGATAATGATAATGGCTTCATCACGTGACCCGCAGTTGATCCACGTCGTTCGTCATCTGAACGATCCTCCACCGACATGTGAAAGTTTAGGTCTATCACTGGACACTGGTAGGCTACTTCTGACCTTCATCTAGTCAATCACCAAAAACCGACTACAGTGAGCGTAGCAGGTTGTCATAAAAATACAGGACTTTTTACAGGACACAAAAAATAAAAATACAGGACATCTTAATAAAAAATCCAGTAGGTCTACAGATTTGTTTTCATTCTAGGCCTACTAGGCTATATAATGTGGGGCGCGGTGGTGGGTTCTTGTTTTTTAATTCACCCCAGGTTCTAAGTTGACGGTATTTATCGCGTGAGGGTCGGTTAGGGCTCAGGTTAGGCATTGTGAGGGTCGGTTAGGATTAGTTAGGGTTAGTGCAGTCATTCTGACAGGTGCATGTACATACTCAACACATAAAACGGACATGGAAAGCATGATTGGGGTGAATTAAAAAACAAGTACCCGGTGGTGTAGCTAGGTAGTAGGCCTAGTGGCGTCGTTGCCTTGGAGCCGAAAGGTTCGAGCTTTAATTGAATCCACCTCGCCGCGTAAGGAACTTGGGCAAGTCCTTCACTCACAATTGCTCAGCGCTTCTGCGTGAAAGTCCTATGCAGTGTCCGCTTTGCATTCGGGAGCGCCTCTGAGTAGAGGGAGCTAGAAGGAGCGCTATAACAAGTGCACATACAAACAAAAATATAAAATCTTCGAGAATTTCTCAGCAGCCACCGGCGCTATAATATATAAGCTTAGTGGCAGCCAGTCAGTAGCATTTCCTCATTGTCAAAATACTGATATACTTTTGTAGATGATCCTTTCTTTGGCAGGTAGCAATTGAGTGGAGGTTTTCAGAACTTCAGACAGGGCCGGATTAAGAAATGTGGGGCCCTGTTCGGAATTGTTATTGGGAATCTTTGGCTAAAATTTGATGAATTTTCTTATTTTGGTCGAAATTTCCTTAGGATATACCGATTTTCCCTGCCAAAATAGCTGACGACCTAGCTTTTTCAAGTCGTTTGGTCGAAATTTCGTCAGAATATACCAATTTTTTTCGTAAACAAATGTTTGTTTAGCAAGTGTGGGGCCCCTAAAGTGTGGGGGTCCCTGTTCGACCGAACATGTTGAACATGCCTTAATCCGACCCTGACTTCAGAAGTGGTTTGCTTACTTTACTACTGGAATGATGTAGTAGGCCTATAGGGCCTACGACAGGCTACGAGGCATTGCTGTCGACCCGTCAAGGTTGTTTTGAACCCGTTGAACAGAGGGTAAGTTTTTTTTAACGATGGGCGATGGCCCACAGATATTGCCGTATTAGTCAAGACGTACGAGTTTACAATCCCATGCACGTGCGATGGTAGGCTATTTGCTATGTGGTCATAAAGTGAATTAAGATAAATTCAACGACATGGGAAAAGACATCAATTTGATCACTTCTTTTTGTATCACGTAGCGATCTATTATGCCTACTTTTCTTACCAATAAACGAACATAATGAAAATAATTAGTCCACTCACTTCGAAACGCCATTTTGTTGACACAGCTAGTGGTTGGTAGCTAATTGATATTCAAGACGCAGTGCATGTTACGTCATTAGTTGCTGCATTTCTGGAATCTGGAGACCGGACAGATTTCTATTCGGCCTTCCGTTGCCCTTACTTACTTACTAAATACGACCAGTGATGCCACATTGCCACTCATAGCTTTTTCCACCTAAATCTAGATTTTTTTTATCTTGTCTATAGTTTCCAACCTTTTCTCGGGGTCTATAGATTTTTCTCACTTAGAAGGCCTACCGTATGTAGGTTATTACTATTCTTGAAACATCACTTACATTTTCCAGGCATTTTCACATAGGCCTCCATCAGTGTGTAAAAGCATATTATGAAACACTACAGAAATTTAGATGTTTTTTAAAACTCAAAGGCTAAAAGGTCGTCAGAAATTTCAAGCGCAAAGAAAAAACCTTCCGTCTTAAAAGTTTCTACGTAGGCCGGCCTATAGCCTACGCCCAGGCCTATTTCTCAGACAAATTCTACGTAGCTTATAATTCAGACAAATTCTACGTATTTCTCAACGTAGGCCCTAGGCCTAAAGCCTGTCTAGCTTTTCTATCCTTTTAAAGGCCAGATCTGACTTTTTAAAATAGCTATGTGCCATCCAGTCTACTGCAGATTATATTAGTAATAATATTAAGTGGAAAGTCGTATTAACAACTTGTGGAAGATTTTTAGATTTCTATTTCTGGCTGTGAATCTTTAAATATTTAAAATGTATTGGAACTTCGTACGTGTATATCCTGCTGGCAATGCTTCTGCAGTTCATTGGAGTTCTTTCATTTTGCGGGTTTGCTACACTGTACAAATTATTATTAATTTTCTTTGCTTTCTTCATTTCTAACAACTTTCGAGTTTTATTATTACCATTTTCTGACCAGACAATTGTACTAACACGGTGAATCTTAAAAGCATGATTTGATTTGACAGCAAAGAAGTTGTTCTTTACGGGACTTGAAGCTAATCTCTGGTCACTGCGGATAATAATGTAATCAGAAATGTGAATTTAAATGAGGAAGATTTGGTAATTTGGGTGACATAGAAACAATTTGTGTAGTACTTGTAGTATCGAGTCGAGGCTATTGTTAGATGATGAATCTGCCTGAGTACCAGTCTCTTGTAGCCACATTGGTATCTACTGTAGTTTTCAGATGTGGCTTTTAACTGCAGCTAGTGCTTAAAGGTTAGAAATATTTTGAGTTTGTGCAAATTATAAATATTTGTTTGTCTGCGAACATCAATTAATCCGTTTTTTAGTGTCGATTAGTAGATGCTTATGCACACAAATAAATGGTACATGCATACTAACTCTTATGCTATCCAAAAAGCACATTGCTGTGACATTACAAGACATCTTTGATTGACGCTTAAATGGTTATTCTAGATTTGTTCATTGCTGTAATTGCCTAAGGGTGGCAACCAGCTAACTCTTTGGTGCTATTGCAGATGATTTATTTCATATTTGGATTAAAACTGAAGAATAAAAATTTCCTTCAACAGCTTTCATTGAATGCTTGAATTTAATTCATTGCTCGTTCTTTCTTTCACTCCTGCATCTGATATGTAATTTATGGTTGAGCCACGAAACTTGCAGGAAAGCGTTTCCACTAGTTTGCATGGTGCTGTTAAATTTGGTCTTAGTTGACAACATTTTATCACCTGTAAACTTTTACACTCTGATACATTTAATTCTGACTGGTACTGATTAAAAAATTTATCAATATATATCTAAAAGATTTAATCGCGATTAATCAATTGAAATCGATTATTAGGGGAATGGGGAGGGGCACATCCCAACTGCAAACCCTTCTCGGCACTTTGCGCTTATCTGATCGACCTTCAGTCGCTCGTTCTCCACACGTACTTTGATTCCCCTCTTATTTTTTTCACCTCATAAACTTTCTGGATCCATCACTGCCTGTACATAACCAATCTGTAGTCTATGTTGAGAAAAGGCTATCGCGTTCACAAGTGATGTATGGACAGTACAGATCAATTTGAACTATTTTAATTCAACGCAATGAACACATACGAGGCATTTATGATAAATTTATCCATTATATATAACAACTATTAACTATTCAGTCTATTCCGTAAACTAACATCATACAGGTCGTAATTGCATCATGTTTTCCAAGTTGCAGGCCCCATCAGTTTATACCTGTAGGAGATCCAAAACGGGTTCTGCTAGCCAGGGCCACCTGAGAGCATTAGGTTTAAAGATGTAAAGGCCAAGTCCAACTGTAAGAGGTAAGCAACTGAGCAGTAACATTTTTAAATATCTTAATTAATTATTTTGATTATTTGAAACTGTAAAAGAAAAGAAGTAAACAGGATAAACACATTCTAAAGATAAAAACTAACAGGTTAACACTTATTTATGTGAATTAGTGGTGATTCCCGAAAAATATTTTATTTCGTTTTTCTTAGGGTGTATATATATATATATATATATATGACACTACACATAGACATATGTATATATATATATATATATATATACACACACTTATATAGTGTACTTTCTGTCTATGAAATCCTGAAATCTCGATCGACCCCACGGCCCCTCACCCCTACAGACAATTAAAACGTTGACACTTAATTAAGTCATTGCACATCAACCTCGACTTGAAAGTTTGCAAGGAAAAAATGCAAAATTCGAATCATGCATATCTCGCATTGTGCGATTAATTCAGTCAGTTTATCGAACAAAGATGAACAGACATCCTAAAAGATGGCAGTCGCTAGTCGCTACCAGGTCAGGTCATCTGAAGTAAAAAAAACTAAGTCAGCAGGAACCAACTGTTGGTTGCTTCCAGGCAGTCTCTTCCTTCGACACATCCGGCCATCCATCCATCCATCACTAGAAGACCTGATTCCTCCTACTCCTATATAGATGAGGTTATCATATCATCTTTGATGAAGATGTAGTCTTGCGCAAAGTGTCCCGACTTCGGTTCGTTATACGTCAGATCCTTGTAAGTCTGGAATCCTTTGCTTTTCATGAAGCTCTTGTATGCGTCCTTTCCGCCTCTTGCGTGTCTGTACTCGACCGTCAGAACGTGGATGTCGATACGGTCGAATGGAATCGTCTTGAGCACCTCCAGTTCCAGACCCTCGACGTCGAGGCTGAAGTAGTCGACACGGGTCTGGTTGATAGCGAGAAGGATCGTCTCCAGCGGAAAACACGGAACGACACGACACATTCATGTTTACTTCACGAGACGATGGCGGAAGTGTGATGTCGTCATTGAGCATCACTTGACCCAACTGACCTTTGTTGCTTCTGAACTCAAGCTGAACACAGACACACACATACTACATACATAAATACATACATGGGTCATTCCGCCTCAATTCAACAAATGGCTCCAGGTCGACCATCTCAGATTTCAATGAAAATTTTACAGAATGTTTATTAGTGTATTAGAGGAAACTATGCAAAATTTTAGATCAATATCTTTAGTAGTTTTGAAGATATTAAATTTTAAAGACGTCTGGGGTGACCTCGTTTTTTGACGTTTTGGAACTTGCGTCTAAATTTGTAGCGCCATTCAGAAGCTCATAACTTCATTGATATTGCAGATAGCTTTATGAAATTTTTAGGATGTTTAGTCTTTGTCGTTTAGATGACATGCTGAAAAAACGAAAGATCAGTGTTGAAAATTCTGATGTTAGGACCCCACTGAAAATGGGGGAAACAAACTTGCGATTGTCTGATGATCATACTTTGCAGCCACAGTATGGCCAGGTTGAGGTTTCATTAAAGAATCTTTTAACAGCTCTTGATACTAATGTACTTGCTTTGCAAAAATAAGCAAAAATTTTTCATTTCTGATGCATGTCTATTGCCACATGGCCTTCCAAAAATGGAAAATTGTGTTCCAAAGACAATTTTCAAGGTCCAATATCATCATGTATGTTAGGTCATAGAGGAATAAAATTTGCATCATTGGAAAGAGTAGCTCAGATACTCTAAGTTCACCAAAAATTGTGATGGTGTTCCGTCTTGTTCGTGCAATACTTTAATTTCAATTGCGGCAGTGTTTTCTGCAAATAACTTGCGACTGTCTGATGATCATACTTTGCAACCCAGGTGTGGCCAGATTGAGAGTGTATTAAAGAATGTTTTAACAATTTTTGATACTAATGTACTTGTTCTACAGAAATATGCAAAAATTGTGCATTTCTGATGCATGTCTACAGCCACGTAGCCCTCCAAAAATGGAAAATTGTATTCCGAAGACAATTTTTAAGGTCGAAGATCATCATGTTTGTAAGGTCATAGAACAATGAAATTTGCATCACTGGAAAGAGGAGCTCAGATACTCTAAGTTCACCAAAAATTGTGATGGTGTTCCTTCTTGTTGGTGCAATACTTCAATTTCAATTGAGGCACTGTTTTATGCATTCGCGAGTTCATTACGGCATCAAGAACATGGCATTATGTTGTGAAATAATCTCTGTAATAAGTCAGTTTACTCAGATTTCAGTCTCTTCATTTCCCTCAGTTCTTGGTGGATATCTACTATGGTGAGTTACTATGATATGAAGGAAGATACGTCTTAAGATGTATCCATGTCCGAATAGATGCAAATTGGCATTTGTGCAATATTTCCAAATTTATAAGTTAAAGAGCACCAATAGCATCACCCAGTTTCTTGCATTTTTGAAAAGAGCACAAAAAACTGATTACATGAAAATAATATCAGTCCTCTAGTTCATTTCCTGGCCTTGATATGACAGTCCAAACTTTGGGTATCATGCCATTTTCTCGTGATCAGTTTTGTGCTAATTGACTTAAAAAAATTGGTAAATTGGTAAAAAAGTTGAGACATTCTGTTGATATTTGCACTGTAATTCATTATTTTGCATGCATTTCAATTAAAAAATTTCCAGATGAATTTAGGTGTTATAAATATTTTTTCTTTTATTGGGTTATTTGAATTAATAAAATTTTCACGATATTTCGTCTTGGCTTTTACATTAAAATGCCATAGAAACTAATTATCAGTGTTGCAAACTGTGATGCTATGCCCAATTTATTAAAATGATAAAAAATTGCTTGTCTCATAACATGACTTGCAACCAAATGTCGCTAATAATAATATTTACAACAAAACTAATCACGAGAAAACGGCATGATACCCAAAGTTTGGACTGTCATATCAAGGCCAGGAAATGAACTAGAGGACTGATATTATTTTCATGTAATCAGTTTTTTGTACTCTTTACAAAAATGCAAGAAACTGGGTGATGCTATGTATGTGTAGGCCTATGAATGCATTTATGTGCATAATGTGCTAATGCATGTGCAAGTATAACTGTATCTATTTAAGTATGTATGTTTAATTGTGTATATATATGTATGTGCATATCTATGTATATGTGTGTGTGTGTGTGTGTGTATGTATGTGTATGCATGTATATTAGTATCGATACTGAGTCCTGTAGGTACTCTATAAAAATGCTACTAATAATAAAGAATGGATGCATTTATGTATCTGTCTATGGCGCTCAATGAACACAATTGTCGTCTTCACCCTTATGCAGTTCCTGTGTAGGCCATATAGTATAGCCTATAATTCCTTCCCTTGCTTTCTTACTTCCTCTGGGGCCTTCAAAAACTTGCCATACCTTTCTTTGAATGCAGCATCTCCATTTCCACATTGTTTCCTTGTTAATAAACTTTAATTCCTCAATCTACTAGCTCAAGTCGACACACATATGAAAGTCGAGATGCATACATGTATAGACCTAATAGTCGACAATATACATAAAAATCGAGATATACACACAACAATTCAAATACATATTTTATTTTATACTAGCTGTACCCGGCCACGCGTTGCTGTGGCAGAAAAAACCTCCCCTCCCTCCCCCTCCCCTCCCTTCCCCTCCCCCTTACACCTCCCCCTCCCCCCATCCCATTGCTCCCCCTCCCCTCCCACCTCTCCCCTCCCTTTCCACTCCCCTCCCTCTTTGTCCCGGTCCCTCTTCCTTCTTTCCTCCATCACACCGTTCATATGCGCTTTCGCGATTTTTGGGCGACTTTTGGGCAACCCTGATCGAATCTTGCAGTAAGTTGGTGATCTCGCGACTTTTGGGCAACTTCACAACGTGATTCCGGGACAACGCGTTTCGGAAATCTGGCAACCCTTCGGCTTTGTTGAATTTGCAAATGGCGGTCGAGCGGAATGCAAAGTTCACTTTTTGTGAAAAATATTGGGTTTTTCGGATAAAAAGCAAAATGGAAACTCTCCTATTGGAATGGAAGGTTTTGTTAAATTTTCAAAACAATCTGTGCGGTACTTTTCGAGAACACTTTACACAAACTATTGGAAAGTTTCATTTTTATTTATATAGATTAATGTCCAGAGACATAAATGGAAGTCCACATAAAAGCCTTCTGCCTTTTCGGTTGCTTACTTGTGTCGCGTAGTCGTATGGACTTAAACAGGCGTTAATGCTCCACACATTTCTGTTTCTACCAAGAAGTTGGATGTAGTAGTACGGATTGACCTCGATGAGAAGTCCCGTCCACTTTCTGCTGTACTCGAAGGGCAAACTGTTCGAAGACATCTCTCCATCGTACGCTCCACACTCCACGAAAAAGCCCTTTCTCTGAATTTCACAATCAGACCAAACATAATTATTATTCACTGACACAACTGCTCATCTCTAGGTACGAGCATTTAGTCATTAATTTTACTCTCCAAACACCTCACCGCTGTTCTTGGTCACTGGTATACTCACTGTACTGCAGCTATCCAGGAATTGGGGAAGATTTGGAGAAGTCTGTGATCAACCAATCCAATCAATATTTGTTTATTCAGTTTTGACAAGGTAGACACAAACACAACTAGAGCTGCTAACATAACACCGTTTTAGAGAGCCGAACAGTGGCAATTGGAGTTAATACATGCTGATGCAAAGTAGGATTATTAAGTTTTATGGCCCATCATGCCACAGAGACAAACACAAGTAGGCCTACACAAGTTGCGCTATTGTATAGCAATCAGACTTCTTGTAAAAACCTTGCAGTAGAGGCCACCTGACCTGTATGATCCGTGGGATGCAGTGTTTAATCTAGTCACCTGGGGGTTGTATGGGGAGGGGAAAAATTCTGGTTTATGGGGGGAAACGGCCGATGATTTGTGCGGGCGGACGGCAATCACTGAGCCAGACACTGATGGTACCCTTTGACCGGATGTTTAGGGTCTCTGTCTAAATTTTCGATAAACTAACATTTTTTAATTTGATGACTTTTGTTGAACTATTCTGCTGGCATGGCAAATTTTACATATATGCATGTAAGCAAGAACTGTGGAAATTTTCTGGGGGAATGTTACGTGTGTAATTGGGGGACGGTAAATGGTACATATAAAAATGTAAAAAATCTCTAGAATTTTTCTCGGTAAGTCACTCCTGGCGGAACTTCTCTCTCACTTCCAAAGAAAAATCAATGGAATGCATTTTAGCTGGTATCTCAGTGTCTGGATACTAGGCCTATGCGAAATGAACCAATGAGAGAGAGGTGTGAGCATAGAGATTGTAATTATAATCTCCAAACTCCTAAAATACTTGAAAGTCCTGCTAAACCTGGGCAACCACAAATAGAAGTTTGTGTCAAGATGGTGGTGACAGTTCTAAGAGAGTAGTAATCATCAAACAATATAGACGAGACAAAAACAGAAATAAGACAATAACAGTAATAAGCTAGACGACACAATAGTAAAGAAATCATTATAGGCAAACTATTGTGATACCCCACAACGAGTGGTAAAAATATAACCGTATATCTATATAGCAAGTAATAGCCCACCCAACTATAATCATATATATCAGTTCAACATAGGGAGACCAGCAATATCACAATGTGAACAAAAGAGACATCTAGTGAAACATTGGCCAAGTCAATAGTTAACATAAGTCAGTAAATAAAAATATTTTTAAAAAGAAGTAACATACTACACTATGGGATTGTAACCTGATTAAGTCAATGGGGATCCATATATGTCGGTCAGGAAATGAAAGAAATCAGACCACAATGAGAAACTTTTTAAGGTGATTTTTAAAGTGGCTGGTGGATTGTAAGGTAGATATATGAGCCGGAGGCCATTCCAAATCTTAGGCCCCAAATATTTTATTGAAAACTGTTTAATTTTTAGGCATGCATATTCACTGCGGTAGCAGCTAGCATTCCTAGTAGCATGGTCATGAAGTTTAGAGCCAGTAGTGAAATAATTAAATGGGCAATATTTAGACTCTGGTGGTAACGATGCATAAACAGACATTATTTGGAACTTGTTGATATTTAGTAGAGACAGTAGCATATGGTTTAAGTAAAGAGGAGCCGAGCTGAACCTCCAATGAACACCACATATTAATCGTATGGCACGATTTTGCAATATAATCAATGGGTTGACTCGGGAAGGATAGTTAGAACCCTAAGATATATTACAATAAGATACATGTAGGTAAGGAAAAATTAGTGTATAATAAAGATTAAAGAGAAGAAATTTGGGAAGGCAATGTTTAATCCTATGAAGGACCCCAATGTTTTTAGCAATCTTCTTCACAATAGTTGAAATATGATCCTTCCAAGAAAGGTGGCTATCAACGATGACCCCAAGAAATTTAGATGAATTGGTTTGGGCGATAGGGACATTATTAATTAGAAGTAACCTATTCACATCATGGTCAATTTTCTTTTTAGTGTGAAATAAAATGAAGTTGGTTTTATCAAGATTAAGAGATAATCTATTAGCTTTGAACCATTGCTCTATCACGGATAGCTCATTATTAGCTATATAAAATAGGTGACCTAAAGAGTGGTGAGAAAGGAAAACTTTTGTGTCATCAGCGAATAGTATAAATTTGAATACAGATGAGGTCATAGACAAGTCATTGATATATAAGAGGAAGAGGAGTGATCCAAGTATTGACCCTTGGGGGAACACCACAGGAAACGTCCAAGGCCACAGATTTTTGACCCTTAAATTAAACAAATTGGCTTCTGTTACTTAAGTAGTCTAAAAAACCAGGAATTACTAACACCTCGAAAGCCATAGTATTCAAGTTTTTTAATCAGAATTTTATGATTGACAGTGTCAAAAGCTTTTGACAGATCAAAAAAGATACCCATAGAATTTTTTTTCATCCATTGCATTAGTACCGTATTTTCGCGAATATAACACGCACACGGGTATAACACGCACCCGAATATAACCCGCTACTTTTTGCGATTTCAGTAAAAATTGAATTATATAAGACGCACCCGACTATAAGACGCACCCATTTTCGTGCATCAAACTACACGTGATACTCGAACGTGTACGCTAACGTTCATGTGACTCGTACATTATATAATTTCTGCCTGTGTATATTCGTAACTGGTTCAATTAAACGCAAATTAAAATAATCTGCTTAAATTCTATTTTTAAATGGAAGATTCCTGCTAAAATGAACGTTTCAATAAAGTCTACTATAATTATAAATATAACGATTTCTTGTAAGCGCGAATTACCTTGTTTCTGATTCTTTGCTGGCACCAGTTAGGTCTTCACAAGGTAAGGTATTCGTCGTTTAAAAATTATAGGCCTAACCTGAAAGGAGACTTCGACATAAGCCGGTTTAATTAAGCAAAGCGATCTTGTTAAAAGTATTTTTAGTGAATTTAAGTATGCGCCCATTGTAACATTTTTTCTACAATTCAAGTTATATTGAAACCAGAATTTATTTAATCAACCCCCACTTCCATATAACCTTAAATTACGAGCATATAACCTACTATCGTGACATGGGGTAATGACGAGTTTATGCTCTACACTTAGGCCTAGTATTGGCGTTCTCAATAACGACGGTTTTTGACCAGGAAATTTAATAAATTTTCGAAAAGTTATGTCTTTATGCCAAGAAAACATACTTAAGCGTGTATATAAGTGGAAGATTATATTTAAAGTGGGAACAAACGCGTGTTACTTTCACGAACGCATATTCGAATAATCCAAGATGGCGACCCTTGCGGAGGTATAGATTGCATATAAAATCGCCATTTGCTTGAAGAGCTAGTTTTAAATGATGCCAGTTTTGATAAATCTAGTGAATAATAATTGTTTGATATATCAATTGACGAAATAAAGTGGGTTTGGCCAGGAAAATCTGACTTTTACACGGGTTCACAGATGGCATTCACCGCATTCGCCATGTCACTGCACAGAAGCTGGGATGCAACAATTTGGTAATTGGCAAGCCATTCTGGCAAATTTGTACTTCATTTTTGATGCCGTGGACAATAATTACGTTTTATTTATATTTTAATGTGGAAGAGCTAGCGGATGACACTAGAAAGGAGGATTAACGACTGTGTGAAAACCGCAAAATTATGCGCTATAACAATTCAAAGCTTTAATTTCCTGAGCTCCATACCTGCGCTGTGCGAGCGATAATACAGAATAATATGTTTTCATTCGTTTATTTAAAATTGAAAACGACGGACAATTACAATTTATAATATAATATTTAGTAATATTTGACTTTTATATTTAAACTCAAATAATATTTTTTTCCATTTTCAATTGTGATTTTCTGCGGCTCTGACATTTTATGAAAATGATGATAAACGAATATTTGTACTGACGTCGGACTTGACGCCATATAATTTCGTCGACGTCCATGCCTCCGCATTGTAAGTAAAAAACCTGTTTATAGCAGTTTCTGACCATGACCTGAAAATAATCTGGTTCAAAATTTGGCTGTGTAAAAAATAATTTGTATAACACGCCCCCGAGTATACCCCGCGGGTAGGGTGCGTGGTTTGTAAAAACTTATATAACCCGCGTGTTATATTCGCGAAAATACGGTAATATTAGATTGCAGGTCCAGTAAGGCCATGTAAGTTGAGAGATTACACTGAAATCCATACTGCACATGGGATAATAGTCTAAACTTATTAAGATAATCAATTACTCTATTAGACACATGTAAGTTTTTCAATTTATTTTAGAAAAAAAGAGAGTACCGTGATTGGTTGATAATTACTAGTCATCTTTTCATCCCCAGTTTTATAAATTGGAGTAATTTTAGCAATTTTTAGCTCATTGGGAACTAATCCAGTAGAGAATAAAGCATTTATTATAGAGCATAGAGGGGTAGCAATAGCACCAATAGTAGTTTTAGCTATAAAGGGGCTAATTTCATCAGGGCTAGATAATGAGGCTCTCAATAAACCAGAAACCTGAATAATCTCAAGATCAGATGTAGGAGCAATGCCAAAGAGCACATAGGTGAAGTGGGCATGAAGTGCTCGAAGGAAGTGGTGGCTATAAAGATTTTACAGGCAAGTGTGGTTCCTAATGGTAGTACAATAAGAGTTAAAGGAATTGGCAATGAGTACTGGATCCTGTAAATGACACCCACCTTAGCAGCTGCTCTGCCCCTCCGGACGGACGGGACGGAGAGGGATAGACAGACATAGGGAAAGCGTAATAGAAACCGAAACTAGAGCGATAAAGAACCATCATTATAGAGAATGGATACCTTTTGTTTGAGCAGAGCGTCGATTTCCTTCGACTGCGGCGTTTCTTCGACTGCTCTGGCCAGCGTTATTGGTCCTTCGTTGGGTGGAGGGTTAATGAGCTGGCGAGCCACTTTAATTAGCTTTGGATCCCCTGCTGGAGTCTTTTGTATGATGAGTTGCTGTATTATGGCAGCTGCTTCCGTGTCGATCGACTTTATGATTCCGTTGATGAACCGACGTTTATCTGCTCCTCCTCCTTCTCCTCCTACTCCTCCTTCTGTTCCAAGTCTTTCGCTACGCCGGTGCTCGCTGTCGATCTTACTCCATAATCCAGCATAGAGAATAAGTAGAAACAGCAACGTACGCGTCATGAATGACAGAGACAACACGCTTCTCTGACGAAGTCCTGCATTAGAAATACACAATAATTCAATACATCATCCATCACCATCTCATGCAGACACATCACCATCTCATGTAGACACATCACCATCTCATGCAGACACATCACCATCTCATGCAGACACATCACCATCTCATGCAGACACATCACCATCTCATGCAGACACATCACCATCTCATGTAGACATCCCTACAACAATCATTGTAACACGCTAGATATGACAACCATTGTTGATGCCTTTACTTATTTTGTCTTCTCAACCGAGTCCGTGACCTTGGTGTTACTCTGGACGAAGGGCTCACTTTTGCTAAACACATTCACTCACTCAGCCGTGCCTGTTATTATCAACTGCGTCAATTATGCACTGTTGCTCTCTCGCTTACTTCTACTATTGCTGCAACCCTTGTCCATTCTTTTGTTAACACCATACTTGACTACTGCTGCTCTCTAGCATTCAGCTATAATAATGTATAGAGATTTTCGAGTGCCATAAATTGGTAAGCAAATGATTTAGACGTAGCAATGATTCAGAAGCACTTGGAGAAAGGAAACGTCAGTCAAGTGAGGCCTGTGTAAAAAGTTTTTAGATGAACATTTCTTGAATTCGGCCGTCGATGTAGAGTCCCATGTGACTGATGAAAGAGTGTTCCATATCCGAGCGGCTGATGAGGTGAAGGATCTAGTATTCTAGTATAGAATTTGTGGTGCGAAAACAGTAGAGGACAAGTGTTCGGTTACAGGATGATCGATAGCATGATCCTTTTGAGGAACAGTGCTCAGGTCTTGAAGGGGATCAGAGAGGTATGAAGGAGTTTTTTTGCTGTCACGGAGTTTTGGATGATGATGGCAATTTTGTAGATGATCCTTTCTTTGACAGGTATCAAGTGGATGGATTTCAGAAGTGGTTTGCTACTGGAATGATACGAGGCATTGTAGGCAGTGCGAGGTTGTTTTAAACCCGTTGAAGAGAGGCTAAGTTTTTTTAATGATGGCCCTAGACTAGAGAATTATTGCAGTACTATAGTCAAGATGAGGGTTTACAATCCCATGCACGTGCGATGGTATTTGTCAGAGCCTTCTATTATCAGTAATAGAAGGCTCTGGTATTTGTATGTTTGTATGTGCAATTGGTATAGCGCTCCTTTCAAGCTCTCTCTACTCAGAGGCGCTCCCGAAAGCTCAGCAATTATTGTGAGTGAAGGACTTGCCCATGGTCCTTACGCGACGAGGTGTAATCGAACCTCGAACGTTCCGACTCCAAGGCAACGACGCCACCACTACACCACCGCGCCTCACAATGTGGTCATAAAAGTGAATTATTTTATTTATTTTATTTTATTTATTTATTGCACATATACAAGTCAAACAGAATAAACATGAGTCACCAAACAGAGTGCAAAAGGAAACAGAAAAAGCTTATAAAGTTCTGACCCCTAGCTCCATGACTATTTATATAACGCAAGTTAGTATTAGTACTTAATTAATTAATCAGAACAAAACTGAAAGTAACACGATAAACATACAATGTAAAAATAATAATTAATAATAATAATGTTGAAAATAATTATATTAATAAATAATAATAATAAGTAAGTAATAATACTAAGAGAATAATAATAGATTATTTATTATATAATAATAATAAGAAATATTAGCAACAGCATATTATTGCAGCTGCAAATCATCACAGAGTACAAGGGATTTGAGACATCAGAAACAATATAATAAACGGTCAGGATTCTAACATACAGTGTGCCTAGTTGCTGCGAGATAAATGCAGGTATAAAGACCAAAAGTTAAACAACATTAGCAATAGTTTGTAAACAGAGCCTTTTTAACTTTATTCTTGAAGGTACATACACTATTTACCCTCTTCACATCATCTGACAGAGAATTCCATAAACGAGGACATAGAATTCGGAAGCTATTAAAGCGACAGGACGTACGGGGGCAAAACTCCGAACTCCGGTCCCAAATTATATCACAGCATTTTTCTCACCATCACTTCACAAACCGTTCACTGACTACTAAATATTGTAATTGGCGCACAGAATTTGCAGATAACTGCCGAAAACGATTCGTCTAACGACAACTGGTCTACTTACCAATGATCTAGCGCTTGAGAAATGGAAGTTGGATGACAGTTTTTAGAGGTGAAATGAAGGTTGGGTTGATGAAAAAACGCAACAGAAACGGAATCTGGATGATTATTCTTTTACAGGTGAAATAGAAACTGGATTGACGAAAATAACGCATAATAATTAAAAGCTGGACGAAGGTATTTCTAGATCTGAAATAGAAGCTGGATTGATAAGAAAACCGCTTAAGTAATGGAAGCTGGATGAGGGCATTTTTATATCTGAAAATGAAGCTGGATTGACTAAGATAACAGGCGAGAAATAGAAGCTGGATGAAGGATTGAAGGTATTTTTAGATTTGAAGTAGAAATGAGTGCATGTTGCAATGATGTTGGAATACATTCAGGAATGAAAATCATCAATCCAGCTTCCATTTAAACTATAAATGTACTGGTAAATAAAATGGCCTCAATACTGACGTCATTCTATATAAGGGTGGGTAAGTAAGCATTGGAGAAGCATATCTATGTGATAAGCCATGCGAATTAATTTGGGACCGGAGTTCGGAGTTTTGCCAAATAATTTTTAAATACGAAGTGACTAGCGGACCGCCAGGCGGCCGTCCAATTTCAATTACTAGCGGACCGCCAGTCACGTGTAACCTGTCACGTGAGTAACGAGTCTTGATTCTTGAATATTGTTACAATGGCGGCAGTTACCGATAGCATGGTGTAAGAAGAGATGGTGTGCGCACTTCCTATAATACTGGCCATACAACGTTTTTGGCTCGACTTATTTTAGTTCAGCAGGTGGCGCTGCTGTCGCAGGTTGCGCGAATGCAGCACAGGGAATATAGAGCAAGAAGTAAGGAACATTCGAAACATGGAACATAGGGACAAGGAGAGTGCAGGAACATAGCAGGGAACATCACTTGGAACATACTAGTGGCGATGAGGATCAGGTAGCATTGCAGGGAACATAGAACATCACACGGAACACCTAGGAACATAGGCCTAATATACAACAAAGAACGTGGAACGTAAAGAACATGAAGCATCACAGATAACAATGTTCAGAGAATATGGGAATATAGGACGAGGAACACGGAACATGCATGCATTCCGGAACACGCTACAAGGACTGTAGATTGACAGTGTAGAACGTAAGGAACATGGAACATCAGAGGAAACATAAAAAACATTCAGGAACGTGGAACATAAGAGGAAACATAGAAAACATTCAGGAACATAGAACATAAGAGGAAACATTAAGGAACATGGAACACGGAAAGTGCAACCGGAATTGGATCACAAGGAACATGGACCATCAGGTGAAATACGGAACATGGAACATCAGGGGAAATTAGAATCAGTGAATAACAAGGAATGGGGGACGCAAAGAACAGGGAGCATCAGAGAGCATAAGGAACATGAAACATCACATGGGACACCAGAGACATCAGAGAAAAAGACGCGGAACAAGCAACAAGGACCGTGGAACATAAGCAATATACAACAAGGACCATGGAACATAAACAACCTGGAACATCACGGGAAAATGAGAAACATTAGAGAAAACGGAATGTGGAACACGCAACATGGTACGTGGAACGTAATGAACATGGAACATAAAAGGGAAGATCAGAACCATTAAGAAACATGTAACACGGAATGTGGAACAAGAAATGTGGAACACAAGGAACAGGTGAACATCAGGGAACGTTCGCTGGAAAACAGAACACGGAATGTGGAACACGCAACAAGGTCCGTGGAACGCAAGGAACAAGGAACATAAGAGGGAACACAAGAAACATTAAGGAACATGAAACCAGGAATATGCAACAAGGAATATAAGGAACACAAGTAACACAAGGTAACATAAGAAACAAGGAACATCGTAGGAACTTCAGAGGCAATAAAAAATACGGAACGCGGAAAACGCAACAAAAACTGTGGAGCTTAATGAACATGGAACACCAGAGGGAACATTAGAAACATTAAGGAACAAGGAACGCAAAACACACAACAAGGGCCGTGGAACAAAAGGAACATGAATCATCAGGATAAACATAAGAAATATTACCGGTAAGCAACATGGAACGCGGAATATGTAACGACTGTGGAACATAAGAAACAGGGAACACCAAGGAACACCAGGAACATGGAACATCACATTCAACACCAGCGACATAAGAAAACAAAGGACGCGAAACAAACAACAAGGACCATGGAACATAAGGAATAGGGTGTCCCACCAAAACTTTTTCTTGAAATTCTTAAGTCTCACCAGTCAGAAAGTTTCCTATGGAGATGATAATATTTGTGTAATTTTTTGGAATTTTTAAAACAAATTTTAGGGGTCTCCCTAGGAGCCCCAAATTTTAAGTATAGGGTACAATGATATTCGTGTGCAAATATTTCAATATATGAGGTAACGTCATTCAAACCACATATATTTAAGTGCTTTTGAACAAAATATGATTTGTCCTACAATGTAATTGCTGAAAAATTGTATGCTGTATTGTTCTCAGACTGGTTTTTGCAGTTACTTTTCCGAAATTTGACATAATTTATATATGTGCTGACTTTCATAATAGAGTTTGGAATATTATCTAACCATTATTGACTACTATGATAATCCAACCAGTTATTAAGAACATAGCTTACTTTGAGATGGCACATTGGTACACAGTACCACAGTACCAAATGTGAAATAGTCACACGTTTGGTCCAATCAGCAGCTCACTACATGTGAAAAAGTGACTCGAGTCACGGTTAGAATTTGGGAAACTGTCCTTTCGGGTTTTTTCAACAGCTTGCAATAAGAACTGTTTTTCATTTGTTGCAGCATTAAATGTCTGTATAATTATGCGATTTCCCAGATGGTCAAGAAGCAGCAAGACTCTTAGAAGCTGTCGTCAATGCCGGTAGTCTGGAAATGGCTTTAAGAGCTCTGGTAAAGTTTGGAAGAAATTTGACCAAGCGAGATCCAAGTTCGGGGTCATGTGGAGTATGAACTTTTCCTTCTTGAAAGGTGTTCAGAGATCGGAAAACAATGCAAGAGTTGCAACAAATGAAAAACAGTTCTTATTGCAAGCTGTTGAAAAACACCGAAAGGACTTCCCAAATTCTAACCATGACTGACTCGAATCACTTCGTCACATGTAGTGAACTACTGATTGGACTAAACGTGTGACTATTTCACATTTGGTACTGTGGTACTGTGTACCAATGTGCCATCTCAAAGTAAACTATGTTAGTAAACTATGTTCTCAATAACTGGTTGGATTATCATAGTACCGGTAGTCAATAATGGTTAGATAATATTCCAAACTCTAATAATATATGAAAGACAGTGCATATATAAATTTTGTCAAATTTCAGTAAAGTAACTGCAAAAACCAGTCTGAGAACAATACAGCATAAAATTTTTGAGCAATTACATTGTAGGACAAATCATATTTTGTGCAAAAGCACTTAAATATATGTGGTTTGAATGACGTTACCTCGTATATTGAAATATTTGCACACGAATGTCATTGTACCCTATACTAAAAATTTGGGGCTCCTAGGGGAACCACTAAAAATAATTTTAAAAATTCAAAAAAAATTCACAAATATTATTATCTCCATAGAAAACTTTTTGACTGGTGAGACCTAAGAATTTCAAGAAAAAGTTTTTGTTGGGACACCCTAATAAGGAATATAAACAATTAAGGAGCATGGAACATAAGGAACCTGGAATTTCACAGGGAACAAGGAACACGGAACATCAATTAACAGGGAACAGAGGGCACATCACAGAGAACAAGGAACATCGATATGAACATCAGGGTCAGAGGACATAGAAAACATTGGAACACAGGGAACACAATAACATCACATGGAACAGAGAACACGGAACACAAGAGAAAAGGAAACAAAAAGCAGATGGAACAGAACATAGCAAAGATAATTTGTGTCGCCCTCCTCCTTCGTCCAGACATGAGACTGGCACTATGGAACGGACATGCAGTGAAGGAGTTTAAGTATACAGGGTGGCTCAATAAAAAATACCCCACCAGTAAAAATGCAATATCTCCGCAACCAATCGAGATTATTCTATGAAAATAGCAGGGTTTATAGAGGAAAGAATTTGCAACAATCCCTGAAAATTTCAGTAATGAATCTGCATTACTTCAGAAGTTACAGTTGTGCAAAAACAGATTTCCATTTTTTCACATTTCCGCAGAATCACTTTCCAATACCTGTGATTTCTTTAAGATTTTTTGGCAAATTTCAACACATAAAGTGATGATGATGTCCTATGACCTCACTAAGAGCTGTAAATAAGCAGTTTATGAAGCAATCTGGTAGTGTTTGGTGATATTTTATATAATAAGGCCTCAATTTGTGAATCCGTAATGAACGTCATGGGCAAAGTTTCTGCAAATGATAAAGTGGGAACTCGGGCGTTGCGTGATCAGAGACTGGGGTATTGCAAGATCATAGCAAACTACCCAGTGAAAAGTGGAGCCTGAGCACATTGAAGGCTATCTGTAGACGTGATTATGTAGCAAAAGTCTGATGTCAAAAGAAAGACAGGAAGACAGTGGTCGTTTGGTCTGACGGAAAAAAGCGCGATGTTCACGAAATTTGCTTGGTAGTCGAGAAGGTAAAGTTTGCAAAGCATATCATGGTTTCGGCGTCAAATCTGCTGGCGTGTGTTACGGCTGCAAGGAAAGACTGCACTTCATCCCATTCAGTAGGCCAAATGTCAAACTTACCGTTGAACTCTGTTACCCAGACTCATTGAACACTGAAGGCATGTTCTAACATTTGGTTTTATTTTCCAGCAGGACGGTGCGCCTGCTTGCTCGCACGGCAGGGTTGATTATGATGATGCTATCTTATTGCCATCAACTGCGGTAAATTTATTGGCACAGGTGAATGACCTTGAAACTTGCCAGACCTAAACCCTTTTGTTTATTACGACTGGGAACCTATGCTGGAACGATGCAAGACATTTCATCCCAAGTTGGAGAACATTGGCTAACTGAAGGAAGTCTTGCTGCTAATGTGGGATCAGTTGCCGTAGGACTCGATCAGCAAGGCCATACTGAGCTTCACAAAAATAATTTTATCTCGAGTTAAAGCAGGCAGTGGACACTCCCATCATACTTCACGATAAACTGTAAAACGGATTCCTGAGGTGGCAGTAAAAGGTGATATTATTTGACATGGAAATCAACAAATTACGTTCATTTCCCCGAGGAAATTCGAAAAAACGGAATTGAAAGTTTAAACAGCTGTAACTTTTGCAAACATGAAAATTTTAAAGTGAAACTTTCAGAGATTGTTGGAAATTCATTCCCCTACAAATTGAGAAATTTTCGTAGAAAAATGTCAATGGGTTGCGAAGATATTGCATTTTATCCGGTGGGGTATTTTTTTTTGAGCCACCCTGTATATGCCATACAATATCATGAAATTCCACTAGGCTTATGGACGAGGTCCATCAATTGTTGCATGCTACGCCATCTAGCGACTTTAGCCACAAATTTCAGCCAAGTGCGCACACCATCCCTTCTTACACCATGCCGATAGTTTGTTTTATGTCGGACAAAAAATTATAGAAACAAGGAGAAGGGAAACGAGAAACCATTTAGATGATATATAGTATAAATAGAAGTTTGATTAACGAAGATAAATTTTGGTGTAAATAGAATTTGATAATCCTGTCAACAGCGGTCCCAAATTATACCACTCAATGCACTCATCCCAACATGCAAAGCGTGAGGGTCGGTTATGGCTCAGGTTAGGCGTCGTGAGTGTCGGTTAGGGTTAGTTTTAGGGTTAGTGCAGTCATTCTGCTGAAATTGAAGCTGAACTGCTTAACACTCGTCAATACGTCACGCTCTAATTTTATTGCATTCGTTGGCAGCCATATTGTCTGTAGTAGGCTAGTAGGCCTATTCCGAATTGGACGGCCGCCACTGGCGGTCCGCGAGTATTTGAAATTCGAGGGCCGCCTGGCGGTCCGCTAGTCACAGCCTTTTAAATATGGGGGTTAAGAGATTAATTCCAAATTTGTAGGCTACATAAGGACGACAATTATTATACAAATAGCACAGGTCATAAATTTTGAGAATATTAAGTTTTCTGAATAAAGGGTTGGAATGGGCTAAATAGGGAGAGTGCAAAATAATACGACATGCCGCTTTCTGAAGCTTTAAAATTCGGTCCAAGTTGCAGGTTCTGTTAGGAGAAGCCCAAACAACACGTACAACAGTAATTAATATACGGTTCTAGTAAGGTATGGTATAAAAGCTTCAATTTGTCAGTAGGTAGCACTTGTCCGACCTTACGTAAAATGCCCACAACCTTGGACACTTTGTTGGTGACCATCCACATGCTTATTCCATTTAAGATTTTCAGTAATAATAACACCAAGAAATTTGGTTTCACGAACACGGGGGAGATGCACATGCATCATTTACACATAATGTCGAAATCTGAGTCAAGAGTCACCTTATTCCCAAATATCATAATTATAGGCTATATTAAAATAAATTCTACGGCGAATCTACGACATGGGGAAAAGAAAATCTTAGACATCGATTTGATCAATTCTTTTGTATATCGTAGCGATATAATTTATGTGTCTATTATACCTACTTTTCTTACAAATAAACGAACGTAATGATAATAATTATTAGTCCACTCACTTCGAAACGCCATTTTGTTGACACGGTGGCTGGTCAATGCCTGGCGAGCTAATAAAAATCGATATTCGAGACGCAGTGGTTACGTCATTAGTCGCTGAGTTTCTGGCTAGACAAGAATATATATCGGATTGGAGACCGGGCAAATTTCTATTCGGCCTTCCGTTGCCCTTGCTTACTTACTTGCTAGATACGACCAAGTATACCACTCACAGTCACATTGCCACTCATTGCTTTTTCACCTAGATCTAGAATTTTTCGGTCTTGTCTAGTCTATATATAGGCCTAGGCATAGTCTCTGGATTTTTTCTCGGGATCTAGACTTATAGCTTTTTCTCACTGAGGTTCTTGTGCCGAAACATGCATTAGGCCTAGGCCTATTACCGGGTATAGCTATTCTTGAAACATCACTTAGGGCCTACATTTTTCTGGCATTTTCACAAAATAGACACCATCATTGTGTAAAAGCAGATGAAACTCTAGAAAAATTCAGATTTTTAGATTTTTTCTAAAAGGCTTAACCCTTATAGGGTAACCCCTTTTCGGTTATAGTTAATTGTTGGTAACCGGGGGGTAAAAAATTACCCCCATTTTATTTTTGTCAAATCTATGGAAATGTTTAACCAATTTCGGTCCTGTTAATTTTATCTGATAGACAAGGACATTGCTGAACGTAATGAGCAAAAAATCTTGAATTAAAATGATAACTCGTGATTATAAGCGGTCTGATTAGCTCATGACCAAATCTAGCAGGAACACACGGCGCTTGTCCAAAAGTAGGCCTACTGAATGTGCGTGATCTCGCCATGTTGGATTCTGCAACTTCTATAATTATGATATATGCGTTGAGCGCTGCTGCATCAACCAAGAAATAGAAGAGGCCATCTTCTGGTCCTGTAACTTCAAGTAGGCTATATCCCTTTGTTTCCTGGTCGAATGAGTCCACGGCGCCTTTTGTGGCGTTGCAATCACCTATTTCTTTCGATAGCTTTATGCAAAAGTAAGTAAACTACACGTACTAATATAATGCAACCTGAAATAGAAATCTTACAGCAAAGAATGGCTAATTCATATGCAAGAATATAAGAACCACATATCTCCAACAATTCAGTTCTATCAACTACTATGCTTAGGTCTACATAGTGTAGAAATGATTTATCCAGTACTGGAATATGAAACCTTACTTTTCACACTAGTCTGCCGCTAGGTGGCAGCGCAATGTGGCACAGCTGAAAACGACATTGTGAAGAAAAAACATATTTAGGAAAAGTCACAAAAGCAAAAGTCTATTTTCTTTTATTCAAAAAATTATACGAAAAAAAGTAGACTGGGGGTTATTTTTTACCCCCCGGTTACCCTATAAGGGTTAAAAGGTCGTCAGAAATTTAAAGCGTAAAGAGCCTTCCGCCTTAAGAATTTTCCACGTGTAGCGTAGGCTACCGGTACGTAGAGACGGAGGACAGGAGAAAGTGGCGAAGGCATATGTCCATGAAGCGACCAACCCTCGAATCGAGGAAGGTTAAAGACAAGACAAGACGATCGTAGGCTACGTAGACCTACCGGTACGATTTTCTCATCAGTGTTGTTGAAAGTAGACCTATCGGGCAAATGTACTTAAGTAAAAGTAAAAGTAAAGTGGATTTTAAATACTTAGGCCTAAGTAAAAGTAAAAGTATACTCATCACAAATTTTACTTAAGTAAAAGGAAAAAGTATCCCCTTCCAATAATACTTTTAAAGTAAAAAGTAAAAGTACCGAGCCTTTCTATAACTCAGTTGATTATTAACCTTAAAAAATACTAAATTCTCGAAATGGTTAGGCCTATCATTGAGTCTAGTAGGCCTACGCACGCTTCTTATTCATTGTTAGCACAATGCACAGCCGAAGAGCATTTCTGCTGCAGAAATGGCAGTGCATCCAGAGTGCACCACCGTCGAAAATCTATTTTTAGGCATGCAAATTTGAATAAGCGGTATTGTAACGAAGTAAAAGTACTGAAATATGGGTAAAATTTTTACTTCGTTGAAAGTAAAAGTATTTGATTTTTTCGATACATGTGAAAGTACTCAAACTTTTACTTAAGTAGCCTACAGTAACGCGTTACTTTTACCACAGTGCTTTTACTTCGTTAGGCTACTGCACAACACTGTTTCTCATACAAATTCTACGTAGGCCTACGTATTTCTCAACGTAGGAATACAGCCTGTCTAGCTTTTCTATCCTTTATATGGCCAGATCTGACTTTTTGAAAATTCAGAGTGGCATCACGTACAGTAGGCTAATAGTAGGCTATCCCTGGTTACGACGTTCAAGAGCCGCGCGATTCCTTTTCATTTGGCTAGCGCGCAATAGACTAGCCTACCCCTCGATCCTAATAATTAATCGTATCACCACAGCATAAATAACAAATAGGCCTAGGCCTATACTGTTGTAGGCTACCGTATCATGCACTAAGATTAAGAGAAGTTGAAAAAGTCACTTCCACGTGTGTTTATATTTCCAAATTAACGTCCATTTGCTTTGTTTTGAACTTACATTGCCACTAGCAGAATGCAGGCTACGACTGTAGGCCTACGTGTTAATAATTATTCAAATGAGACGTCCTCTGGATTCCGAATGAATTCCGTATATCCAGCTTCCATTTCTCAAACGTTGTTTTCGTCAATCCAGCTTCTATTTCACCTACAGAGAACCTTCATCCAGCTTCTATTTCATCCACAGAGAAGTGAGAGAACCTTCATCCAGCTTCTATTTCACTTACAGAGAACCTGAATTCATTCAGCTTCCATTTCTCAAGCGTCGTTTTCATCAATCCAGCTTCCATTTCACCTACAGAGAACCTTCATCCAGCCTCCATTTCACCTACAGAGAACCTTCATCCAGCTTCTATTTCACCTACAAAGAACCTTCATCCAGCTTCCATTTCACCTACCAGTACAGAGAACCTTCATCCAGCTTCCATTTCACCTACAGAGATCTAGCCTTCATCCAGCTTCTATTTCACAAAAGTTGTCTTCGTCAATCCATTTAACTATTTTTAAAAATCAGAAGCTGGATTGACGAAAATAACCTTTGAGAAATGGAAGCTGGATGAAGTTTCTCTTTAGGTGAAATAAAAGCTGGATTGACGAAAACAACGCTTGAGAAATGGAAGCTGGATGAAGGTTTTCTAGAGTTGAAATAGAAGCTGGATGAATGTATTATATGGAGGTAACCTGAAAACGTAAGGGTAGGCCGAAACCGGTTTGAGATTACCCCGAGGGTATCTTGAAACCGGTTTCATCCTACCCCCGGTAATCTGAAACCGGTTTCAAGTTATCGGGGGGGGGGGGGTGGGAAATATTTAGAAGGGGTCATTTGAAACCTTTACACCGGACAACTATCCCCGTGCCAATTACCCCCCCCCCCCAACAACTGTGCCAATTACCCCCTCGACAATTACACCCCGTGCCAATTACCCCCCCCCCCCCGAACAATTACCCCCCCACCCCCGTGCCAATTACCCCCGGACAATTACCCCCTCCGTGCACATCCTGTGCATAATCGTAATGGAAGGCCATGGCCGGATTGGCCCCCTGGATCCGCCCCAGCCCACCGGTCTAGTTTTACCCACAATAAGCTGTTAATTGCAAGGAAGATCTTCAACTTTTATGACCACTAAACATTTTATTAAATAGTCACTTAATTTCATGGCCCTTACCCACTCGATCAGTCAATGAGCATTATTGTTACACGTCCTATGTTCTAAATTGATTGACCCCCGGATGGTTGTGAATGCCAGGCATCCGTTGTGACCATCTCTCCAGTGTTCTATCCAGCGTAACTGTAACTTTGGGGTAAATAAATGCATCGCTACTGCAGTGCATTATGTTGTTGCATTGTCAAATTGCTTGCCATGATAAGTGCAAGTTCTAGATCTGGATTGCAGGTCATCTACATGTATAGCATACTTACTCCAGCAAGAACAATAGCATTTCCCAAGCTTAGTAATCCAATCGGACGTTTGGTGTGGTTGGTCCCTCTATTTGGAATCATCTTTCACCAGCACTAAGGACTAAACTAATGACTGGTTTTCCTTACTAGTCTCTTGTTCTTTAACAACATTTCTTTTCCCCGGAGTTTTCATGCTGAGAGTACCTCTGAATGGTCATTCTGCGAGAGGCGCTATAGCGGTTATATAAATGTATAGATAGATAGGAGAGGGCTGTCGGCAGGGCTACTGTGGGCAAGGATAACACCAAAAGTAAGAAAGGCTATCAGAGGGGGGTGGTGAAAGCATGGAGATTTTGGCAGATGTCCTATATTTACCGGTAGATATGACCTCTGAAGCCCTCATCTCTATCCTGTGCTATAGATAGGCTATATTCAATAACGTTTCGGTTTCTTGTCCCTGTGATCACTGGTGTGGTTCTGTTGAGCGTTGTAGGCACTGAAGAAAGTTGGAGTTTGCAATTCCAATTCTTCATATACTGGACACCTATAGCTTAGCTGATGGAACTGTCAAGGTTGTTTGTAATTTAATCTAAAAATTTATTACAAACAGTTCAAAATTGTTACCTGTACAATTCTTTATCAAGTAACCTATAATTATAGTTAATTGCACAGCAGTCTATATCCTAAAGCTCGGAAAACGGCATAAATGTTTTTCATCTGCAGTTAATTTCTGCTGTCATTCATGTACACTGGTGAAAATCACCCACAGTCTGCTGGATATCCTGCGGTTCTATGGTACATGCTGCAGTTATCTCAAAGGCTGAGAGGTCTCTTCTGCTTAAGACACTTTGTGAGTGTAAGAATGCTGTCAGGCACTTAAAAGATAGGGCTGCAGAACTAACCATAATGTAACATGAAAAACATACTGGCTTCAAATAGGCAGATACTGTAGTAACAAAGAATGCATTTAATAGTATCACTAATGCATTCAAAGATTTGTTAACTGCTATAAAACCAGATATACGTACATCTGAGGCAGTCTTGGCTGGCTCACACCAATGCCTGCATGCTCTCCTTTCCCATTCCAGCAAAAACTACACAGGCACCTGCTGCTACGTGTCAGGATGTTTTGTTTCTATTACTGGCTATCTATGATTTAGAGTTACCAGCCCTACACATGCTGACATTTTGGGGCTGCACCGATTCCAGGGCCGTACAGAATAGCCTACTAGTAGGTACAACATATATGCCACCTTGGGTTGTCCAGTGTCCACATTCCTGCAATTATTTCCAAATGGCCTAATTAGTGTATTGCAGCAGCCTCATAGACACCAGCCTGTATCGTTCTCTCTATAAATGCAACCCAAAGCCAAATTTAAATCATAGATTCACTTACTCATGATTTGATTGAATTTCCAACAGTTCTGCAGCCCTAATCATGATGATGGTGATGATGATAAGCAATTGTTTAATTGTTTTTAATAGCTCTTACATAACCTCAACATCATTATGATGCGCCTGGACGACATGTCTCTGTCACCGTCTCTCTCACCGTCTCTGTCACTGTGTCTGTCACGTTGCGTGTCACAGTCTACGTGTCATCGTCTGTTGGTGCGCTCGTTGGGTCTGTCGGGAAGGTATACGCCGTCCAGTAGATGATGTTGAAGAGAACAAAGGCGAGTGGAAAGCACTGCCGTGACAGTTTGTCGATGTTCTGCGCCTTCCTCTTCCCATCCGTTTCAACTGGTTTTCGAGGATCCTGGAAAGCAGAAAAACATGAGCACTGAACACATAGGATTTTCATATTTGGGCTGCTTTGAGCACAGTGAATATAGTCATTATTACACCATTGTTGCCTACTGGCATTATTGTGTGATGCAGTACAGTATTGACTAAAGTGCTGCCCCGTGCAGTGTGCAGATGGAATGTGGGGCGCGGTGGTGTTACAGTAGTGGTGGCGTCGTTGCCTTGGAGCCGGAAGGTTCGAGGTTCTAATCCACATCGCCGCGTAAGGACCTTGGGCAAGTCCTTCACTCACAATTGCTCAGCGCTACGGCGTGAAACTCTGATGCGGTGTCCGCTCTGCATTCGGGAGCGCCTCTGAGCAGAGAGAGAGCTTGAAGAGGCGCTATAACAAGTGCACATACAAACAAACAAAGTCTTCCCTCAGGCAGTTACAATGCACAGACTTTGAGCACGTCCTTCATGTAGTGCCACCAATGCACAATGCCAAATGTTCAGACCTCATCATTAATTCCCTCGTTGCATCCGTTTGTTCTGCTTCGTCTCCAAACATGGCATTTCAGTCTCTGATAAAAAAACCTGCCTTTTCCATCTTCTTATTAAAACTTTGTTTCAGTGGATTGCATTTCATTTTTATAACTCGACTACGACTTGGTTTGGGTGTGCCATCACTCTCATCAGTTTAAATTCTGGTAATGCCACGTGCAGTAGACGCTGGCACTACGGTAGACCAGTAGCCTACTAATTATTTGGTAATAATATTGCAATATATGGTGGTGCCTGAGGTATATGGAAATGATATCATGTAGTTCTTTTGATTCCACTCCTAATTTATCATTCAAGTGCTCACTGCGCTGTCATGAGCTGACCTTTACTTGTGCACCATTGCAAAAATAATGGCTGGAGGAATTTTTTCGTGTCTAAACTTCAGCTAAGGCATCTTACAGGACCAGGTGCTATGCAAATACGACTGCACATTCCTGTCTGGACAGACAGGTAAATATCATCAGGCTCAATAAGGTGCTCTCAGAGCTATCATTCTCAGTTGCAGACCGCATTCTGAGTTACAAACGACATTATACATAAGTAGTTAAGTACATGTATGTACAAATTGTACATTCAGAAAAGAGTAATTAATCAGAATATAACATATGAATAATAAACGTTGATCATCAGCCTCCAGGGAAACTCTATCTTGTGCGCTTGGTCAAAGTGACATTGACATATTATTATCCTGTTCTCTTCTGTGTATATGAAATTAGATAGAACAAGCACAATTCCACAGTAAGTGATAACAGGTTTTTGTAATGCTGTTATGCAACACGTGTGTTTATGGTAGACATGATAGCAGGGGCGCCGTTAGGCGTACGCACTTACGCAAGTGCGTACAGCGCGGAAAGGCCAAAAATTTTTTTCACAAATTGCAAATTTATTATAAGCGATGAAATTCTATTGAAATTTTATAATCTATAGAATATACTTACTTCCTTACTTACTTACACTCTAATAGAGAGCCATCTTGGCATTGAGCGTCTTATAGCCGCCTAGGCCCTAGAGGTATATGGATCCTGGGATTCCTGGATGTAAAACCGTTAAAACTTTTTTTAAATTTAATTTTTGTTTGTATGTGTTTTTATGTGCACTTTTTATAGCGAGAGGCGGATCCAGGGGGGGGGGCAATCCGGCCATGGCCCCCCATTTAAAACTGCCATGGGACGTGGCCCCCATTTGGTATGAAATTAGCAATATGCACATGGGTGTAATGGCATATTGCCCCCCCCCCTATTCGGAAAATGGCATGGGACGTGGCCCCCCAGTCTGTTTTCAAGTGGAGGAGTAAAAAAGTCATCAACTTTTTGGCGGATGAAATGGTATGATTTTCTCCAAAAAAATTGGCAGATGACTAAAAAACCTCATCAACTTTTTTTGGCGATGAAAAGTAGCCTACTTCAGCCAAAGACTGATCCCTATTTATTTTCGACCAACAACCAAATTTCTAAATTTGTTTCACCTGTCCCATCCCAGGTTCTAAGATTTTTGCCCCCCCCCCTTGGAAGAGTTCTGGATCCGCCACTGGTTATAGCGCCCCTTCAAGCTCTCTACTCCGGCCGAAGCGCTGAGCAATTGTGAGTGAAGGACTTGCCCAAGGTCCTTACGCGGCGAGGTGGATTCGAACCTGGAAAATTCCGGCTTCAAGGCGACGATAGCATAGCAATATGCCGATCTAAAGGTATCAAATTGCACCTCCTAAACATCACCCCCGGTAACTTGTACCGTAACCGGTTTCAGATTACCCCCGGACACTAGATTTGCATAGATTTATCCGTCATCCCACTGTGGTTTGTTATCAATATTTTACTCGGAAAAAATAATAGCCTCGAAGCCATTTCTCCATGTAACTTCAGCGGCGATTTAGTATTTTAGTTACAGATGAAAATATTTATAACAAACCAAACCACGAAGTGGGATAACGGATGAAAATCTTCAGACCAAAACAAGAAGCGGGATTATTTTTCTGATATTGTAGAGATTTTGCACTGTATGGGTGTGTGTCTGCCTTGCTCTGTCTGTCTGCCTGAACCTATAGCCCTGCCTACAGCCTGCATCTACTTATCCTGCACATCTACTCATCTAGCCCATCTACATCTTCAGTTCATCTACTTATCCAGCCCATCTACATCTTCAGCTCATCTACTTATCCAGCCTATCTACTTATCCAGCCCATCTACTTATTCAACCATCTACTTATTCAACCATCTACATCTTCAGCCCATCTACTTATTCAACCATCTACTTATTCAGCACACATACAGTGTATATAAGTCAGCTCGTACGCCTGCTCGGGGCAGACGAATGGTCTAGCGAAGAACGCGGTAAAACGCGTAGTAGCTGGCAGATGATCTGGCTTGATGAGCGGTAAAACGCTTGTTGAGTGATACTGTTGTAGAGGGGGTAAAATCCTGAATCTGTGCCTCGAGCTCGAGCCTTCGGCCTCTTCAGGTGTCCCTCTACATGACTGGGGTTCGGTTCCCGACTACCGTAACCTAGCTGACGGACGAAGCTGCTACGACGCACGAACTCTGGCGCTGCAGAAGTTGCTGCTATTGACATTCCGATCTGTTGTTGCTGTCTGACATTTCACTTTCTGCTGCAACTGACTTTCCGAATCTGGGCGCTATAACAATTACTGTTCTCTGATCGTGGCGCTACATAAATCGTACTGTGAAATCTGTGATTCTTCCATAAACCGTGATTCTTCAATAAACCGTGATTCTTCAATAAACCGTGATTCTTCAATAAAACGTGTTCAAGCCTAGTCGGCTAATCTTTAGTCTACCGCTAAAGTTTTACTCCGCGGACTGCAAGGGTACCTGACGACCGGGGTTGGTATTGGTCATCCTGGGTCTTTCGCCCAGTCCCTGGTTCTCTACAATATTTGTAGTCCAATAAATGCGACGATTGAT
>OX243820.1:22952136-23164636 GCA_945859605.1 Lumbricus rubellus | reverse complement strand
CCTAACATTAGCATAATTACTGTAATAAACAAGCCCCGGTGTAAAGGTTTCAAATTACCCCCTCCTAAACATTACCCCCCGGTAACTTGAAACCGGTTTCAGATTACCCCCCGGAAACTAGATTTGCATCAATCACCGCATTCATTGCACTAAAAATATCAGAAAATTCATCCAGCTTCTTGTTTTGGTCTGAAGATTTCCATCCGTCATCCCACTTCGTGGTTTGCTATCAATATTTTTTCGAAAAAAAATAATAGCCTCGAAGCCATTTTCTCCATGTAAACTCCAGCGGCGATTAGTATTTTAGTTACAGATGAAAATATTGAAAACAAACCGCGAAGTGGGATCACGAATGAAAATCTTCAGGCCAAAACAAGAAGCGGGATGATTATTCTGATATTTTTAGTGCAATAGATACGATGATTGATGCAATTTACAGTTTGCAGGGGGGTAATGTTTAGGAGGGGGTAATCTGAAACCTTTACACCGGCTCACCAGCTTGCACTTGCATCATGGCCTGGCTTTACTATCCCTTAATACCATTTCAGGTGGAACTAGGCCTATGGTAGTCCTACTTACCTGTGCAGTACTTCAGAAGTAATTTGAATAGATTATTATATCGAACTTGAAACAGTCCTACCTGCCGTGTAGTTCTGTGTGCAGTTTTCCCGTTCAGAGTCAACCAGTGTGAACTGGGGCAGTTGTTTATTCTGTCCAATGTCTATGACGGGCTCTTCGTTGTTGCCCTGTGGCCACCACGAAAAGTACATCGTGTCCATTGTATATCCAACTGAAAATGAACAGACATGTTCATCATTGTTTGCGCATCTTACAATGTTCCAATCTGAAATATAAATTCCTGCAGAGTTGTTCCACGTCGTCATTACAGATATCTAGTTAAGAAAGAAATTGAAAGAGAGAAAAATTGTAAGAACTACAAAAACTACACGTTTCAAGTTTCAAGTTTTTTTATCGATCCCATCAGCGTACAAGATATTATGATCACATAATATAATAGCAAAATTACGTGCATACATGGCTTACAGTAATGCAATGAGGAAATTTAATAAGAAAATCAGATATGTGAGCCAGCAGATTTATCAAGCAATCTAAAGCAATTACAGCAGAGGATGTCACAATAAGTGAACAACAGGCCCACCAAAGGAACAAAGTCTCGCTAAGAGGGGGCCTATTTAGCTAGGTAGAATTAAGAAAACTGAAGATGACGGCTTTCAGCACGATAGACCTAGGGAACACAAACTATAGTGACAAGAATAATTATTGTAAGTGATGCTGTATAATAAAGTCAAGAACTGCAGCAGAACTCTTACTGACATTGCATCGATTGATTTTGCAAAGTATAATAGAATACATGTAGGCTAATACATGTAAGATAACATCTACTATAAGGTAAACCACTAATTATACTACTGCTGCTGCTGCTGCTGATGAAGATGATGATGAATGATGATGATGATGATAATAATAATAATAATAATAATAATAATAATAATAATAATAATAATAATAATAATAATAATAATAATAATAATAACAACAATGGTGAAATATTTTTATTGCACTGTATATCAGACGGAGCCTTTTAGGACTCTCTGAGAAGCACACTATCATGGGCGGATTTTATCACGGGCTAAGCCCCCACCCAAGAAGGCCGCCCCCCAAAAGTTTTGCCAGATTTTCAACAACCGAAAGAGTCATCAACTTTTTCCGAAGAAAAGGTCTTCAGAAATTTGGTCGGTGAAAATATTGTCTGCGCCGCTCGTAAGCCCAAGTTATTTTTAGCCCCCCCCCCAAAGAACTGAAACCAAACTCCGCCCATGCACAGTATGCAGAATGACATAGGTCCAAATCATAATACACACTACACAGACGTTATAGTACTCAAACTGCATGTCACATAAGTCAGATGGAAATATGTTGTACTAACAGCTTTCAATCGTTATCGGACATGCCTGGGTGTCCAGAGGATACTTTTGTAGTTTCATAGGGCATGAAAATGTAGCTGATATTCTGTAAAAAAAAATGCAAAAATTGGAAGTTTGTCTGTTTGAATGTGCACTTGTTATAGCGCCCCTTCAAGCTCTCTCCACTCAGAGGTGCTCCCGAATACAGAGCGGACACTGCATCGGAGTTTCATGCCGAAGCGATGAGCAATTGTGAGTGAAAGACTTGCCCAAGGTCCTTACGCGGCGAGGTGGATTCGAATCTTGAACCTTCTGGCTCCAAGGCAACGACGCCACCACTACACCACCGTGACACAATGACAAACCCATTTCCAAGTGCATGCATTGTTATTTATTTTGCAGTTTCTATTTTTATGTTTCACAATGATTAGAAATAATTGCCAACAGTACTGGTTGTTGAATAAAGTTCAAACACAAAACTCGGACAACTTATAATAGCCTAATAATTAATCAATTGAAATCTGCTATTAGTGACGTCAAACAAGCTTCAAGGTTTTTATCTAAATGAATTTAGAATGGATTGGATCATATAATAAGGCAACTAATAAACAATCAGGGTCGTTCCTTACTAAACTTAAAACTGTTCTTTTGGGCACGCTGGAGTCGGGAGCGCCTCTGAGTAGTTTTTTACTTGAAGGAGCGCTATACAAATGTCCGAATGAATGAATCAATCAATCAAGCTGACAACCAAGATAAAGAAAAATTGCTCCATGTGATGTTTACTTACTTAGTGACATACTGGACTGTGCCATTGCACGTCAGTCGCAACATTCGGTTGGCCACTGTTACTTCGTGAAAGTTTGCCTTCTTTTCATTGCGGAAGAAAGTGTCAGGCAACCATATCTTGTCCCACGTCCCGTGGCCGAGCTTTATCGTGTCGTATCGATTTAACGGACAGTTATATCTGAGTCGCTTGTCCTGCCACCTCTGGCGCAGGTAGAAACTCACCATATAGTCCTTTACAAATGAAGCAAAAATCCGTATAGAGACTGGCCGAAAGGACAACTTATTTATGCTTTTATTTACTCAACAAATACTGTGCCACACTGCTTTGTAACAATTCGTCCGAGGTCATTGGATTGTTTTCAGACTATGACAATTTGAGAGATGGGTAACCTACATTCTAAAATATTCTAAAAGTCTAACAAATCAAAGAATTACAGATGTGTGAATTCATTTGTGGATATTCATACAACACATTGCCTAATTAATGTCATTAATAGCATAGAACATGCCATTACACTACCCGGTAGTAGCTTAACAAGCTGAAAACAATGCAGTATTGTAAGCAGTTTTAAAAGTCTTAATGTACGATACATTCATATGAAAGACAGCTCATTCTCATATTGATTCTGATTGATTCTATCCAAATGAATGTGGCAATTTTAGAACTTATGACCACCACAAACTCTCCTCTGTATATAATTTTCTATATTTGGGTCGTTTAAAACTGCTTAGCTAGCAGAATTATTGCATGTGAAGAAAAATTCCTTAACCCTTTCGTTCCCAATGACTCCATTTGGAGTCATCCGACAGATCATTTTATTTATGTACAGCAAATCAACCAAAACAATATATGCACAGTCAGGCTTTGATTTTTAGGTAGTAATGCATGATATTTGGTTGTGTTGTTAGTTCTTGCTTTCAAGATGGCGGCTTAGCGTTAGGTCGAAAACGTCTTATGTCAATATTTTGTGTGGAAAAGTTCAAAGTAAGGTTATTTACTGGATTACAGTACTAGAAAAACATAAAATGAATTAAATTTGTTTGTTGTGTATACTAACAATGTCTAAACACAATAAATTAGTTGATGCTGTTTGGCTTGCAAAAAAAAGAGTTTTTTCCTAATGACTCCATTTGGAGTCATTGGGGCTGTGAGGTACCCATTTATTGGCAATATAGTAAGAAAGTAAAATTATGAGTGCAACTAGCTGGGGTACCCGACATTGCCTGGGAAATTTTGCTTCATCGTCCCCCCCGCTCCCAACATATACCCGCCCGCCAAATACTACCCCCCACCACCCCCGCCGCCCCCACCCGGCGTCCCCACTCCACCCAACCACACTGCTCTGGAATAGCGGATTTCTCTGTAAATTTTGTCCTTTCTGACCCGTCGCCCACCTCACCTAACGCACCCATCCCTACCTCACCACCAATACCTCGCCCCCTAAACTTCTCTGGGGTGATCTTGATACCCACTGAGGCTTGAGCTGAATGGGTTGGACGCCATATTCGGCGTTGCCCGTAAAATTTGGTTCCTTCGACCTGCCCATCCCTGTCCACCACACCCACCTCGCCCATCCACTGCCACGCCCCATCCCTATGCCACTCTCCACAGTCCCCCAACTCCATGGGATAGTCCTGGTAACCCCCCCCCCCAATTGTGCCATAGTAAAGGATTAGGCAAAATATTGTAAACATAATTATGATCGTAACAGGTGGTTTTTCGTCGCAATGGATTCTGATGTGCAGCATCGACGGACACGCTCAGGACGCTTGGCAACCCATCTCGTCTTGCTACCAGATGCAGACAGATCGGATCCTGAAAATGAATCTGATAGTGACGTCGGGGTGGCAGATCAATCCACAGATGATTATGATGACGATGACGATATTCCTCTTACCGAATATGTGGAATTGCAAGTAATGTTACTGAAAGTCGGTATTTGGTCGGTTGGCACAATCCGTTCAAACCGTCTCAGAGGTTGTGACCTGCAGACGGAAAAGCAGCTGAAGAAAAGGGGTCGTGGATCATGTGACCATCGTACAGACAAGAAGACTGGTGTGACGGTAATTCGGTGGATGGACAGTTCTGCTGTGCAACTAGCATCAACTCATGTAGGTACTGAGCCAATGTCAACAATACAGAGATGGGACAGACAGCACAGGAAGTATGTCAAAGTTTCATATCCAGCCATCGTCAAAGAATACAATGACAATATGGGTGGCGTTGATTTATTTGATATGCTAATGTCGCTATACAAGCTGGATCACAAGAGCTCAAAGTGGTACCGTCGAATATTCTTCTGGGTGCTCAACGTTGCTGCTATCAATGGGTGGGCATTGTATCGCCGTCACGCACAGCAGAAGAATCTGCCAATACGAGATCAGCTGGATCTTTTGGATTTTGCTCAGAAACGCTTCCAAGAAGAAACAAAGAGTCACGGCAGCTAAAGTGTCTGGGCGTTACGACAACGTTGGACATTTTCCAGAACACTCTGAAGCCAAACAGAGATGCAAAATGTGTCACAGTTACATACGCATAAAATGCATAAAATGTCAGTGCCATATGTGTGTCACAAAGGACAGGAACTGTTTTTTAGCATTTCATACTCAGTCAGTGTAGCCTGTGTTCGAGTGCTCAATTGTTCATGTTTGAAATTTCATCCGAGACTAAATAGGCCTAATTCCCAGTAGGCCTATTAGTGAATTGATGTTCATGTTGGAGTAGCTATGTTTTCAGTTTACTTTCTAATTTCTGAACAGTCTGAAAGGTTTCTCATCTTAATTTAGCAAGTTACTAGCATTATTGTTTGTTATTTGAAAAAAATTGAAACTTCTGTTTTATTCAGTTTTTTGGGTACCTCTGAACCCCAATGACTCCAAATGGAGTCATGCCCAAAAATGCACTTTTCCACATTTAAAAAATAAAATTCCAAAAGGCATGTGTTCTGGTCTATAAAGTAAGCATAGTTTACATATTCCATAATTTTTTCCTTAAAAAAAATTAATTTGGTAACGAAAGGGAGAGTTTTCTGAATGGTCTTCCAAGAATCTAAGTTATTATCAATGCCGATTTGCAATATCTCTGTGGCATGCAGTTATATCCAGCCAGTTAAAATTTAAAAGGCCATGTTCACTTCGAGATAATTTATTTATTGACCTGAACATTTTTAGAAGAGAATTGTCATGACATCTGTAAGCCATCAAAAATCCTTTGAAGACCGTTTTAGTCTTTAGGATATTCTTGTTTCAAAATTACCATTTTCACAATTTTTCTATAATTCTATAAAAACGGATGTTCGTGCTCTTACATGTTTTCTAGAACTTTCCATTAGGACCAACATCAATAATAATAATTTACATACCATTGTTCCTTCACTTATTGAGTAGAAACTGTTGACACGAATGCCCAGCTGGACTTCTGTTGCTTCATCTAACGAAAGAAATTGATCAATAAACTATTCACCAATCTCTTTTGATATTCAGAATATTGAGCAAAAAAGATCATGATTTCAATTAACTGATCATCCACTGCATTAAAATAGTCAATGACAACCAGAAACTCGGCATTTTCTTATGTCAGCTAGCATTGGGCGGAGTTTGGTTTCCATTCATGGAGTGGGGGCTAACCCCGAGTCTGGGCCTTCTTGGGGGGCTAACCCCGAAAAAGGATTCAATTTTCATGGTAAAAAGTGATAAACTCCGCCCATGCAGCTACGGTAAGCCAGGAAAGCCAGACTTTATTCAGTCTCATTGCACTGAGCATCAAAGCAATAAAAATCAAAGTGCTAATGGTCAATGCACTAAGTCATTCCATCAATGCACTTAACATCAGTGCAGCATAAATGAACTCAGCATCAATGCACTCAGAAACAGTGTACTTCACATCAATGCAGTGCACTGAACATCAGTGCATTCAGCATCAGGGCAATGTAGGCTATGCAACAGTTTCCAATACATTGCCGTGCGTTAGTTCAATTAATTCAACATTCTGTTTCATCTAGTAATCTAACCGAGGAATCATCATCATCCACAAAGTATTCTTTTGAACGCATCAATCCAATACAATAGACAAAATGGTAATAATGACTATTGTACAATATTTTAGATCTAATCCAATACAATAAATAATCGCAAAGAGAAACAGGAATCTCATAAAACGATCCAACAAGAAATCCAAACAGCCAATCATCATTAGAATGATTTCATTCTTCATGTAGAAACTAGGAGATCATTGAAAGCACAAACAAAAACTTATACAAAATAATAATCAATTATTTAATTAATACAAAGCAAACAACAATAACTCAGAAGTCTGTAGGCCCTAACTAAAGTGCACACACTGCAGTAACTTTGAACTGTTGCAGTAAATAAATTCAAGTGAATAAATATAATATAATATATTCAGCAACATGTCTTATTTAAAGGCCTACCTGTACTTGGAGGGTCCTGCTTGTGATAATCATCTAGATTAATAAGGCCTTCTTGTCTACAACAACAAAATTGGATGAACAAGTAAACTAAAGAATTCTGTTAACAAGTATCAACAAGTTAAATAGTAATATTTATCAAATCAAACTCAACTCAAGACTTTTTATTGACACCAGCAACAACAGAGCATCACAGCATCAATAGATTAAAGCAGCTTTAAAAAAAACAGCGTCCATGCACCCGCAAGCTTTATTGCGGGTGGACACTACAATTCCAATCAACTAAACCTTAAAGACTGTTCTTGAACAGTATTTGCTTTGAAATGCAGCAATAACAACATAAGAAACATCATCATAATCATCTGACCACCTTCATCATCATTCATCACGAATGACTCATCATCAAATGTTTCACTTCCTTAGAATAGTGCTTCGTCTGCCTATTTCACATTCTTTCCAGCGGTTGAGTTTCAACGCAGTGTAGTTCTGACTTTTCCTCCTCTTCTCATCTTCCTCTTCTCATCTTCCTCCTCCTCCTCCACCCTACTCTTCACTTTCCCATTCTCTCCCTACCTTTCCTACTGCCTGAGCATCTTCTCCTTCTTCCATCAATGATTAACTTAGCAGAGAGCATCTTTGATGTACGAAGCACACCCTTGCTGTTCCTATGTTCCACTGTTCCAGCATCATCACCAGCAGCAGCAGCGGCAGCAGCAGCATGGTTCCATCATGCAGCCAGTATGACGTATGTTGGCCTTCACAGATTCCGATAAACTATCCGAGAGCTACGCTGCACGTTGCGTTGCGTGGTGAGGAAGGTATACTGCTGCTGTGAATGTTAATCAATGGTGTTAAATGATGGCTGCAGCCTTATCAGAACTTGCCCTGGAGATGATCTGTAACTAGAGTTTCACTCTGCCAGACTAATCATTCCGAAATTAGATGACAATCTAAGAGCAGACTTCTTAAGAACTTTGCATTATTTTAGTGCATTGCTGATTGAAGACTGGCTTTTTATGTTCAGACTTCTTCATTGGCAAGCACTTCAGTTAAAAACAGCATTGACACAAACAGATAGCCTACTATTCATTCACATGTAACCGGTCACAGCAAAGAAACACATTATTCTATTCATAATATATTGGCTTTTTCATACCATGACATTCTCTGTTTGTTACATTTAACTCAGAATAGCAACTCATACGCAAGCGCTTTGCTAGCTTGATCACCTGATTGTCATTGTCAAATCATTGAACTCCAACTGCATTATGTGTATTAAGAAAACTTGGACTATAATGCTATAATTTTTAATTAAAAAACTAAAGTGCATAAACATGCTGTAGTGGAATTATTGAGAGACCCACACGAGACGATATGCCTCAGAATATCATAATAGTTCAGCTTACATTGATTTTGTCAGCTTCTTTTTCGACTCAACCGAATATAATAATATGGCAAAGAAGACGGCAGTCAGGAAAGAGCCTCCATGCGACTCCATGTCCAAGTTGAATGTTCAGATACGGTTTGGCTGTGTTTCCTTAAACCTAAAGAGACAAGTTACACTGTAAGAAAAATATACCAAAGTCTTCGAAAATAGTGGGAATACTGTATAGAATTCATGCATAATTTTTAAAGTTAACCTGCCTACAAGAAGCGATGGATGTGTCCAATGATATTACTTATAAATTCCAGGGCCAATTCTGCAGCCTTGATCCAGGTAGGAGCACTGAAGATGCATAGTTCCCACAGAGAAATCTCAGCATACTCAGTCTGGCATTTCTGGTAGGGTGCAAATTACCAGGCATAAATGTCATCGTGAATAACACGACCGGAAAATATATTTGGAAGCGGGTCAGCAGCAGAAAATTGGTGAAAACAGCCGAAGCAGAATTAACCGTTAAGGAAGTCCATCACCAAAACATCCAGAGATATGTCACCGAGTGTGTGTTCTAACCAACGAAACACGTAGGCTGTACATAGTGTACAAGTGTTATTTAGAAGTCAAGAAATACCGCACACAATCATCATCAGTTGCACTGTGCAGACCAGGTGTGAATTTGGGTGGCAGTGCATACTGTGAGACTCCAACAACCTATGAGAAAAAGTTGCTCAGGCTTTGGGATTGCGGCTATGTGTTGGTGCTTCATCCCAAAGATCAAATAATCCGAGAAGTAAACTATTAAATCCGGACTGAGAGATAGATAGCTCCAGCCGCCGATTAGAACTGTCTTCCTGTACACACCCAGCACACACACATTGTTATGCCTAGGGCAGCTGTTGAAAAATATTCCCATCTTATGTAAGTTGCACCTGGCTTGATCTGCTATAGACAGTCATGTTGCCTTGATTTGCGAGACTTAATGGTATTCTATGAATACACACATCCAGCTATTAATGCAGGTAGTATATAAAAGCATGACACTGCAACTCAACAGTGCAAAATCATGTTTTTTTTCGCAGGTTGGGCCACTTACCTGGGACATATTCCCATTGGATCTGCATGTTACCTTAGCCAGGATTCTGCCGTAGGCTACTGGCAGTTTCAAATGTCTCTAGAGATATTTGAAATTTTTTCTGCTCGAGTGTGGCTGGAGCACCTCTGAGTTGCTATCGTGAACAGACCACAATAATGTGGATGCTCTGCATGAATGCCTTACTGAAATGCATGCATTTAACAATAATTTTAAGATTCCTGCTTCCATTTATTGGTCGTTGGGCCAAGCAAACAGGTACCACGACTGTGTTAGCCAATTATTCCATGCGAAGTACTTTCATAAATTTTCTGTATCGAAAATGAAGCTTACGTTGATTTTCAGTTACCAAAATCTATATAAATACTCTGCTGCATAAAAACACATAATTTGGTTACCATGTTGTTAATTCCTATAATTGCTCCAATAGCAAATCTGCTAGTTTTAATTCCAAGTTTTATTCTGCAAGACTTACTTATTATTGTTATTATTACTAGAAGTTATCAAGCCAGCTATCCAATCAATAATTATTGCAGTATGAGCATTGAGCAATGTAGAAAAATTGTCAAACTATGATCCACGTAGAGTTTGGGTGTGAAAAGAACTTAACAATGAGGCCCTAAGACTAAGGAGTTGAACCCTCAATCCTTGGCTATTCTAACCCTGAGCCAATCAATCAGGGGGAAAATCAACCATATGGCTTGGTTATGACCATGATTGCAGAGTCTATTTGATAATTTTGATCAATCACTAAAGTGATCAAAGCGAGAGTCTGCCATGCTGTCCAATTATAGTCTCCCCTTGACTTGTTCATGCAAGTACATATTTCTAGGAAAAAAATTTGCAAGATTTGTAGACTTGAAAAATGTTTTGTATGATAGAAGCTTATCAGTGGATACCTTTAACAAATACCATGAAGCATGGGTTTGTTGGTAAGCATAGAACATTAACTTGCTCTAACACACATTGCATTTCTTCTGAACTACTTAAAACCCATGTTTATGTTATATTTCTGTCCCATCCTATCGGTGCGAATCTTTTCAGAGCAAAAATTTCTTCTAGAAACAAATAACTTCAGCCTGGTTTACATTATTTCTGGCTACTCGTCAAAGTTCCTTGACCTTTTCCTTATCAGACTCAGTTGCAGGTCATATCATCACTCTTTGAAAATTGTTTTGCCATTGTATAGAAGGACATATAAATAGAAATTCATCAGAGATTTTTAAAGTTATAACAAACCAAAATAGTTGTTAAACTTTGACTTCTATCTATCTATCTATCTATCTATCTATCTATCTATCTATCTATCTATCTATCTATCTATCTATCTATCTATCTATCTATCTATCTATCTATATATCGATCAAATCTATATATCTATCAAATCTATCTATTCATCCATCTATCCTTTCTTATCCTATCTATCCTATCCATCCTGTCCTATCTATCTATATATCCTATCTATCTATCTGTCTATCTATCTGAGTTTATATAGTGCCCCTTCAAGAGAGCTATTCAGAGGAAATCCCAAATCATGCGAGGCCAAAGATGATAATTCTGAGTAGCTTATAAAAAGAGTTGGAAAAGTCCCGAGGAAAGGAACATGGCCCAAAAGGAGGCTATTCCAGACAGAGGTACCCACAATCGAGAAAGCATTATTCTGCCTGTTGGTTGCAAGTGCATATGCAACTACAAAGTCCCCTATAGGTTGCACTTATACTGTTACCTGTAATTACAAGTACCTCTAACTTATAGGCTTGAGTGCTGGGAAAATATCTGTTTACAGTAGAAATCAAATTTCTACCTTCATTCATTCATACCATCACTCCAAGCATTCCTGTCTAGTTCCTCACCACTGGCAAATGACCTTTGCTCTTTCAGATCAGACAGATCATATATCTCCAGAATATTTGGAATAACAAACACTGTGCTTAGCTTATAATTCATATTGCATATATCCTTAACATATTTCACATGATACGTGTGTATGTGTGCTTGTGTATGTTTATATGTGTGTGCATGTACCGTAAGGATATATCCAGGTATCCTGGAATGGATTCTGCAAGGAAACGAGCAGTACAAATAATCAGACGTCGAATGGACCATATAATTTATTAGCTAATGCCTTGCTGAAAACTATAGGTAAGCACTCAACCGACTTACGTCCTGAATGTCAGGAACATAAAATAATAGATCATATACGACTTGCTTGTAAACAACATGACATGATAAACCTACTACTTAAAAATGTAAAGAAAAAGTGGATGCTACACTGATGAAAAATCTTTTTTATTTGAGATATTAACTCGAAGCTTATATTATAATCATGACTACAAGCCATCTCCTAATAATTATTAGGCCCTACCAACAATAATTGCTGCAATCTTATTTTGTTTTGAAAATGAGTGTAGGCCTACACACAAAAGGTCAACAAGTTCAGATGGAGGTTCTCCAATATAATAATGCAAATAATGCCTTTTACTTTGTCACCAAATCTCTAATGATTTAATTTTAAAAAATTCATTTGTACATACCGGTGTTAAGGTACACCTTTCTACTTTCAACTAGTGCAAGGTGTTTCTTTTGCTGTTTCACTGCATAAGATGCAGGATGAGAATAACCAATGGGGAATTGGGCGGGCTCAGACCAGTGATATTTTCATTAACGATAAGTGAAATTAGAACTGAAAATATTGATTTCCGTTAAGTATAACTATAACTGTAACTGAAATTATTTTAAGAACGAAAACTGAAATAGAACGGAAATTGAGCACACCGAACTGAAATTAGAATAAAAACGAAAATTAATTCTCGAACTGAAATTAATGAAAAAAATGGAAATTTTAGTTGACAGTTTTTCCGATGCAGCTGTGTTTGTTTAAAAGACGCACATACTTTCTGACTCTTACAACTTTTGTAACTTTTGCCTAGCATATGCTTTATTAGCCTACGGTTAGTTTAAAAACAATTTTTCATTTGGACTTTGCCTGTAAGTTTATAATTTTCAACTTCGCGATAAGACTGGAAATCACTTGGCTAAATGACGAAAATAATGTATTGGACTTTTAAAGTACAGTTTGCTGCGAGAAAATAGACCAAAAAATGCGCTTAGGCCTATTCATGCAAGGCTTCGTGTGTCTAGCCTATTCTAAAATGGATGACTGTGGAACTCAATAATATGATAAAATTTTAACATTTTACCTCTGCGCAAACAGAATACTAAGAAATATATTAAGAAACGGACCAGGCAAAATCATGGGAGGCTGAAAACTTTCATGCGACTTGGCCTAATCCGAGTCAGCGACTTCACCACGGAGAAAGCATGAGTGCTCCAGAAAGACGCAAACAAAAGAACTGAATTGAGAACTGAAATTATTTCGAAAACTGAATTAGAAGTATAACTGAAATTTTTTGAAGAACTGGAACTGAATTAGAACTGAAATTGAGACCATCCGAACTGAAATAGAAGTGAAACGGAAATTATTTCCTGAAGTAAAATATCACTGGCTCAGACCCACTATTGTTTTCTACGCACACCTCAATGTTCCTCTGTTAGTTTTATACAAATCTCATACCAGTGATGAGATGGTGTTACCTTCTTAATGTTCTTTCACTCGACTCCGACATCCACCATTAATTCTGTGGATGCTGGAGAAGTCATGCTGCTCACCCTACTCCATATCAGCGCAGTGTCTGACACCTTTCCGACCCATCTCTGCACCTCCCACAGCGTTGCTCCTCAGTTGTTAGGCTGGATATTCGGAAGATGAGAGTCAAGATTGGCTGAAATAATTTTATGTCAGCCCGAGTCAGGGTTCTGCACAGACAGTGCAGTGTATCTCAAGGATCCGTACTATGCCCACTCTACCACATCCAGTAGGCTAACCATGGAACTGGCCCAGGTCATCATGACCTTATTTTCGATTCTTTTCTGCTATCATGTTTTGTTAGTTTCTATTGACCAAAGATGTTCTCTTTTTTTCTCTTTTTAAAATCGATTTTGCAGCCTCAACGGCTTTTAATTTGAACTTGCATTTTGGTGGTCATAAACACTCATAATGTTGTTTCAGACGAGGGTTTCATAAAAATATTTTCAGATCAAAACGATATTTCGCAGTTAAAGAGGACTGGGAAAAACTGCACTTGCTTGACCTCCTCTGCAATAACATTTCCCAGAAGTACCATGTTGTGCAGAAGCAAAATGACCCAGACTAAATGCACGCACCACATTTCTAGAAGTTCACACATTGTTCAGAAATCGCAACACAAACACAAATCCAGTGTCCTATGTCACCTGCGACCTTTCACAGCATCATTAGCGATCATTTGCACCAATCAACAATTCATCAACTGATAATCAATGAATTCTTCAAAGAGTATAGATGACCACGAAGATCAAAGAGTAAACACTCCAAACGAGTAGAACAATACAAAACGTGGAGCAAAAAATAATGAATTCCGGCATTACGATACTATGGTCTCAACAGCACGACATCATGTTAGGCCTACTCATTTTGAATATCCGAAACGAAATGAACAAAGAACAATTCTGTCTAATAGCCGAGATATCTGTGACACATTCATTTGAATTGCTAAACAAAGACAAAACAACCTGGCAATAATAAATTGTTTTCAAGAAGAATCAAATCTAATCCATCGTAAATCTAATCCAAATCTAATCTAAATCTAATCCAAATCTAATCTAAATCTAATCCAAATCTAATCTAAATCTAATCTAAGTCTAATCAAACTAATGACTTCTATAGCACTTTCAGCAACATGCCCAAGAATCTATAGATAATTGCTTCAGTGAAGATGGAATAAAAATAGTAATCCAAAGCCAGGTTGAAATTCGATAGATAAGAGACTTTTCGATAGATGACAGCTTACACCTGTAATTCATTCAAGAATTTATATTGCGCCTCTTCAAGAGAACTACTCAGAAGCACTCCCAACTCTAGCACAACAAAAAGTGCAGTCTTTGGGTTCAATAAAAAAAATGCCCCAGTAAGAGCCCCAGGAAGCAGACGTAGCTCCTGTGAAAGCCATTGCCGACCACTAGGACTGGGCCCACCACGGAAAAGGTCCGATTCTCTGCATAATTTCGTAATGGGTGTGGATAGACGTTAACAGACAGGAGTCTCTGGATGAAATCAACAAATTGACATTCAGGTCTAAACTAATGAATGGTGCATAGCCGCAAACTTCACTTTGCACTCAATATATTATAACTTTGCTCCGTAATGTTCACTGACAAATTTTAGCATTCATTATTTATTGGCACATGCATTTACATACATGTATAAATTGTATATGCAATTCGACACCTGATAGGTCTACTAGTGCATTTTTGTATTTGGCCATTTATAATGCGCTTCTCTTGGTAAGAGCCATTCAGAGGCACTCCCAGTGTGAGATATAAGAGAGAGAAAATGCAGGATTTGAGATGAGCAAAAGCGATTAGAATGCTTCAATGCTGACGAGAGGCCAGAGGTTTGAAACCACCACAAGGGCAGAATTATATATTTTGCCCTACTTGTGTCACCTTGCTACAATGAGTAAGCTTACGCTGGTTGCACACTGTTCATGGGAGGATCCGATTGCGAGGGAGAGGACTGGCCACCTGCCCTCAAATGTAGTACCCAATGCCCCATAGCTGCTGCCCTTTGGGCTAGCCTAAGAGACTCTGCTCTTCTTCCATTTCTTCTTACTTTGAATCACTTGTTGTCCTCAGCTTATCATATTACTACAGCTTCTTAGAACTGTTAGACAATCATGTGTCAGCCATGTTAAAGTACCTTTGAGAGGTCCTTGTTGTATAAAAGTTCAGATACATAAAAATATACATGTATGCACACACAGATATGCCAACATAATATACAGGTGTAAACTTACATACATTCAAACACATAAAGATATGCATGATATTATGTATTTACATAGATATATTATGTATGCATACATAATCACATACATGTTTACATACCTAGGTAGCATACATACTTAAGTACAAGTCAGACGATCATGATGTGACTATGTTTTCAACACTAAGTCTTGTCATGTCATCTTAAAGCAGGGCTTAAAGTGTGCCTGGACGGTCATGGACGGCGTCCATGCACTTATTTTAAAATCTGAACGCCGTCCTGCCACTTATTGGCCAACATTGACTGGAAAGGTGATGGACTTCCAGGCACTTCTTTTGGAAAGGTAAGGGGCGTCCAGGCATTTGTTTTTTCACACTTTAAGCACTGTCTTAAAGTTTATTTTAAAACGAAATCTGTTCAATAACTCTCTGCTGTTTGAAATTTCACTGCAATCAATTTGGAACATGATAGGCCCTATTAGTTGCCCGAGTTTGCATGGAAATGTCACAATGTGGGTTTACAGACTGTTCTGTTTTTATGCTCGTGATTAATGTCATGACCTCTTGACCTCTGTTTGATCCATCTCTACTCAAGAGAATAATCAGTTCCAGATGGATGGCTGCAACTCACACCCACTCGCTTCTATCCTCACTACTAAACAACCGGCTCAATTCCTTTCCTTTCCCTCCTGGGTTGGCCTTTCCCTCCCAGGATGGTTTTACCTCAGTTTTAGCTCATTTCTGATTCCCCCGTTTTTCACTGGGCTTAAGCAGCAGTGCAGCACCCATCCGGAATAGGAATACAAACTCCACCGAAACCTGTAGGTCTATCTACACCACTGTAGGGTGAGAATTGCCTAGAGTTGGGGTTTCAGCCCCCCAGTTATTCATAGAGCCCCATAGTAAAGTCTGTTTTTCACACCCCGATTCCAAGTGGATAATGGTCCAACCCCTCAAACTCCATTTATTTTTCCACATTTCTTACACTGCACCACTGTATAACCAAGAAATGGTTTGGAATGGTGTGGACCATAATAATATTTTGTCCACTCTAACTGGATTCTACAACATCACAATTTAGCTGTCCATGTGATTCGAGTGCTAGAATAAAATATTCTTTATTAATTGACTAAATGCAAACCATATTTTGGTTTAAACATATAAGCTTAAGCTTAACAACAAACATACCGGTACTACTCCTGCACACATAAATTTCCAAGTTGTCCAAAGACTTTTAAGGTAGTTTACATAATTTCTGAGTTTGTCTTATGTCGGCAGCCTTGAAATTGCATGTGATCCAGACCGCTTGTTAATATTTAAGATTTCATAAATTATCTTAAGCTTAAATATTTTTTCTCGCGGCACATTCAACCGACCGAGTGGTTTAGGCATACACCTTGATAATTAATTTGAGATGCTGAGAAGGACAATCAGTCTCGGCCATTTGCAAGATATCTGATCCAGTTTTTGTGTTGCAATCTATACTGCACTGCAGAAATCATCAATTTTGTTATGAGAAACAACAAAATGATATGAACAGCATACACACAAACAGACACATAGGCTACATGTACATGCACACACACGCGCACACACAACAGTAGGCAACTGTGCAGACATACACACACATTTAGTTTTACCAGCAGACAAACATCGTTGCAGCCCACACAGAAGCTCTCTCACGAAAGGTTAGCAGGTCATGTATATGCAACAGACATACAGCAGGACAGACATGATGATGATAATTATATTCATGTTATAATTATACGCACACAGGTCACTGAGGTCAAAGGTAATGTTCAGTACGGTCAGTGCCTAGCAATAGGTCGACAGCCAGAGAGATGGAAGGCCATTAAAAGAGTCTATGCCGATGAACGAAAACAATAATGAGCAAACGTGCAATCAGACAGACAGACAGACGATCAGACGAACGCACGAGGACAAAAACAGACATCCAAGCATACTCTGCACGCAAACTGAGCACACTTGTATTGTCAAACTCACCGCGATTCAGACTTCGCACCCTCCCTCCCTATCTCGATAATATTCCCGCTCTCTCCTCTGACGATTCCTGTATTCGCTCGATATTCCGCCACTCTGTGAAAAACCTGGAATTCTGTCCGCTTCGTTCTACATGCTGTAGAGATTATTCGCCAAGAATTATTAGACCGCACTAAAACAATTCTTCATCAAAGTCTCCTACAGTTCAACTTAAACCCGGTAAGCGTATACAATTTCCCGCGACATCCTTCTGTAAGTTACTGTGAGCTCAGCATTAAGACTTTAGAACGAAGAACGACGTCGGTAGTGGTGGTGGTGGTGGTGATGACAATGATGACGATGAAGAAGCTGATGCTGCTGATGCTGCTGTTGATGAGCTAAGCCTAAACGCTTTAATGGCCAAGGTATACTCGAAAGAATTTGTAGGCGGAACGGCCAGCAGACGGCTGCAGGGCGGGGAGAAGCGACCGGAGAGGCTGAGGCCGATGTATACGAGCATCCTCCAAGGTAGCCTTCTCCTCCTCCTCCTCCTCCTCCCTAGGTATGCCCACGTTGTGCTTACGAGAAGAAGAAGAAGACGCTGGCTGGCGCCGAGATAACTCGCGAGACAGTTGCGGAGAATATTTCGGGCTGAGAAGAGAGAGAGATAGGGAGATGGAGAGGGAGAGGTTGTCGAGGAGGAGAGGAGGAGGATGCATGCGCTGGGAGGAGTTCAGTCTCTTCCTCCCAACTGCAAGCTTATGTCAGATGGGGGCTATATGGTCTCCTCTGACAACAGTCGGTTATCTGCCAAGCGCTGTAAAAAGGTAATAGTGAGCTCCAAGGATAATGTATTCTATGGTCGGCACGACCGAAAGGCTAACTTCAATCATTCGCATGTATAAGCAGATCGGTCGGCCAGCGGGTTCGGTTGCCACGAAACTTGAACAATCAGACTGTTAAAACTGACAGCTGGTACCATAACATTGGCAATCTTATTACTGCCATTCGATTCCTGCCTTCCTCTGCCCTCCCTCCCCTCTCTAGGCATCTTCTTTGTTTGTTTGTATGTGCACTTGTTAAAGCGCCCCTTCAAGCTTTCTCTCTCACTACTCAGAGGCGCTCCCGAATGCAGAGTGGACACTGCATTGGAGTTTCATGCCGAAACGCTGAGCAAATGTGAGTGAAGGACTTGCTCAAGGTCCTTACGCAGCGAGGTGGATTCGAACCTCGAACCTTTCGGCTCCAAGGCAACGACGCCACCACTACACCACCGCGCCCCACAATGAATGAAGCATTAGGTGCGGAGTGCTGGAAAGCTGCAGCAGGCGTTTCGGATTCTCCAACTGAAATATTGTGTGAAAAAATGTGAACTCTGCCATACAAATAGATCTAATAGTATAATTATGAGATTGCGATTAATTCTATTAAAAGCCTACTATAATAGGTTAAATCATTGCTGTTTGACAGCCAGTGGCCAGCAGGCAAACTATTACACTGGAATTCCTCGATCTAAGAACTCCAATGGGGACCACGGACCCTGGAAACTGCTGCCCTTCAGAAGTCTGCATTCTTACCAATAGAAAATGATAAATGCTATGATCGTTAGGAACAGGAAAAGCTTTGTTAAGATTGTCTTGTCCCGCGGCAACAGGATATGCAGTCACAACACAACATCCTAATTATTTTACTCGCAACATGACGATGCATTGTACGGATTTATCATCCCACAAGCAGCAGCAGCAGCAGCTAATTGAAATGTGAACTCAAATTATGTAATTCAGCTATCAGAATGGGAACTTGAAAACAGACTAATCAAAATTCTGAATTCCTAGAAGTGTAACAGGTTGTGTGACTGTGCTAAAATTGTATCAAATATTAAGAATTAAAAATTATAATAGGCCTATATATATATATATATATATATATATATATATATATGTTTTGAACGAAATGTTTTGACCTATAGGTGTTTCTTATATATATATATATATATATATATATATATATATATATATATATATATATATATATATATATATATATATATATATATATATATATATAAGAAACACCTATAGGTCAAAACATTTCGCCCAAAAAAGGCGGCTGTAACGTGTACGCACCTAAAAAATTCACGGTCAAGAAAAGATCCTCCGAAATAAAATCCTGGCTACGGCCTTTTTGTGAGCGTATACCGGCTCTGGCTAATTCATCTTTAGATTCTGACGGGGGCTGAACAATTGAGTGGGAATCTAAGGGCGCCAAATGCAGGTATGCCAGGGGCGCCAAATGTATGCCTTGCCTAGGGCGCCATTTTGGCTAAGGCCGGCCCTGCAAGCATTGAATGACATAGTCTATGAAAAACAGCAATAGGCTACATTCACGTAATAATGATAATTTTATTTAAGCAAGAATGACGGAAGGCTGGTAAAGAATATATTCATTGCTGATACTTTTGGGATTTCAGTCGGTGCACTAAAATTTCTACCAAACTGCCGCGGAACCCCTGGCCGACGTCCGCGGAACCCTTGGGTTCCGCGGAACCCCGGTTGAAAATCACTGACCTATGTATATAGTTGTTAAATATAAATCAGGTTGACAAGCTGCAACACAGTTACAGGATGAAGTGAAATAATTATAGTAAATAAAGTACTGTAGATTAATTAATTCATGGGCTATTTATGACAAATCAGACACTGTAGTGTTCAGATAATAATATTTATTTAGAAAACCTTAACATGCAAAACATAAAGTTGGACAACATACAATGTGTTGGGACTTTCAATGACGCTAACAGTGAGTGATCAAAGATCATAGCTCTGTTGAACTGTTGAATAAGCCATAGAAACCATTTAGCATTTTACTTCAGCAGGACAACAAAGCTTGAAAATGAATTGTCATAATTGGCACACATTGTATAATCGGGCTATAGACTGTAAAGAGCAAAGACAAGATGAGACAAGAAAGACAGAGATTGCTGAGATTCTAGGCAGTACGCTCAGCAAACTTAAAAATTCTCTGTACAGTAGAGTGGTCCAAAATGACAAAAGTCTGAAAATTGATTTGGGTCACATCTCCTCTTGTTCCACTCAGTTCAGTGAGTATCTGGACCAATTTTTGTGTCACTTGAAGGATATCTAGAGGCGGCTCAATTTTGAACGATAAATATTGTTTCTTCGAAATTTCGTCATAATGTAACTATCCGCATTTATGACCAAAAAGTCTTTTGAAACAAGACCAACAGGAAATCACTATTTAGTGCTAACTGTTTAGTAAGTTTATAGGTACTGAGAACAACATTAACACAAGTCTTTATTGGTATGTTCCTCTACAGAGACTTTTATGGCTCTGCAATGGCTTCACAAAAGGTATTGTCTTGATTCTTGACTCTTGCTACAGAAGGGTTGAATATCTGTATGGGTATCTTTCTCTGCGCAGTAGGCCTAATTTATTACTTAAATCTGCCTGGCTTTGTCTCTCAATATGAAATAAATTGAATGCAACTGCCAAAGTCTGGTGTCATCGAGAAGAAAGCCTAAGCCATCTCTGTCAGCCACATGCTGGCAATGATCATAGGTCGATGAGTCATGATCTTCAGCTTGTCACTTATGATTCCAGTGGGTTTTCAAAGTTCAGCATTTTGCATTCAATCCTGTTTGATGTTATATTCTCTTCAGAACATTTGAGATTCGTATCCAAAGTGGTATTTGCATTAATTCACATCAATGCGGGGTCAAAGAGACCAGGATAATCAATTGCTTGGAAAAACACAAGGGATGTCTCTTGAAAGCTGTTGTGGCAGCTTTCTGCACAATAACGTTGCAGATATTAAGTTCTGACTAGTTCAACAGTGTTGAGTAATAGTTTGGAGCTTTCTCTCCTTTAAGCAAGCTTCATGACCATATACTCCATAGACAAGAGAAACAAACAGGACGACATTAGAATCTGATCTGTTAAAACTTTTTCACCCCAAATGCGGAGAGCCATTTAATTTTTGAGGATTTTGCAAGAAGTTGATGAGCCACCTTGCATGGTGTACTGCCCCAGAAGCTGGAAACGAAATTGCACTTCTTCTCTCAAACAACTATCAAGAAGGATGACACGCGATAATTGCAGAAGCTCGCCGTAATCTTCACGTTGGTGTTGGTTTTTCATATAAATCGTTTTGGTTCATTCGTAATTCCGAGGGTTGTGGGAGTTTTAAAAAAACTGGATTTCACAGATGGGAGCATACGGCGGGGGCTCCTCATTGAGTGTTTGTTAGATAAGAGTAGGCTACAACTGTACATGTGCAAGTCTTTAAGCCCGTGTGTGAGGCTGCAGTATCAAATGCAAGGCCATTATATATTATATCCTATGCTTCCGCCTCCGATCATTCAACATTTGAAGACCAGTATTAACTTGATGTTTTAAATTCTCTAATAAACTTGGAAACTACAAGAAACTTTTCTCTCAAGCTCCAGAAACACTTTCAGAATGGTCTGGACAAATTCTAGATAACATTTGCCATCGCAGTGCAAAAGGAGAGGTACCTCGGCTGAACACAATTCCTGCTTGTGTGTGGCAGTTCTAATGACAGAAAAATGTTCAAGTTTGAGCCATCTCTAAATATCATTGAATCGTTTTAATTTTTGGCATGTAAGCTACACTGGTGTATAGGAACAAGGACAACTGTGACCCAATTTGATATTTGAAATTTTATTTTTTCACATGGTAAGTTGGACCACTCTACTGTACAGGAATAAAAATCTTAGAGAGTGCATGTAAGTAAGTAAGTAAGTAAGTAAGTAAGTAAACCTCACTGACACAGTACGCACGGCTTTTGAGACAAATGTGTTGCTTAACATAACGTATACTTAACAAAGTCATTACAAATACTGCAACTAGCCAAACTGTGGATCATACATATACAGACAGGCAATACATCCCTGCATAGCTCCTGTTTCAACCAACAGCTACATATTACCGATGTGTGCAACTGGTTAAAAGTAAGACACATCATTCATTAAAACATTAAATTATAATTATATACGCATTTAAAGGTCTCTCAAATATCTCAAGTTCTCAACACAGCTCAACTGACTGCAACATCAAATACTTTGGATATAAAAGATTCCTTTGCGCTAATGGTCTGATACTTGCAATGCAGCCGCAATTCCTGATTGAATTTACGACATATTTTGTATATTAATAAAGACCACAGCATCAAGGTAATAAAGTAAAAATTTAAACCTAAATCAGATCACTCTGCTTTATTAATGTGACAATGTCTCTTCTTTTATATTAAGTGCAAAATCTCACACAATAATCTTAAACAATGGAGTGCCACACAGAAACTAGACTCTCTTGCAGTTCTGCCCCAAAGCACACTGTCTTCACAACAACACTTTAATCCAAAGACATCCCATATCACACATCGCACTTGGCACGTACGAATTGCAACCACATGCAAATTCACGATGAATATCTAACAGTACAGTTGGCCAAAGTTGTCAGCATTCAGTGCTTCTGCCAATAAAAATCAAAGCTGCAAGGGTAGCCTATTAGGTTACATGGCCCTGTCAGTGCACATAGGTGGACAATGGCACACAATGGAATGGTGTCACCTGGGGCATGCATTTAAATGCCCGAAACTCAGAGAAGCAAGATGATTGCATTTATTATCATTGTTTAAGCAGATTGCTGCATGGGTTCAAGGCCTAACAATGCAGATGCTGTACGTGGTTTGAGTTATCTGTGCGCAGAGGATGGCTATCAATCAGTGAGTCCTTTGAAAGCACATATTTCGTTGGTTGGTTCCCAGGTGGTAATAAGCATTACTACATCATCGTAGAGGTGGGCTAAAAGATTTGGTGGCTTGTGGAAAAATTGATCGATTTCACTAACTTTGAATTCGACCGATGGGCATATAACGTCTCACTTCTTCTCATTCATTGGTTTATAATCGGTAACAGTGCGATGGGTAGTACTAGCCAAGTACCTGCTCAGAGTGCATTCTGGTACCAAAACCATGTTGCATCAACCTCTAAAAGCATTAGGTTATGTTACTTATGTAGCCCATTTCAATGTTGCAAGCAGTTCTCTTTCAGCACATCGTTATTGGTTCTGCATCATTGTTCTGATTTACTGCCACCTATAACTAAACGAATAGCTTCATAACAATTGCACCTGCTACTGCATGCAACTCAAGAAGTGCTTACAAAATATTACCCATATTTACAGCTAAGTACTGCAAAAATATCACTTTCACATAACACCAACGCTGGTGTGATAGCAAGATGAAAATACAGAACTATTATCTGCAGTGGCTCAGTTGGTGAATTCCGGCATCAAAACTGAAACTGATGCGTCCTATAATATTTTTAGTCATTTGCCCAAAATTATCCAAAATCATACAATTTTTACCTAATTTTGGCACCTGGCGACCGTTTTTGCGACCCTGCTGAGACCCGGCAACAGCAGGTCTCGAAAATCGAGGCCGGATCGCACACCCGGACCGACCCGGCTCACTTTCAGCCCTGAATATATATGAGTATCCTTGATATCAGCAAACTGGGTGCTCGCTGCTGCTTTAGCTAAGGATTGCTCGAATCATAATTATGTGGTCAATATTATGTGTACGTCTTGAATGTTGGTCGTTGAATTCTTTGCAACACTAGTGATGGATTCTTCATTTTCTACACTTAGTAACCTGTCTATTTTAAATTTGGTACACAGATTCTTTTTTATTTCTGAAGCTATTGTTCAAAATACATACTTGTGCGGTGGGGAAATCAGAATTCCTTGTCATTTACAGAGGCTCTAGGGTTAGGCTCCAAGGTTAGATTAGTAACAAAAGCATAAGTTACAAAAGTAAAATAACATTATTCCTGTGTAACCTGGATCTAAAAGCAAGTTAAACCAAATAGAATGCTAAAACATACAGCTTTTGTATTAGCTCTTCTATAGGGACTGGCTCCACCGTATCTTCTAGAACTCTGTTGTTCCACCTTGGGTGTTCAGCGTCGATCCACCCTCTGATCTGCGGCAAACCAAGCTGAGCTTCTGGTTCATCGCTTGCACACTGTTCTCCGACAGCATCGTTAATTCTTTGTCGGTCCTACAGCCTGGAAGAGCCTCCCTATTACACTGTGCTTAGTGCCCAGGGGTCACTACACTCTGTTCCTTAAGAAACTCAAAACTGTCTTATTGGGCCGGAAGCGCTTCTGAGTAGCCTACCTTGAACAGAAGTCATATAAAATTTCCTAAATAAATATTAAACTCCTTGAATTCTTGTAGAAATTTAAAAGCCTTTTTCTACAATCAGGATCATGCCTTCTCAGTGGAGCTTCTAGCACTGTGAATTTTAATGTTCTATTTGGTGCTGCACTTGCTCCCCAGGATCCACTCTGACTCCTTTTATGCTCATCTCAAAACTGTAATTTCTAGCCGTGCAATGTTAGCAAGCACTCCTGACTAGCAGCCTTCTCATAACGAATGAATAATTAACCAAACAACAGCAAAAATGCACTAATTTCATCAAAAATGAATTTATTTTAAAAATTTATAAAACAGCAGAGTGAACATTACGAAAAACAAGATTCATAATTATACTTGCTATCTGATACACAAGTGGCATAAACAGAGAAAGGTTTCAATGCAGAATTCATGTACATAAACGAAACACACAGCCAAAACTCAGAACAAACAGCAGCAGTATTGTAGCAGCTATAAAATAACAATAGTAAGTAATAAGTATAACTCCGTAGAATCCAGAGAAATTGTTTCATCAAAACTAAGTAAATAAATAATAGCAAAATTAATTACATAAAACTCAGACAGAAATTCTACCTGATTGTCCCACAGCCACACAGATGAAATCCCATTCGCTACAAGTTTAGCAAGCGTGCAGAACAATAAGACGAAATAATAATTCAACGTCATTCTGCAAACATTGCCTATCGCTTGTTCACTCTTCAAGTGACACGGATTTCAGGGACGAAGCGCAAAATTCTCCTCAGGGACTTCCTTGTAGATACATCACATCAGCAAACAATATTATATAGCACAGGCTCCCATGCAAATAAGTACATGGGCTTGACAGCATCCCTCCCTCATGGAGTCATAATTATATCAAATCCGAACACCTGACAGCAATGCGTTAAGTTGCACAATGTTCAAGCAGACTGACAATGGGTAAAATATTATGCAATTTGGCATAAATATGTACATTGAAAAATGCAAAATGAGTATAGCATCTGTCGTGTGTTCGCAAATTACACACACAGAATGTAAGCACGCTATAAACATCCACATAACATTTCTATAAATTACAGCACATCATTGGTTGAAGGAAATTAAACCATGTCAAGGCACAATGAATCATTGCTACTTTTTAGCGTAGAGTAAGCAACATAGGCGTACGGGAGATTTCAGCAATGGGGGGGGGGGGGGGCAAAGATTGAACTTCTGCCCGAAAAAATATATCTGGCAAAAAAAGTGACAACCTTTTTTTTAGTCGTTCGGGACTGTGTTTGTCCGAAAAACCAGACTTACCCAAAAGTTGACGACCTTTTCTTAGTCGTTTGGGACTGTGTTTGCCCGAAAAACCAAACAGACTTTCCCGAAAGTTGGGGGGCATTTGCCTCCCTTGGACCCCCACCTCATACGCCTATGGTAAGCAAACATATATCTAGCACCTTACACAAGATTTTGAAACACTTGTGCTCGGCTTTCATAAGGCACTGTAGATAAAGATGCAATGAAACGGCACATCGAATAATTCTAGTGTTTTAAAAATGTTTCAAAAATTTTAATTTCGTTGTACATCAAATACAGTAAACTGAGAACATCTGATAAAAAGTGCAACTAGCATTGCAATTCAAACTAGGTCTATACGTGGCTTAACCATCATTCGTGAATCTTATACTGGAAAGATATAACAATATGAGGTCATGCCCCAAACAGCCAACAGCCATACTAAATTTCATGTTAGAGTGACTAAAAATGAATTTTTTTATGTAAGTTTTCACAATGCAATAGTTTTCAGCAGCGATTTCCTTTCAGCAATTAAATTTTTTTTGCTCAATTGACAAAAGTTTCACGAACTGCACTTATTTAACTTGTTCAACAGGAAGCCACAGCTGCCATTTATTAGGCTAATGCCCTGATCTCCACATTCTCCAGCTGTCTTGGCTACAGCAATTTTCATACCACACACAGCACATCCATTGTAGTCTTCAGTGAAATGCAATACCATAACGAATGCACATTAACATTTTTGTGGCAAGGCTGAAACAGTAATTTTCACACCATGACTTCTTTCATGACTTCTTTTCATTATGCAAATGCTGACACGTACAAACACGGCACAAATTGCACACACAAACAAATGCAAGCACAATCGGAATATACAAGCATCTACATGACTTGCATGATATGTGCATATAACACATAAACAAAATACAAATTGGACGTCAGTAGGCCCCTACATCTTCGTAGTTTTTGGGAAGGCGGTAGACATAAATTAAGAATAGCAAGAACTTAATCTGTATATTAGATAACTGTATCTATTAAGCACATCTGAAAAGGGCACTTGGTAAAAAAACTAATTTGATACCATGTTCTTTTTCAAAAATGATAATCAAAACAGTCGTTGTTTGGTCTTGCATGTATACAGCAGATGCAATTTAATGTCAGCCAGTATGCATTTTGCGTCGATGATATCAGTAATGCTACTTCATTTTAGTGAAACAAAGCATTTTAATTACGGTAGCTAAACCTAACCACAAAAAGACCAAGCCCTACCATTCTACCTTCCACCAATTGCAGCACCAGTAATAAATATACCACCATCATAAAACCTAGCAAATAAAATTTTCACACAGTTTGCAGGCTGATAGAATATTCTAGCAACTCCTAGTCCAGGTAAAGCATGCCGCTAATGGCTGACAGAGTTTATGGTACAAGTCACATGGCTGACAGAGTCAAGCGTGGTTGACAGAGTCCACCATGTGACTGAGTCAACCATGTGACTGAGTCAAGCGTGGTTGACAGAGTCAACCATGTGACTGAGTCAACCATGTGACAGAGTCAACCATGTGACAGAGTCAACCATGTGACTGAGTCAACCATGTGACTTGATGTTTTCAGCAACATTGCCAAGATGCTCATAAAGTGACCAGATGACATTGACATTGGATTATTCTATTAGGATGAATTAATGTCTGGCTGAATCCACAGTCGGTGTTATTGACATAAAACGGGTGACGTATGCATGGGTCTGTAACAAAAGAATAACACTTCAACACAAATATCCATCGGCCATAAAACGAAAAGGAAATTCGCTCTCGAGACCAGAATTCATGCAAACATAAAATGCTAACGATTAAACTTCAGAGACAATCGTAAAATTTTAAAGCATCAAATTACGATCTTCGTTATTATGCATTTGAAGAGCAAATATTCCATAATTTAATTACGTAGTCTGTCAGAAGTGTTTTTCACTCGAACAAGATAAGCCGCCACTTACAAAACTTTCCAGAGAAGGCCTTCAAAGATGTATCGCGAAAGCAAATGGGGCAAATAATCACTGCATTTGTTGCTAGAAAATGGCCCGATATAGAAGCAGACCTGCTGAGGGTATTTGTTTAGAATCACAAACCGTTGAGTACAGACAACAATGCATCCAGTTGTAGGCTCACACACCCAGCAACAACTGGAATTTAGAGCCCAGTCAATATCGTATATATATATAATATATCATATATATTAACTTATGTATATATATTATATCGTCAGTATATACAGGGTGGCGCAAAATAAACCGGGCTATTAGTTTTCTGTCAATATCATGGCCAGAAGTAAGAACATCAAAATGAAATTTTACAGGCTTAAAGACAATTCATATTTACACATGAAGGCCAGATTTCATCAAAATATTTCATACAGAACAAAAGGTATGTCACTTTTAGTGAGGCCACCCACCGTTTTTTGACGTTTCAAAAAAGAAACGCCCCAAAAATTAGGTTTTTTGTCAATATAATGGCCAGAAGTAAGAATTTCTCAATGAAATTTTACAGGCTTAAAGACAATTCATATTTACACACGACGGCCAGATTTCATCAAAATATTGCGAACAGAACAAAAGTTATATTACTTTTAGTGAGGCCACTCCCACCGGTTTTTGACGATTCAAAGATGCAACGCAGCAAAAAGTAACAAAAACATGATTTTCTTAAGTCTCATCTCAAATAACTGTTGTCAAATGAACTTGGTAGTGCTTCACAACTTGTGTTCAATGTGCCCACCACCAGTGCCAAAACTGGTTAATCTGACAGATTCCTTATTTACCAATTTCATTGCCATCTTGCTAAGTGACTTCTCAGTGACGTGCAGTTACTTTTTGCTGCGTTGCATCTTTGAATCGTCAAAAACCGGTGGGAGTGGCCTCACTAAAAGTAATATAACTTTTGTTCTGTTCGAAATATTTTGATGAAATCTGGCCATCATGTGTAGATATGAATTGTTTTTAAGCCTGTAAAATTTCATTGAGAAATTCTTACTTCTGGCCATTATATTGACAAAAAACTAATAGCCCGGTTTATTTTGCGCCACCCTGTATATGTGTGTGTGTGTATATATATTCAAGATGTTATCTACAAGTGGGACATATAACTCAGACTAATAGTAGTAGTGTTGACTAACATTTTGTATTGCAACATTGTTACATTAGGTTCACATCTACCACAGCAACGCTCATGATTGCTTTAACCCAACAATCAATCGTCAGTATATTTATTATTATTATCGAGCACGCACTTTTCATTCATCGTGCACTTACATGACATCTAAGTTCAAAAAATAACCAATTCAGACTCTAGCTCAACCGCCAGTAAAATACAGCTTTGAAATGCTTGTGACATGTGACGTATACAGAGTCTATGGTTGACAGAACGTGCAGCGGCCTACTCAACGTGAATGGTATGACAGTGCATCTTTGTATTGCATGCAGATGGAACAGCAAGTTCACCTTGAGATGAAGGTCAAGTAATGTGGCCAGCCAGGTCATAGCACAAAAGCAATATTTGATCTCTGATCACTCCTGTCACTTCATGCTGACTATCGCTAGAAACAGACTAAATATTGTATGAATCCAACCATTCAGTACATGTAACTTCCGTTATTGAAAATCTCGCATACAATAAACCATCTTTCCCATTCTAACCGAGCACACTATAAAATTTTCTTAGCCACTGCAATTACAAAATTTTAGCTTTCTTCAGGCTGATTATGACAGATTTGTAACTCCAGACAGGAAGCAAAAATTTCTCTCAGTGTTTGATATTACAATCACAGGGCCATCGTTTACCAATAAAAGACTGAGATATTGATGAATACCAGGATAATCAAACTATGAAGGTGATCGCCTGACTGCATTTAATTTAAGATGACAGTAGTTAACAAATCACAAGAGAAACAGGGCACGAATCACAGGGGCATGAACCACAGGGGCATGAACCACAGGGGCATGAACCACAGGGGGCATGAACCACAGGGGGCATGAACCACAGGGGGCATGAACCACAGGGGCATGAACCGCAGGGGCATGAACCGCAGGGGCATGAACCGCAGGGCAACAGCCGATCCATGCAACAATCCCACGGCCTTCACGCTGAAAAGGATCGACAACAATCATGCGGTCAATTTTTAGTGAGAGAAGAATTAGTCGCACGATAGTTAGAAGTCGAGACATGAACAGCAATTAATGGCTCTTCAAATTCAGCCACTACAAACCAGTTCACTTTCTCAAGTCCTCTGGTCAAGAGCTTTCGTGCTCGTTCAAATCATGTAAAGCACTTAACGACAGATAGCAAGCCTTTCTTTCGTAGAATGTCGAACGTTACAAGCGTCCAGTCCAGACGCCTACGTGCCGAACCTCAATTCTTTGAAACTTCCTAGACCATACGTAATATATCAGTGGACAAGATACATGTAATTTCTGCACAGAGACATAAATTAATTACCAATATTAACACAGCGACGGAAGCACTGTACAAAGGTGAAGCGTATCACATGTGAAAAATAGTTCTGCATAGTTATCAGTGAGTAGCTTAATCGTTGCATCGAAAGACAACTGGCACAACGCTCAACCTATGACGACGTCACGCTAAAAAGTAAAAAACTCATAATTTCTTTTACCACTACATACATTATACATAGGCCTACTTGCAATATAAAATTGGAAAATGAATGAAGATTCCTCGGCAAACAAATTGCTAAGATTCAAAGATCCATACAATTTCAGCCAAGACTTGACCACCAGACCATCAAGAACTAACAAGGTATACCTTCGGGCAAGAGAGAGAGGTCAGTACCAAAGTACGAATCTCATAAATAGTCGTCCAGTAAGATCAGTAAAGTATGACGCAATAGGATAGGATGCCCTTACCGATAAACAATAGGTAAACACTAGTAAGGCAAGCAGCATTTCAAACGCATAAAAACAATGGCCAATTGTACTCAGGTTGGCCTTTGACCCTATTATTTTTCTTCACTTGGACAGACAGTGTTCTAAAGTTACACATCTAAAAGTGAAACAGGGCTCATTATGATTTAGCTGCTACCCACATAATTTCAAAACAAAATAATTTCAAAACGAAAAACAACAATCTCAGAGGTTCATTGTTCATGACAATGCAGAGCATGATTACTTCATTGTTAACTTTGATTAAAAAACCTGACAGTAAATAAATTACTGGAAAATCCTGTGGGCTAACTAACACCCATATTGAAAAACTCAGTCCTTCACAGTAACAGATTGCATGAATCTGAGCAGCAGCGGTTGAGTATTTGTGAGAAAATGCCAATGCCATGCTACGAGCGCAAAAGTCATAGTCACAGAATGGCCAACGAAACAATACCACAATATCAAAATAATATTAATAACAATATCAGATTTCATTCTCAACCAAAGGTGATTTACCAGACAATGCTTTAGGTTTCGCCCAAGAAAATAACTGCCTAAGCATACAACTTCTGGTGAGATGATCTTCATCTTAAGCACCCACGTCAATTTTAGCTTGCAGTGGATGAAACTGATTCCCTTGACGCAAAGAGAAACACAGATCACCCCCAACACAGTGCTCAGTCTTTTAATACCTTAGCATAAAAGTAAAAAAATTCACAACAAAACACGCAATAACAAATATCGTCTGCGACGTTGATCTCACGCAAACGTCGAAATATCACTTGCTTCTTCGTAGAAAACTGGCATAAAATCCCAACGTCACGTTAGACAATGTATTCGATGAACAGCTGATTAGCAACTCCAGGGAACACCGGTTCAAACACAAACTCAGGCTTAGTGGATAAGCACGAAAACAACGATCACAGAAAGAGAACCGAAACGCACGAGAGAAATGCTTCGTATTGAAAAATCCCCAAAATCGATCGGCTTCATCGAAAATGCTTTGCAGCCGACGAAAGCGAAGCCGACCTACTCGAGACCTACTAGACGGGGGTCCTCCACAATGCAGTCATCCACAACCGACGAAAAGAAGGCAACGCGCGTATATTACGAGGCGGAATCGTTCTGGAGTTCCGCTTCGTCGATGAAGAATCTTGAAACGACATTGTTGTTCTCGATGTGATTGTTGTCGAGATGAGCGTCCTCTGTACCCGTCGTGGTTTCGTGAATGATGTCCAACGTCGTTGGAGTTATCGGAACAGCCGGAGGATGCTCCAGCTCCAGCTCCGGATGCTCGGGAACTGCCTCGGCAGATGGCAGCACCGAACATCGGTTTTCTAAAGGTGTACTCTGCTGCCGTAATCTAAAAGAAGGCAGCGCAAATTATTGCAAGTGCTAAGAAATTCAGCTCCAGTCTTAGCAGAGTATGACCGTTGGGATGAAACAGAAAAACGACTTTGCATTCAGATTTTTTACATTTCTAAACCCAGACACTTTGCTAAAGGCTACAGCACTGCTACTTAGGCAACATGTAACTGCAGAAGCAGACATGATCACCCATAATCCATCCATACATACATACATAGACAGATACACACATCCTGAAAGTATTCAAGGCTCCACCTTAAATGATCATATGGTAGTCAAGTGGTTCATATGGTAGTCAAGTAGTTTGAGTGCTTGCATTACAATGTAGAGCATGCAACATTCGAACCTCCTCAAGATCATCTCACTTTACAGGGACCTTCAACAAGTCCGTGAAGCACACACATGCACAGCGTGCCTTCAAATAGCATTCAGCCAATAGGTAACGGAACTCCGTAGATACAAAAACTATAACTTTAACAGCGATTACTCATTCACGCATGTTCAATCCTATCCAATCCAGATCCTTGCCCTGCAAAGGTTTCTATCTATAGCATGGACTACCTACCCCCCCCCCCCCAATCTGCTGCACAATCCTCTCTGGTAGCAATTCTTGATCTTTTTCTGGCCTTTTCTCTCAGGGTCTCTCACATTTGTAGTGCATCTGAAAGGCTCGTGTCATGAGATGCTCTTTAGAAAGTTCTGGACAAACGCAATAAAAGGACTAATTTCACTGGTCCCAATGTATGTTAAAGAAAGAAAATTCAACATAGTCCTTGTCATTACTAAACATGTTATGTTTTAAACACATGTTTTAAATACTCTTATCTGTGTGAGCTTTGCCTCCCCCTTTCCACTTGCATAGGCCGCCACGCACTGTGCTCTGCTGTCCATGGTGGCCTAATGGTTTCTTTCACTCGCTCTGCAACAATGCATAGGCGCTTGTTCTCTGTGGTTGCTCCAACAACCTGGAATGGACTTCCCTTGACTATGCGACACCTCCCAAGCTGTTCTCAATTTCACAAACTGTTGAAGACTGCTTTTTTTCACTTGATTTCGCACGGGAGCGCCTCTGAGTAGGTACCTTGAATGGGCGCTAAATTTTGATTGATTGATTGACATGTTGTTTTCTGATCAAACTTATTTTGAACTTACAGCGGTGGCCTTCGAGGAGATTCTGATGCAGATGAAGACCTTGAGAACAGTCGGAGTCTGGAAGCAACACCACCCTGACTTTGACTGGAGACGGAACCTCGGTTAGAGTGTGGCTGAGATCCCCAGTTCTTTGACCTACGTGGAGTGCTCTCTGGTATATCGATGGCTTCATCATAGCCAGGAGGAATCTCAACTGAAACATTTTTAGAAAAACACAATGGCACTGCATTCAAAATAAGTACTTTGAAACAATGTTGAACACCATTGGAAGATGATAGAAATAGTTATGGAACATATGCTGACGTGCAGAGGCAAAAGTATGCGATTGTATTTCTACTTGTATGTATCTGGATGTTTTAGAAACCACCTATCAATTTTTGGACGATAAGCGAAAAAATTATGGTATCCCACGACTCAAAGCCAAGATCATAAGCACATAATTGCAACTTTACACGTGCACAAAAAAAAATTCATTTCATTTTTTTATTGAAATAATCAAACATAAACATTAGTCATAGTACAAGATGCTTCACATAATCGGATGGCAACAAGGAAGGCCATACGGGATGAATATCCCGCTAACAGGGACACCTATTTACATGTGCAATTTTAACTGATGATTTTAACGGTTGATATCATGAATTGAACAGTATGCTAAAAAACCAGAATGAAATGACAATTAATGTAGTAGTCAGGTAGATGTTGAGGAACCAGCACTTCATGCCCCTGTCCCGAGAACAATACAGCTCTATGTCCATTTTTGGCAAATCCACGAAAAATTATTTCCAAGATTTACTGCTGATGATTAAATTAAAATTTTGGAACACTGTTTTTCATTAATATGAATATGGTATATGAGTTTTTCTATTATAATGAGAAACTGGGCATGAGATACTATGAAATAATTAAGGCAGGGGTGGTTATATTGCGGACTTACCCGTATAATATTTGAAATCAGGTCTGTGTTATTACGCAAAAATTTCTTTTTTTATTGCACACAGCTGGAACTCAATGAAAATGGCCCTTTCAGCTTTTGTAGTCTTTCCATGTCAAACATGTTTCCTGTTATTGCTCATTTCTTTATTCATTAGCACCACAGACTTTCCAAATAGATCTCAAAATTATTGACTAATCATGAATCACATGCTCTAGGGCATCATAAAATGTATCTGCAACAGTATTTGAAGACAGACTAATACCAAAGAGATGTCTATCCTGAGTTTTATCATGCCACACATAAAGCGAGATATATCCTGAATAAATTTATCCTAAATTGCACTGCTCTCTAACCTTCCCGAACATAAACAGAAGCGAAATCTGATTGAATCTACATTACATCAACGACCATCCGAGATACAAGTATGCATGCCACCCAGTGTTTAATCTAGGCATCTCCATCTCCAGGGAATTTTCCCATAAATGACTTACCCAGAAAATGTGACAAAATGATGTGTGCACTTTAACTCTACCTTCGATGGTTGAAAAGATAAAATGTTTTTATCTTTAGGGGCAAAATTGATCAAAACTTGGCAGTTTATCTGGATTAGAATAAGATCTGGCATGCCAAAGATTAGAAGCCTCTCAATGGAAATTCTCCAGACAGGAACTTCTCTGCACAACACTGACATGTATGCATGTTATTATCATAAACAGTGCATCAGCAGTAGACCTGAAAGCCAATTACGGTAACAGGCAATACGAGTTCAAACCAATAGTCTCCAGACAGAACCTGAACTTACTGAACTTAGGGACTAATAATTACAGCAAGTTTTGGAAATCTATCCACATTCTTCTACCATCACTTTCCTGTCACTGACGTCACTCAACCATTATCACTAAATGCAATTAATCATAAACAAACAAACTGAACATAATCTTACATAATCATTACCTTCCATAAGCTATGGTTACAAGCACTAAGACTGTAGTAGAAGAGACTCTTTAAGGATACTCAAGTGGATTAGGGTCACGAAAACGGACCATAGGGCAAGCAGATAGCCCACATAAGACCAGCCTGACCTGTACAGTTGAATGGCATGTTGTATACACTCAACTCTAGACAATGTGCATCAGCAGAAGCAGCAGGTAAGCAGGGCATCTTGCATGTATACAAAAAAGCAGGTCAAAGACTGGCCCATCATTCCATTGGCCTACTGAACAACAGATCATCTGTCATGGTGCAGTAGTCACAGCCACAATGGCAAATCAGGCCTTGCTCTCACAAGTACTCTTGCATTGACCCAGAAACAGACCCAAACCTAGCTTCTACGCATACACACTTCCTACCAACTTTTACAATTAGAATCGGACTCTCTCACTTAAACTGGTCTGTACCATTCTATTTGAATTCCATCATAAGGCCGTAGGGATTTTAAAATGAATTAACCATTAACTATACACACGACTATATAATAGTATATATATATAGGCCTATATATATATGACTTATAACAGGAATTAAAGTGTGGCTGGACGGTCATGGACGGCGTCCATGCACTTATTTTCAAATCTGCACGCCGTCCTGCCACTTATTTCGCCAGCACATACTGGAAAGTTAAGGAGTGTCCAGGCACTACTTTGAACACTTTAAGTGCTGGACTATACTAGTGACTAACCAATGTACGGCAATACAAGTAGCAGGGCTCTTTTTAACGTGCAGTTGTACACAAAATGTGCAGAACGTAAATGAATTTGTGCAGTTCTAGAAGCACTTCTGTACAGTTAAAACTAGCAAAAAAGGTCATTGTCCTCCGATTGGAAGTAATTTACCATGGAGGATGGGAAAGGAAAAGAAGGAATTGTGCAGTTCTAAAAATTCCATAAAAACAGCCCTGACAAGTAGGAAGAGACAACGAGACCAGATGAAAACTGAGAGAGACTTTGAGTTAAACACTCACTCTGGCTACTCGTCTGACTAATCGTGCTGATGTAGCTTATCTGCCGCGCGATAACGGCGTACGACGGCGGAGGCGTCTCTGGCACGATAGGATCCGTCGAATTGCAATTCAGATTGACGTTAAGCGTCAGGTTTCGCCGAGGACTCGTAACCGTCTCGTCAGAACCTGGAAAACAAGCAATGGCACTCTTTTTTAAAAGTCACACATATATGCAAACAAAGTGGGGTGCAGTGGTGTAGTGGTGGTGTCATTGCCTTGGAGCCGGAAGGTTTGAGGTTCGAATCCACCTCGCCGCTTAAGGACCTTGGGCAAGTCCTTCACTCGCAATTGCTCAGCGCTTCGGCGTGAAACTCCGATGCAGTGTCCGCTCTGCAATCGGGAGCGTCTCTGAGTAGAGAGATGCTTGAAGGGGCGCTATAACAAATGCACATACAAACAATGCAAACAAAGAATTGAAACTTAAGAGCAGGAAATGATTTGCGAACACATCGTACATCAAAATGCATTCTTCTAATTCACAAACTCTAGAATTTCAAAATATCTAGTTACTTTAGGGAGGGATGGGCGCTGCATGTGGCCGCCTACTTTAAAGTGTGTCGTGTGCGATTTTTGGCAGTTTTTTCGATGTTCTACTGACATGACTGAGTTGGTTTTCCTCACAGGAATGGATTTTTTAGGCGCCCTTGTTACGGCATGTGCTGTGTTGCAGCGCCATAGAAATTGTCGTCATTATTATTATTATTGTTATTATTATTATTTTTAAATTAACATAATAATAATAATAAAAATTTTACCCGAGGTATTTATGATCCCTCAGGATTTATGAATCTATTCTATGTAGTTAGTGGTCCTCGTCCTCTGTGCGTTATTATTATTATTAATATTATTATTATTATTATTATTATTATTATTATTATTATTTATAACCCCACAGTGTCCAACATACTGTCCTGCACTTTCCTTTGGAACAGTGATCCTGTCGACATGCACACAATTAGTTCAATGTCTTAGACCAGTGCTGTCCAACGCTGAGAAAAAGTTTTATTGGAACGCATGTGTTTCCGACATTCCATGCATGATGAGCAGAGGGAATGCAAGAAAAGAATTTCGAGATCACCGGGAACACTAATCCCACACGTCCCCCACCCACTTTTTAAACCATGACATTATTATAGTACTGAGAAGTAGTCAAGATATACAATACCAGTACTTGATTCTATACTCGAAGGAGCGCCGAGACATTTGCAGCCGGCTCGATGCGTCTGTCGTCCGACGACGATCAACGTCGTGATGATCATCGCAAAGATGATGACGATGATGAGAGGAATCCAGAGGTAGATGGCGTCGTTTTCTTGCGGAGTAGTCGTCGAAATAAGCGTGCTTGACATTGCACTTCCTCCCTCTAATGGAATCGGATGAGTAACGTTAGATCCTGAAAACAGTTTTGAATTTATAACACTTCTTTCAAATGAACCAATCATGTTTGTATGTGCACTTGTTATAGCGCCCCTTCAAGATCTCTTACTCAGAGGCGCTCCCGAATGCAGAGCGGACACTGCATCGGAGTTTCACGCCGAAGCACTGAGCAATTGTGAGTGAAGAACTTGCCCAAGGTCCTTTTGCGGCGAGGTGGATTCGAACCTCAAACCTTCCAGCTCCAAGGCAACGACGCCATCACTACACCATTGTAGCCTACGCTAACCTGTGTAATATATTTTCCTAAAATTTCTGGGATTAGACTCGTGCCATCAGATTAACATTTTAATAATATTAATAATAAATAATTTTAAAAACAATAATAATAATACAGCAATATAATGATAGTAATAAAATAATAATAATAAACAATAACAATAATAATAATACTAATAATAACAATAATAAGATATCATGCATATGAAAGGTATTTTTATGAAGATAGGTGCAATTGTTTGGGTTCAAAATCACTTTGACCATGTGCTAAAAAACTGCAGGTTAAGAAGGCCATTCTGGAATAACATAAGCGCTAGCTATAGTGTGGCATAAAAGCAAACAGTGTGACAATACAGTTCATAATATCTTTTTACACTAGTTTTTATTTAGTTTTCGGCTTCAGTTCAAATTTTCCCCCCGAATCATTCTAGCCATGCTTCACCAGAGTTAACTTGTTATGTATAATGAGAGAGCTACAGTGCTACACACTAGCATTAATAATTTCTATCACATCAAATAAGTACTGGCCCTACAAAATAATAGGTCACGTAAGAAAAATATGACCAAATTGCAGGCTGACTGTTAGGGTGTTAGGCCCTATAAAAATTAATTCTTCAGATCCAATAATTCTCTTAATTGAATAATTATCTTGATCTGGAGTCATAGCAACTATCTTTGACGTCCAAGGCGGCTCATTAGATCCGGTAATAAAACAATTCAGGTGCTTTGAAGGCATGCGGTGGTCATACAATGGTCTATAAATACAATAACCTCATTCAATTAATACAGACAATAAAGTATATTAATGTTCAGTTTGGATGACCTAATTGACCTTCCTTTATCCTTCTGAAGGTAAGCATTTAAAAATTAACTCATGAAGCAATAACAGTTCATTCAACTTTAATTACCTTTAATTAAGATGCTTCTACAATGCCCCACAACTAATTAAATGTGAATGTATATTCTGAACTAACCAAATTAATTGCACAATTTGCATGTCAGTAGTGATGTTAATCCTCATCCACGGTGATACTAAAACAATTTGATCTTTTTCTAAACCTGTGATTGCCCACTACGTTTTATTAGGGTCTAAACTCAGTCAATACAATATGTGCAAAACACCCATATAAGTCCTGCTAAATATCAAGAACATGGATTTTTAAAGACCATTTATGAAGCAGCAAATATTCAATCTAATGCACCTTTTTAACAACATAGTCAAGACTCTGATTTTTAGATAACTCTGCTTAACTGCAAAAGAAGAAACAACTAATTTAGACCAAATAGAAAAATAATAACTGCATTAGTAGCAATAATAATAATAATACTGGTCAGTAATAATAATAAAAAAATTAAAAATGATAATAATAATAAAAATCATCTCCATAAATAGAAATTAGAGCAAATAATAACGAACAGTATAATGTAACCATGTTCATTTGATCATACAAAAGTTGATGCGGACAAATTGACGGGAAATCACTCGAGAATTTGACTTACGATCTATCAGCTGATCACACACCAACAAAAATATTGCTGAAAAGTAAACAACTAACGCTACATTGCAGCCCTTGCGTAGTACGCCAATTAACACTGTGTGCTGAGCAAACAGCTTCAAATGGGAACATGACACCACTTCATGTTCAATGCAGAATGGCATGCAAACCAGGATGTGCAACTGAGTCTACACTGCATTCACAATTTCAGACTTACTGACAGTATAGCCATGCATGGACACGCAATCACATTAACAGCCACGGAAAGCACTGGTCACGCAATTTAATCTCAATTAGCGTCAATTCACGCTATGCCAAAATACAATGGCTGAAGAGGGTTTGATATATTTCTGGCAGCAACAAAGGAAGCAAATAAATTATAAGCAAGCAAGGAACATAAAGAGCTGTTTATTTGCTTTTGTCAAGGTTATAAATCCCTGGATGTAGGTTCAATAAATAAACGAAGGCCACAGCTTCACTGAAGTGGAAAGGACATTGCTGTTACAAAAAACACACCCATCTCAACATCCTTCTTTCCCTCTCACTTGATGTCTCTCTCTATCCTTCTCACTGTCCCACTTTTGCTTGCTGTCGCTCCATATCTCTCTTTCACATTCCCTCTCACATTCTTTGTCCCCTTCCTTCTCATGTCTCATTTTTTCACTCATGCCATTTCTTGTTTCCCCTCTTTGACTCTCATTTTCACTCATATTCAGACTTGTTGTCTCTGTCTTTTTCCTCACACTCCATCAGCTGTCTGCTCTGTCTCTATTGCTTCCTCCGTCTGTCTCTGTCTGTCTCTATCTCTCTTATTCTCTGTATCTTTCACTGACACACTAGTCTTACAGTTCCCGATGACTTTAGACAAAAACAACTTGCTCTTTACATTCCCAAGTTCTACAAGTTGTAAGCAAAGTTTCCTTCCTGCAATCTCACTTGCACTTCAAATACAGAATCAACAGAAATAATAATCATCTATAGAAGTCACAACCATAAGAGGACAACATTTACAAGTACTGGATCAAATGGCAAATCTTAACCGAAAACTCACCAGCATGAGATACATACAACATGCACAGTTGAATCTGGCAGGAGTACTTCACCCAGCATCTCAAGAAATCAATTAACATATATAAATGCAAATCATGGTTATCTCAAAGCATAAATATAATGCTCAAGGCAGAGCAGGTCCCTTTTGTAGATTTGCACCCTGGTCTAAAAAAAACTGTGAGCCAGTTTGACTTCGCATAAATTCAGCCCATTAAAATGCCTTGTCACTGTACACAAACTTCTCTGGGGTATTTCAGTGGTGAGACACAGGCAACCATCGAGATTGACGTTGATCTCTCAAGTATGTACACACATGGCCATTTCGTACATAACACCTTACGAGAACCTCACAAAGTGCCTACAGGATCAAGGTAAAAAATACCAAGACATTTTCTTCTAAGATTAATTAGTAACTTGTTTCTTGCTTCTGGACTGCTATCAGGCAGTGCCTTCTTTGTGGCTGGCCCTGTGACATGGAATGGGTTTCCTACTACCCTATCCGAAATGCCTATTGGTATGTCTCATTTTTTCCACTGTTCTTAAGCCTGCTCTTCGATCAAGGATGGAGTGGGAACATTCCTGAGCAGGTATTACCTTGAAGAGGTACTATATGTCTATATCAGATTGCTTTAATAAATAACTTCATATATAAATAATTGTGCGGTTCTGACCAGAGCATATCCAATAAATACAGAGGATGTTTAAACAATCTGGAGGGCAGAGCATTGAGATCTTTGGGTCTAAGCAAATCAAATCATCGGCACTGCATTGCCTAAACAAGATGCTAAAAAAGAAGATAAATAAATATGCAAGGATCTGTACATTTCTGTTCTTAGCTAAGAGTCAAAGTACGCAGACTCTGAGAAAGACAGATGGATAAAGTTGAAGTCAATTGAAATTTCATCGCATTGATGGTAAATGTATGAAGGAAGCAAAATCAGATTAAGACTTTGCAGGGCTTAAAGTGTGACTGAACAGTCATGGATGGCACCCATGCACTTAAAAAAATCTAAACAACGTCTTGCCACTTATTGGCCAGCACAGTCTGGAAAGGTAAGGGGCGTCCAGGCACTTCTTTTGGAAACCTAAGGGCGTCCAGGCACTTATTTTTCCACATTTTAAGCACTGAGACTATGTGATCTGTGAAATAAGAAACCAAAGAAAAGTCTTCTGTATACCACTGCATAGTATGAAGCAAATGCCTCAGATTAATTATTTCTTCATCCAAAGATGATAAACCTTGAACCTATACAAAAGACCAATGCATCATGTAACTCTTATACTGCACAAGGTAATAACCAATAACCAATGGTCAGATGTTATAAAATTTATTTCAAAACATCTCCTTTAAGCTTCTTAGGTCTTCCTCAGAAAATAAGCAATTGACCACAATGGAATATTGTCTGCCAAATAAACTGCATTGCTGATTTAACTCACTATATAGAGATCTTCATTTAAACACTCGGCTATATCCACTTTTTTACACAGACCTTTGCACCACTGTGTTTCTATGCACCAGCGAACATACATCTGCATCTCAAATTCGGATTCACGGACTTCGTGTGCATAATACATCCTTTAAATAAATTAATTAAATGTGAGCCGCTGTTCAAGCCACTACTTGTCAGGAGATACTAGTACCAACTAGGCCTACCACTCAAGGGCATAGGCAGGAAACAATTTGGGGGAGTCCTTTAGACATGGTCATAAAGTTGAGAGAGCAATTTCTTGATGCCACAATTTGGAAGAGACAGAATTATGACTGAAGAATTTAATGCAGAAATTTTGAGAATCATCAGCATAACATGTAGATGCAGACTGCTTCGACGAAGTGAGTGGTGTGTAATCTAAGTGGATGAACACAGAGTCTTGGAAAGTGCCAGACAATGTGCCATAATAAAGGAATTGCACAGTCACTTTACCATTTCCATGAATAATGTAATTCGGGAAAGACAGCAGAGTTAAATCTCATTGAAGTATATTTGCTGAATGTGATTGGAAATGGATAATGATCTTTCAGATGGCTGTGCTTCTATGTATTCAATATCCATCGACATGTTCAAGAAGTCTAGGAATAGAATTCAATTTCAAGATCGGCAAACAGTTAAGCATAGCGCGTCATGATCTTAAGCACACAGCGGACTAAATTACATCCGTGAAACACGACTTCAGAGAAGGACCCTCAGGCAAGTGTTGCTATGCACATCAAGGCAGCATTTGAGGTGATATGTAACTGCATCTAGTCCTACGGACTACGGAGCTTGTAGGAAGATAAGAAATGTATGACTAGGCTATTCAAAATTGCAGCATTAGGCCTATATGACGTGGTGTGGGTACTGGGTAGGCCTAGTGGTTGTCTTTGTCGGATATCATGGATGAACAAGACGTAGATGGTTAAAATTCTAGCGTTTTGGTTTAATTTCCTATCAGTTACGGTTAACAAAGGCAGTTTAACCAGCCTGAACCAGGTTTGCTGCTGCCTTCTTGCTATTACCCCCAGGCATAATTTTATGACAAACGACAAACTCGAACATCACATCTATTTATATGCAAATTACTTGCTATTCGTTATATCTGTATGTAACAACTTCTCCACATGGAATAGTTCAAGACGACATTGCCATGCACCAAAACGTAGACCAATTCATCATGTTAGCTTACCTTTAACGAGAAGTGGGAAGAACAAAATGGTCATGATGATCGTCCAAGCATGTCTGTAAGTCTGATCGGTCCAATTCCGGACGCATGAAAACGCAATGTACATCGTCGATCGACCCCAGCAGAAGAGAGAGAGCTAGAGGCCCCGGTGTTATACCGAGATCACCGGTCTGAAAAGTCACGACTCAACCGGAGCATCGATAAAATCCACGAAATTCATAACTCTCTAACGTCTGATGATGCGTGCAAATCCGAGAAGCTGCAGACAATTTCCAATTAATTAATTAATAATTACAACGCTGCTGCTATCGTGAAAACATCTGCACCAACGAATAAGGGCGTTTACGGGTTATTATCGCATTAACTAGGCGCTCAGCTGCACAGAGTGGGCGGAGTCTAGCGAAGACATCTCAGCCAATCATAACAGAGTTCACATCACGGTCACCGATGGCCAATCATGATAGGTTTAACAAACCGGTCTGTGGCACCAAATGTAACTAGATCAAAGAGAGTAGAGATAATAATAGCAATATGCAAGGCTCGACCAAACCACCGACCACATGACTAGCATTGTCCCTGGTGTGGGAACTAACGGTTTTTGGCAAACGGTGGTTAGGCTTGGGCTGTCACTTTCGCTATTATTAGGCCTATGGGTGACAATGGGTCTACACTTAAAATTTGTCGCTCCCAGCCCATCTACGGAGAGAGGTCTCGAACAACTGGTGGAAACCAGTCAAAAATTATTCCGAGGTAGTAAGCGCAAGCGGAGCCCGTTCCAAGTGAAGGGACCTACAACCAAAATGGCTCGACGCCGCCTGACCGAAGAGCGGGCCCAAGGGACTAGGAGCTCCCCTTAGCAGAAGTGCGCAAGGCTCTACTGGAGGGTAAGTCGGAGACAGAGATCACATAGCCTAAAAAGGACCAGTAGGCCCAGGCCTACGTGAGACAGTGAGACACCGCCAGACAAGACGTACTGCTATTCTGTTTGAATGTTTTCACCCGTTGATCTCTCAGTATTTCTTTTACGTAAGCTACGCCTAGGCTAATCGAATTTTTGCAACATTAAGTGTGATTCATACGTAGGCTTACAGCTAGGCCTATGCACCGGTAGAGTTGCATCGATCTAAAGAAACAATTAGGCTATAGAGACGCAAAAATAGGCCTACGTCAAGGCCTACCTCACATTCAGTGTGAGAATTGCTTTAAAAATAACTGGAGGTCAGACTTCCATATATATAAAGCCCTAAGATCATAGGACGGCAGAACCTCTTAACCTCTGTAATTTTCACCCTGGCTATTATTATAGGCCTGTTTGGGTGCGTTGCTTTTCCCTGCACCCTATAATACCTAGGCTACATAAGTAGACACGATGGTGATCATGGGAGACTTTAACGCAAAGGTGGGGAGAACAAGTGGAGGGGAGGAATCGACTGGAGGATACGGACTGGGAGAGCGAAACGAGGCAGGAGAAAGACTCATCGAATTCTGCGACACAAACGAACTGAAGATCATGAATACATACTTCAAAAAACCAAAAAGGAGACTTTATACGTGGACATCACCTGACGGCAAATATAAAAACCAGATTGACTTTGTACTGGTCAAACAGCGATGGAGGAGCATGGTGAGAGATGTACAGACGAGACCTGGAGCGGACTGTGGATCTGACCACGAACTGTTGGTGACAATCCTGAAGATAAAACTCAAGAGACTGAAAAGAGAGGAACGCCTGATTAGATACAACTGCAAAGGGATAATGCCAGAGTACAAAGAAGAGATCAAGAATCGTTTCGAGGCATTAAATCTAGAAGAGGTGACTGGCGCCAACGACATGTGGGAGGAAATGAAGAAGGTGATTCACGAGGAGGCGGCTAAATACGTACCAAGGAAAGTAGCGAAAAAGACAACTCCGTGGCTTTCGGCAGAGGCAATCAAGATAGCGGAAGAGAGGAGAATCGCGAGGACTGCTGGAAACAGAGACCGGACTAAGACAATGAACAGCGCTTTTCAGAGGCAGGCAAGGGAAGACAAAGAAAACTACCTGAACATGAGATGTAAAGAAATGGAGGAAGAAGGAAATAGAGGAAGAACCAGAGAAATGTTTGCAGAACTAAGAAAAATAACTGGTAAATTTACACCAAGGAAAGGATCACTGAAGAGCGCAAATGGAGAAATACTAGGAGATAGCGAAGAAACGAAAAGCAGATGGAAGGAATACACAGAAAAACTCTACGAGGCCGATGAGAGAGTGAGCAGGGAGGAAGAGATAGGGATGGCCACTGGGGATTATGAGAAAGAACCAAGTGTCATGAGATCAGAGGTGGAGTGGGCAATCAAACAAATTAAGGATAATAAGACACCTGGTACGGACGAGATACCCATTGAGCTGATCAAAGAGGCTGGAGACGGAATGATAGAAGAATTAACAATGCTTTGCAATCGGATATGGGAGACAGAAGAATGGCCTAAAGACTGGGAAAAATCCATATTCATACCCATTTTCAAAAAAGGCGATGCCAGAGAATGCGAAAACTACAGAACAATAGCGTTGATATCTCATGCAAGTAAGATTCTACTTAAAATTATACATAAAAGAATGGAGAGCACGATTGAGAGGGAACTGCCGGTGCATCAGGCAGGTTTCAGGAGACGGAGAGGAACAAGAGACCACATAGCGAACCTCAGGTGGATAATGGAAAGGCAAAGAGAATTTGGACAGCAGGTACACATATGCTTTATAGATTACAGCAAGGCCTTCGATTGCATCGATCATGCTCTGATGTGGAAGACTTTGCGCGATATGGGGATACCAATACACCTCATAAAGCTCCTCAAGAACTTATATGGGAACCAGATGGCTGTGGTCAGGACAGAACACGGTGAAACGACAAGTTTCCAAATAAAGAAAGGAGTACGACAAGGATGCATACTATCGCCATACCTGTTTAATCTACAGGGTGCGCCAAAAAAAAAGACCCCCCCCTACGTTTTTTGCCAATATCTTGGCCAAAAATAAGAATATCGAAATGAAATTTTACAGTCTTATAGACAATTCATATTTACACATGATGGCCAAATTTCATAAAAATATTTCAAACAGAACAAAAGTTTTTCCATTTTGAGGGAGGTCACCCACCGTTTTTTGACGATTCAAAAACGAAACGCAACAAAAATGAGGTTTTTTGCCGATATTTTGGCCAAAAGTAAGAATTTCAAAATGAAATTTTACAGGCCTAAAGTCAATTCATATTTACACATGATGGCCAGATTTCTTCAAAATAGGTCATACACAACAAAAGTTATACCACTTTTAGTAAGACCACCCTCCGTTTTTTGACGATTCAGAAACGAAACGCAACAAAAAGTAAGAAAAACATGATTTTATTAAGTCTCATGATCTCATCTCAAATAACTGTTGTCAAATGAACTTGGTAGTGCTTCCCAACTTGTGTTCAATGTGCCCACCACCAGTGTCAACACTTATTTTGAGTCTGTATGCAGAGTTCTTGATGGACATGTTGATTATCTGACAGATTCCTCATTATTTCTTATTTTAAGAATTTGATTGTCATCTTGCTAAGTGACTTCTCAGTGACGTGCAGCTACGCTGGTACCCTGTTTCTTTTTTAAATAGTAATAATAATGATCATTTGTCAATATCAAGGCTATTTGATAATAATAATTTGAGATGAGACTTAATAAAATCGTGTTTTTGCTGCGTTACGTCTTTGAATTGTCAAAAATTGGGGGGGGGTGACCTCACTAAAAGTGGTATAACGTTTGTTGTTTTGGAAATATTTTGATGAAATCTGACCATCATATGCAGATATGAATTGTCTTTAAGCGTGTAAAATTTCATTTTGATATTCTTACTTTTGGCCAAGATATTGGCCAGAATAATTAGATTGAATTTTTATTACTTTTTGCTGCGTCGCGTTTTTGAATCGTCAAAAAACGGTGGGTGACCTCCCTAAAAGTGGCATAATTTTTCTTCTGTTTGAAATATTTTGATGAAATCTGGCCATCATGTGTAAATATGAATTGTCTTTAAGACAGTAAAATTTCATCTCAAAATTCTTACTTTTGGTCAAGATATTGGCAAAAATCTTAGGGGGGGTCTTTTTTTGGCGCACCCTGTATACGCTGAAATGATAGTGAGAAAAGCAGGCCTAGAGGAGACAAATGCGGGAGTGAGGATAGCGGGTAGGACACTGAATAACCTAAGATATGCAGACGACACAACACTGCTGGCAGGGGAAAAAGAGGATTTAAAAGCTATCATCAGAAAACTACAAGCAGAAAGTGAGAAAGCAGGATTGTTTTTCAACTTAAAGAAGACCAAGATCATGACAACAGAGAAATGGACAAGCTTTGAAGTGGACGGGGAGGAGTTGGAGGTGGTGACAAGTTTCTGCTTCTTGGGAGCCATGATAGAAAGCGATGGTGGATGTGACAGAGAGATACGACGAAGGATAGCTTTGGGAAAGACGGCAGCGAAGGGGCTGGAGAAAATATGGAAGGATAAACACGTGAGCCTAATGACGAAGACAAGAATTGTAAAGGCAATGATATTCCCAGTGGTGCTGTATGGATGTGAAACGTGGACAAAAACAAAGGCCTTAGAAAGGAAAATCGATGCTTGCGAAATGTGGATATGGAGGAAGGTATTAAGAACTTCGTGGATTGAAAAAAGAACAAATGAATCCGTATTACAAGAGATCGGACAATCAAGAGGGAATATGTCATTGGAACAGAGAGCGGCAAGGCAGAAAATGGCGTTCTTTGGACATGTGATGCGAGCAAACGGCTTGGAAAAGGAGATGATGTTGGCCTGCGGAGAGGGAAAAAGGAAGAGAGGACGCCCAAGAAGAAGGTGGATGGAAGAAATACACGAGAGAACAAAGATGAAACTGGAGGAATTGAGAGACGCGACGGAAGATCGTAACACATGGAGAAGGTTTATCACAGCGGTCGCTAAGGTTCCAAGAATCGATGGCACAAGGTGACAAGGTGACATAAGTATACATTATACATACATTATACATAATTACATACATACATACATACATACATACATACATACATACATACATACATACATACATACATACATACATACATACATAGTATACATAGTATACATAGTATGCATAGTATGCATACATACATACATACACACGTACATACATACATACATACATACATACATACATACATACATACATGCATACATACATACTTACATACTTACGTACGTACGTACGTACGTACGTACGTACGTACGTACATACATACATACATACATACATACATACATACATACATACATACATACATACATACATACATACATACATACATACATACATACATACATACATACATACATACATACATACATACATACATACATACATACATACATACATACATACATACGTACATCTAGGGCCTATATGACGCCAAGATTGAATGGCTCCAAAATGACATCCATGCATGCATAGTGTAAAATAATTTTGAGCTAATCCTGACGTCAACTTTTGTCAATGTCTTGTCATCATCATTCAGCTGTCTCGTGCCGTTGGCTACGGTTCAGTGCGCTGTCCGTTTGAATCGTTAACCGTCCATCCATGCATAGCCATCGCTATTATTTCGTCGACAACCCTCGGATGGAATTCCATGGACACGTGGTCAGTCTGGATCATCCTCTGACGGACACGGTCAGTGCACAGCACGTCACGGACGATCATCACCGTTCAGGATGCGTAATTGCGGGAGATGCCCCAGCTGCTGCTGCTGAGGTTTCTCTCGAGGATGGCTAATTGTTCAGCTGTGGAACAATCGAGGCGGATGATTGGTTTCAGCAGAGATACAATAGGCTATTATTGCTTCTGATGGATTGTGTCAGGAAGTTAAGCCACGAATGCATCTTTCTCTATTTATAAATAAAAGCAGTAGGCCTACTTGGATCCTTTGATTGGGCTCTGTGACTTGGACTATTCGTTCATTGAATACGAAATGAACAGTCAATCGAAAACCATTTATTTGCAAATAATTATTGTTATTCATGGCCCTGTATTGTAATCGATTCCACTGTGTGATTTGATTTCGCTCTCAAATGTTACATGTTTTGTAGCATTTTCGATTGCTGTCTTTAAGAGCAGTCTCATCTAAGTCATCTTTTATAATTAGTATCATTGGCGGAGACCTGGTCCTGAATTTGTGGGGGGGGGGTCGGACGAGCGGCCGAAGGATGGTCGCCGAGGCGCGAAGCGCCGAGCAGGGATCAAGCCTGGATGAAGAGGAGGGGTGACACTAATCATCTTTGCAATGCCAGTGTCGTTAAACAGCCACTGTATAGGCGTGTCCAAGTTCAACGGACTTCATGAACGGACCCTGAATGGTCGGTCCTAATAATGACAATTTTCATGTGGACAGGGACTCTCCACTGATCGACAAACTGCAGGTCCTATCGGACTTCTGTCTCTTCCTCCCACTGCTTTCTTATAACAATGGATCATCAAAGCAGTAGTGGAAGAATTGAATGGGCATCGTTCATTGTATCACAGACAAAAGACTTCACATAAACGGAAGTTAAAAGTGCAACGGAAGCCCTAGGCTATAAATACGGTTGCGTTGCACGTACATTGTCATGTAGTCGCTGTTCTTGACACGCCGTTGTTTTGAGATTATCGTCAGCCAAAGCATCATAACTTCAGCATTGCGCCAATAGAAACAGTGAATATCTCTGTAGCCTGTGCATTGTGTGCAAACTCAAAGATATATTGGACTAAATTCGTTGCAACAGAGTAGGCTAATCCGTGTCGAAATAGGGCTACAGGCTAATGGCTATCCATGCAGGTATATATTCGTTGCAGCTTTTCATTTTCACCTGGATTCAAATGTGCGTAACAGTGTCAATTAGTTAGACGTGTTACTGTGTTAAGTATAGGGCCTATATGCCGTTATTTTAGAAGCGCAGAATAATTAAGCGAACTCATCCTGACTCCAGTTATAGACGACTGCGAAATTTAGTTATAGGAGACACCTAGTTTTACGTCAAGATCTATTAGACTATAGACAACAATTATAACGGATAACTTGGGGTGTAAGCTATAGGGCTAAACAATAACATAGGCCTACGGTTGCCTCTTGCACAACCTAGAAAAATCTGTTAGCCAACTTATTTAGTAAGCCTATAGCCTAATCATCAAAGGATGTGCTTAGTTCAGAAATGACGTCCAAAACGACTGAATTCCTGGACGATCAGAGGATGCTGTTGGCAATCCGGAGCCGAAGTCATCTCGGAAATGTGACCCTTCTGAAGGAACAACCGACGACAAATCGGACTGCAGCAAGTGGGTCGTCGGTTGTTTCGAAGCAGGCGGGGGTCGTCGTCGTGAGGGTAAAGCGCCCGATGAACGCCTTCATGGTCTGGTCGAAGGTCCAGCGAAAGCTCTTGGCCGAGGAACACCCGAAGATGCACAACTCAGAGATCTCGAAGAAGCTTGGCGTTCGATGGAAGGCCATGTCAGACGCCGACAAGAAGCCTTTCATCGACGAAGCGAAGCGCCTGAGGGCCATCCACATGGTCGAACACCCCAACTACAAGTACAGACCTCGACGCAAAGAAAAGCCTCCTTCACCTTCCCCGCCTCCTCCTACTCCTCCCTCGATCCCTCCCCGGGGTCACTCGATTCACGTCAACCGATTCCGTCGACAGCTTGACGCATCACTCCGCAGTGAATCGGTTCAAGCTTACGTCATACAAAGAGGTATGTCACGTGGTCAGTCGACGTCACAGCAGCTGACGACGGGCTTTGCAATGACGTCACCGCATTTCCGTGCGGCGTATCCAGAACTAAGACCAGCTCCTGAGGTTAATGCGTACTACGGGAACCTTCGTGCCGGTTCCAACGCTCTAGCCGTCCAGTACATAACACCGCAAGGAAACTGGCTCCGAGAACCGACCGTTCCACCGCATTGGCCGAGATACGATTTCATGTACCGACAGGATTTGAAACCGGAGACTGTGCTGAGTATGTGCATCTCTGGAGATCCTGAATGGAAGCGGAAAACGAGGTTGGTGCCAGACTTTGGAAACACCAGGCGCGACGAATCCGACTCCAATGCGGATCTCGGAAATTCAACGATGCCCTTGTGCCACATCTAACTTACTTTTCAACTACCTGATCTACTACAAGCTGAAGCAGATTTGATAGTCCAGGACAGCCATAACACAATGTAAAACAAGTTTCGAACAAAATACAGTTATTTCCTAGAGAAAATTGCTGAGCAACGGGATCTTACTGCAGCCTACAATGTCATAGCTTTGATGATTAAATTCAAAGTCCATTCATTAGACTGATTTAATAAATTTAGCAATGTGTTTCAAGACTTTAAAATAGGTATATGAACATTTAAAACTGCAGGCAATCATTAAATGCTCAATTACAAGTATTTAGATAAAAACTAAATGCTGGCAAATGTTGGTTCCTTAAAAAACAACAAATTAGATGTATACATGTAGAAGATATTATAACTTGAATATTTACAGTTATCTGTACATATCACATCAGTGCTGGTTAGAAATGAGAATAATCAATAGAGCGTTTTTATCGTAGAGAAATGTTTTTATTATCTATAAAATTCAACTTGAAAGTAATGGGCATGAAAATGGAATGCCCACCAAATTAAAATACAGAGCCAAATGAGCAACCCACAACACTGCCTTCACTAAAACATTTCAGGCAATCCATTACAAATCAAAACGTCACAGACGTAGCCTAAATCAAATAGAAAATAGCAATCCATCTCAAAATAAATTAGCATTCACAGCATGAATAATTTTGTGTTCAAATAAACTTCACCGAATAGAATAATATGACATGACAGCTATAAAAAGGCGAAACTAAACAATACTGCAGTGTTGCAACATTGCAACTGTTTCAATATTACATAGCTAAAACATTATAGACTAAATAGAAGTCAATAATTAATAACTATCTTATATCGGTATTAGATTATGATACTTAGGCTCTAGATTAATTATAAATAAAAAGCCATAAAAGTAATGCCGTTATGTTGATCACAGGTAAATATGTATTCCAGGCTGTTATGCTGATCATAAGTAAATCTTGTTTCAAAGCAATTATGTTGATCACATGCTAATCTGTTCTCCACACACCAGACGTGCTTTATACATCCAAACATCCTAGCAAAGACAACAAACCACCACTTAGAAATTGACATATGCACAAACAATATTTGAAGCAGCATATAATTATAATATCATTATAAAAATCATACTAACACAGGCATAATGTTTTGAGATAAAATCTTACTTTCATTTGATTTCAGCTGAAAAAGGTAGCGACCAATGCCTGAATACTAATGACCACAAGATTCACATAGTTATAAAGTGACAAGACTATCCTATTGACTTGTTCATGGATCTTATGACCATGCACTCATCTTGACAATAATTATAAGCTTTTCTGCAATCTGTCATCACCTAATTTGTTTTAGTCTCTTTCTTTTCAGCTATCTTGATTAATGTTTCTTGGGATTTTTTTTACTTGGGTGACCCTTCCCAGCGGGATGTCCATCCCTTTTGGGCCCCCTTTGTAGCCAATGCATGCATGTTTTGTACTTTTATTGTTTTCTTGTTTTCTGGTTGCAATAAAGTGAATTGTATTGTATTGTATTGTATTGTATTGTATCTGTTCCTGTTAAGACTCAAGAACATGGAGCATTTTTCATTAACAGGTATGAAAGAGCAACATCAATAATCTTTCATATTAAAGCATCTTTAAAGTTACTAGAGGATCTAGTAAAGGTACAGTTCTGTTTGAAAATCGCTTATAAATAACCACTATTAAACGAACTAAAAGTGTACAACTACCCGGTAAGTTCCGTCACCAGGCTGGGAGTACATTGAGTGTGTTTCTTTTGAAAGAATGACATAAAAATTCGTGATTAGGATTACCTTTATGACTAGATCATGTTAGGGCATAAGTGCACTGTGCACTACTGGACTGCTGCCTACTACAGTCATGCAACAGAAGCTCTAATTCAGGTAATCTATCTATATGTTAAGTCATTAGGTAGCTCTGTTCGTTTGTTCTCTGTGCATGACTCTTGCAAACATTGCCCGATTCACCGTGTGACATCAAGAATGAATCAACAACGAGATGTTTAACTGCAATAATATAACCAAGGACAGCATACTTTCAATAAAAATCTGTAAATCGCAGTAAAAAAAACAAGGGCGAACCTTCAGCGTAATTGGAGAGTTTGTCTTGAGTCTGCTCCTAGCCAATTCCTCGATTTCTTTGGCCATCTTCTCCTGCTTTGGGTCATATTTCTCAGCGTACTCACAATCGGATGCTGCGTAGTGGCAGGAAATCGACTAAACATTAACAAAAAGCAGTTAAAACTTCATACACACTTTACACAGATTGAAACCATACTTCTACTCCCATATCACTAGGATATCTAGACATAAAACGAAATTTAAAGTCTTTCGATAAGACCCACGTCTTCCCACAATGATTACATTACATGTCCATTGACCACTTGAAACTTTGATAAATACCTTCCTGAAGCCATCCGTCTTGTTGGTCCCAGAACCATGAACGAGAATTGGATGGAAAAAGATTGTATCACCTTCTTCCATCTCTGCCCAAATCCTGTGATCCTTTTCCGGATTGTAGTTCTTGATTCCATGATACAATTTGTTCACACCACCCTTGTAAAAAACACGATAACTTTACAAAAAAAGTTTTCTGAGAATAATAAACATATCACTTATCAATACTTCTACTTACATGTACTTTGTCTCTGTGTTTGTTTCTCTATGACATACGTTCCAAGGTACTATGGGGCACTGTGTTCCACACAAAAATCATGTCATTCCAAATATATTTTCCATTCTTCACCAGTCTGTTCTAGATTTGCCAAATGACCTCTTCATTACCTATGGTGGCTTTGGTGCACAGCAGGGATGTTTTACAATTTATTTTACTCATACCCCCACATTGCACCTAATTTTATTTCCATCTCCTACAGGGATTAGAGCTCTGAGTAGCCCAAATTTTGTAAACCTTTCACTGGCACGAATAATCATTTTTCTGACCTCCCATTCTGGGTAGTCATGTTCTAGAAGGTCTCCCTTGTGAGTTCCTGGTATGACAACTAGGCAACCATTGTTGCGGTCGATCTTCTGCATTGCTGTCCATGAACAGACAACGCGATTGGCAGGACGGAATGGAAAGTAGTACAAGTCTTGATGCATTGGATGTCGTGAGGTCATCGTGCCTAAACAAATCATGAAATTGATCAACGGTTCGCCTGCCATTCAGATACAATAGCCTACTTTTAAATTATTAATTTTGTTTGCAACAGACGCACCTGTTCCAAAATTTAGTCAGGTTCATTTGAGAGGTTCCTAAAATGCACTTTATAAGTCCAAATGCATACGTACAGTATAAAGTGAAGAATCACTAGCCAATTTTTAAATAAATTCAGCAAAAAGTTTGTAAATTCTAATGATGCTCTAAATCATGCTTCTCACTAACAGTAATCAAAATATAAGTAAAAGGAGAAACACCCTGAAAATTTCTGATCTGAAAAAATTACAAAATGTAAAGTTCCGTTCCTCATATAATAAATCAGAGCAAAACACATAAGACGTCATATGATAGACTACAGATAAATTGTTTACACATAATTTTTCATTGCAAGAAGTTCATGAAACATACACAACATAGACCAGTTAAAGCATATTAACCCAATACCTGGATCCGGAGGTTTGTTTATCAGCATCGTGTGCATTGCCATGACATTTGGGCCAACGAAGCCCTTCACATACCTCAACACCTGCAATCAATAAAAACCACAAAACAATGCTGTAGCATCACAGGTAAATTACATATTTTCACCACCCCAACCTCTTATCATATTGTCCGTTTAGCCTTGGGAAACTAGGTCCATTCAATCACCCGACCTCAAACTATAGGGCCCAGCCGAGTCAACATCTAACCAGGGTTTCTGGAGACACAAACGAAACCTCTTACTTTTTTGAGTAAGTTGATACAACAGCTCAAAATATTCAATTTCCCGGGTAGGCCTTTACGGAGAGCAGCTATTCTTTGAACATAATAGTATTCCACACTTTCTGTATTTTATCACATCAGCAATGATAATAATAATGATTAACTATAATAAACGGTTCATACTTTACTTTTTAGTAGCAATGATAACTGCATTTACCTCTGGTAAGCAGCAGTAATCAAAGAGGTCATCATCCCACTGAAAGTCCTGGAGTTTCGAGATGGCCTTTTCATTTTGAGCAAATTCTGACTTGCAGATGGCTACATCACGCATCAGAGTCATTCCAAAACTGCTCACTTTTCCTGTACAGATGTCCTGAAATCGGGTCCTGAAAGAAATGGGAAAATTACCATACACACAAGTTTTATTGTTAGAAGCAACTTTATCAAATCTACTGAAGTGTTGGGTATACTGTCAACAGTGTCTTAAAAGTGACTGGATTAGATACAGTTTTAACTGCTTGGTTTGAATGCATTCATGCTAAATAATATGGTCTTACTATACAGCAAAAATAACTTCACCATAGTATACAAGAAATCATATTTAAATACATAGATGTTCACAGACGATCAGACTTTTAAATAAGCTTACTGGATGAGAAAATAAAGCTCCAGTTTCACTTTTAGCATGTAAACGCCAGCCTTATTCAGCAGTTAAAATTCACTTTTAATTAGGGATATTCTTCGTTTTGTTGCAATTTAATGTTGAGGCTTTTAAACTGTTGGGCCATCTACCTCTGGATTTGCGGGTTCGTCTGGTCAGGAACGCATCATGCACCTTTCATTAAAAGTAGAAGATTTTTTGGAGAAGACAGCAAGTAGGCAAAGAATAGCTGCTCTCCGTAAAGGCCTACCCTGGAAAGTAGGCCATAATTATCCACCTCGTCTTGGCAAGACTAGCATTCACCATTGCAATTACCTCAGAGGAAAGTGATGCACCATAATTATACATGTAGTCAGTTACTGTATTAGTCACGTATGGCAGGGGTTCTCAACCGGTGTGTCGCGACACACTGGTGTGTCGCGAAGCGACCGGTGGTGTGTCGCGAAAAGATGGTGTGTCGCTGGTGTGTCGCGAAGAATTGGTGTGTCGCAAATTCTCACAGCATAAAACCGTCGTTCTTGCCTTTCACAGTTGCACTGACTTGTTCACTTTAGCAGTTTGACAGGCATAGGCTGTAAGAATATGCTCGTAGGACTTTATCTATTCTGTTTGATCGCAATCGGGAGCAGCCATAATGTTTGCCCTACAAGCCCACATGCACTCTTTATGTAGGCATAGGGCGTATACAACTATACATGACACAGACCAGAGTAGGTCTATAAGACATTGGCGAGCGCACTGATTAAAATTTTACCCAGTGCTGTAACCTTCGAAAATAATGGGGGAAGGGAAATCATCATATAGAATTAGAAATTTTGCGATTTTGAAGTTGATGACTCGGAATGGCTGGATGTGCTTTCTTAATTAGCTGTTTGCGTATTCAGAGCGTGACAATTAATTACCGTATTTTTCTATAAGGAAGGTGGACAACGTCCAGGGACCCAGAAGTCCCAATGGTTCAAGTTTTTTTAACTAGACCATTTCCTGTTTTCCGTTACAATAATTCGACGTTTTGAAGGGCGTTTAGTTTCGGTATTATAGTGTTTAGCCACCCTTATAATCCCATGATTTCTTCTTTTGCCTTGAGCTATTAGAGTGGCTTGGACTATGGATAATTTATAATATTTCTTGCGCTTTTTTGTATCTAATGCAATTTTCTATTCAGCCAATTTCATTTGTTAGTCTCGTTAACGGATAAGGACTGAAACTTAAAGTCTTCAGGCTTATGCAGTTGTGGGCTACGTGTTGCACTCACAAAGCCTGTGGATTCTCCTCTTACTTTGGTCCGAAAAAAATTCAGGAGCAAAAATCCCACTAACTGTCAAACATTTAACGCAGAGTCATCAAACGACGTAGAATCGTAAATTTAGAGTTCTAGATTTCGGAATTTTACAGTAATTAGTAACGAAAAAGCATTCAGTTTCAACATATCATTCATTAGAATTTGTAACAATTTCAAATAGGTCTATATATGCTGAACTGGCTTAGGCCTAATTTAATTTCTTTAAAACGATATTCACATGACGATTGCATGGTGTGTCGCGAAATTTGGTTGCAAGTTTAGGTGTGTCGCGTGCGAAAAAAGGTTGAGAACCCCTGGTGTAATGTATATTGTATTGTATCTGGTTAAGACAGCATGCAACAACTCTCCTCAAATGATACTAGAACTTTATTGATTTAAACTCTAAAGTAAACAAGATCAAATCAATCATGGCTGAATACAAGGCTTTTCATTTCAAATCTTTAAAAAAGTTCAAGTCAGTGAGCAATTTTAAAGTGACAATTAAACAGGTGTCCAATAGGCCATAATTATATGAATCATTATAAATTAGGCAAGTAGACTTAATTCAAAGTTAGTAATCGTCACTTTAAGGACACCCTCAGTGGCAATAAAGATGTAGATTAAATACTAATTGCACAATGTAAAAAGTTGGTGGAAGTTCGAAAATATACCATCAAATGACAATTTAGGGTTTTACAGTCATAGCATAAGAAGATTTTAGTAACCCACCGGTATTTTGCAATCTTATGCTTTGGAACCAACTTTCTAATGATGACAAATCCATTTTCTTCATAGAAGGCTTTCTGCTCATGTGTTAGAGCTGATTCTACTTCTGAGGAAGTGTATGTATAACCGCCAAGTGATGGAGTCGCCTGCAGCTGGCCACTGCACAGCTTCTGTTGGAATGTTAAGTCTCAACAACTTTGTCATTTGGTAGTACAGAGAAGTTGCATGAATAAGTTTTTTTGTCACTTGCAGCCCGTCATATTCACAAAGGTATTAAAACTTGTCCTTGATATTGATACATGAAGATGACAAAAAGTAATAATAAATTGTCTTTGCAACCCAACATCCATAAGCAATACAAGCTACTGTATTTGAGATAGAAATACAAAATAGACACCAAAATTTAAATTGTATTTGAAATACAAATTTAATAGCCTAAATAAATATTTGAACTATTTCAAGTAGTTAGCCTACTTTGCTTCTTATGTTCACACTGAATTACAGAGGACATCAGGTTGCAGTCTGGGCTACCATGTCCAATTTGCCCTATTGTGTTATTGTATTGTGTTGTGTTCAATACGACCGTGAATAAAGTTGACTGAGTTTGCAGCAGAATAAACGACATTATTTTACGTTTAAAACAACAACGTTGATAATAAGCTACTAAAAGCCTACTATGTTAATGAGTAGCCTATATGAACATTAAAATTACAGTAAATAAATAAACTATTTAAAAGTCACTGTACTGACCTTATCGTTTGACATAGTCCCTGGACCTACTGATCGTATTAGGGCGAGTCGTTAGCGGAATTGTCATTCCTTTGGTTCTAACCCATTGTCACTGAACTGTACCCCTAGACCTCAATCATTCTCGCATTATGTAGGTCTAGCCTACTTCTGCGGTGAACAATAAAGTTGGTCGATTGATCTTATAAATCCCCCAGCTCTGCTCTAGATGTAGGCCTAGAATTCGGCAAGTGTCACTCGTACCCCACACATTTATTTTGAACCCGCGACCGACACGTTATAGCAGTGGTTCTTAACCTTTTCAAGGGAGCCGAACCCCAAGAGAAATCCATGACCACTCACCGAACCCCTAAAGTTTGAACAATAATTTTTTAACTAATAGGAACAAAAGGAAATTTAAAAAATTGTGCCAAAATGTGATGCAATATTAATGCATTCAATACATGAACTACTAACAGTCAACTAACCGTACCAACACTACCAATTGCATCTTAATGTATCCTTTGTTATTAAATAAAAGCCGAGAAATAAAAATAAAATAGCAAATGATTTTTCACTCACACACACTCACCCTGAATATGTACAGGGTGGTCCAGCATAAATGTCCCGACTTTGCACGCTTATAACTTCGCCAATTTTTGGAATTTATTTATACTTTATACGTCAAATAAAAGGTATTTCACTCTAGTATTTGCACGGAAAAAATGGAACTGGTACAAGTTTAGGTTTTAATTATATGCGCGGAACGGCGCTAGCTACCATATTTTGTTGTTTTCTGACGCGATCTGGCGCCGTTGACAGACGGTGATTGCGTTTTGATCTTAATTTTCAGAACTGATAAGGGATTTAATTCGCTTGAAATGATTAACGAATTTTCTAACAGTGTATGGAATAAACATTAAACAATACCTTGAATTATCTCCTACGGAAAATTGATAAAAACAGGATTTAGTAAACCATGGGAATTACGGTGTTCATATCCGCTAACATTGCTCTTGTGTCCGAGTAAATTGGCCGTCAAGACAATAAACCGGGCAGGCCCTATAAACAAATCTCTCCAGGTCATTTCGCGCGATACAGGTAGTCCTAGAAACACCGTATCCTAAAAGATGATCTAAAGTTATTTGTCAACGTGATGTCCAACAGCACTAAAACACTGACGCAAAGAAACGGCTATAGCGAGACAGCCGCTTCTTTGCGTCTAAAGCAGCGCGTGGCAGTGCGCACGGTTGTTGATAAAATTGAAAGAAAACGGTTTAGCGAAAAGAGGATATTCATGGGAGAGACTGCTGCAAACACCTAAAATAATTGTGTCTATGCGCGCGTTAGCAAAAAACGACTTGTGACTATCCCGGGAAAACGGCGCCATATTATGTCATAGAAAACGTCAAAATATGGTAGCTAGCGCTGTTCCAAGCATATAATTAAAACCTAAACAAGCACCAGTTCGACCTTTTCAGTGCAAATACTAGAGTGAAATGCCTTTAATTTGACGCATAAAGTATAAATAAATTCCAAAAATTGGGGAAGTTATACGCGTTCAAAGTCGGGACATTTATGCTGGACCACCCTGTATATATTTCAGAGGACCTCTGCCGAACCCCTGGCAGTGGTTCACCGAAACCCAGGGGTTCGGCTGAACACTGGTTAAGAAACACTGCGTTATAGGCTTAGACCTAATTATTCCTGCATGAAAAGGATACGGAATCAACATCACTTTTCCGATGGTCGGCGTTCAGATGACCAACGACAACTTTCAGACGTTCACTCATCGTGAAGATGTGCTTTAATATGATGATCTAAACCTTCGCATATGTCTACGTTTGATCTTCTATCGTTCTAATAGTTCCTCATCTGAAAAATATTTACCATCTGCATAATAACCAATGCACATTGATCGCTCGATGACTCTCGACTAGGCTACAAACTAGCACGTAGGCCTACGTGCTTCAGTCAACGACCACATCTGTAGCTTCTAACGGCTACAGAAGTACAGTCCCTTTCTTATCTTGAGAACAATACCAATAGACACCAATAACAACAAGACGAAGAATGATATCTTTCATTGTATGGTTATCTACTGAGACGTAATTAAATTGTGTGCGCCTCCCCCCAATAGTAGTTGTATGAGCACAGGTTCTATCTCACCTAAAAGAACCATGTAAGCTGGTTCCCACTTTACTATCGGCCTAGTTTAAATATGTGAAGGTCCTTTCTAGGGTCTACTGAGGCTACCCAAATAATCGAAGAATAGGCTAACAACTAGCCTACGCCGAGAGTGACGAATAAATTGTATAGGCTACTACTCCAAAGAAAAACGTCAATTTTCATCTAAAACACCTTATCTTCAACTATTATAGCGACAGACCGACGAGCTATCGGAACACACTCCCTGCATGAGCATCACTACAACCCAACTGCAAGTCTTGCAACTGTCTCACTGAACCTTGCGACAACGGAACTTTAAATGATCTGCCTGAGAACTGAAACTGAACTATCAACTGAGCTATGAACTACAGGGTGAGCCATAAAAAGTACCCCTAAGGTTTTTTGCTAATATCGTGGCCAGAAGTAAGAATTTTAAATGAAATTTTTCGTGCTTAAAGGCAATTTAATTTTACGTCAAATGGCCAAATTACATACAAATATTTACAACAGAACAAAAGTTATATCACTTTTAGTGAGACCACCCATTGTTTTTGATGGATTCAAAAACATAATGCAACAAAAAGTAATAAAAGGCAATTTTATTAAGTCACATCTCAAAGAATTGTTATCAAATGAACTTGATAGTGCTTCACAACTTGTGCTCAATGTGTCCACCGTCAGTGACCATGCAAATTGCTCTGGGTATATATCTTTGTAAGTTCTTGATGACCTTGTTGATGTGCTCCATAGTTAAATCTTCCCATATCAACTCCAAATCATTGCAACCATAAATTCTCTTATCGCTGTTGGCTTTGTCTGCAAATTTCTGGTATTTCTCCAGCGTAACTTTCCACACTTGATAATCCATTGGGTTCAAACCAGGAGATGTGGGGCATTGTCTCTTCTCGATGAAATTAGGACAACTGACTTTGAGCCGATCTCCTTTCATCAAGGGTTTATTTAAGAATTCTCAATTAAACTCTTAATTTCTGCGCTCTCACTGTTTATCAGATGAATCGTAATTATAGGACATTGCTCTCAAAGTGTCTGGATACACATTTTGTCTGTCAATGACACCTTGGCCATTTTCAAATTTCATTTTAGAAATTTGAACTTCATTGTTTTAATAACAAAATTATTCATCTGATGCATTCCTTATTTATCAACTTTATCATCATCTTGCTAAGTGACATCATATGCAATAGTCTATCAAGACCTAAGAAATAGGCATATCAACATTTCAAAACCACTCACATATTAAATATTCAATTAAAAACAAATGCAGATTTCTTAAAAATCAACAAGTGAAATCTATACAAGCATAAAATCGAATAAAATATTAAATATTTACATTAACCAGTACATCTCTCAACAGTATTAGTTAGTAATGATAACAATAATTACAGTGTCTCAATTGTACACAAGATATTTTATTGTCTTAGAAATCGTAATCGTAATCTCCATATTTCTAGAGCGCCACTCGACAGCCAAGCGCAGGGAACCAGCTCATTCACGAGCGCTGTGTCAAGTCTGAAAGGGTTGTCAAAAAGAGTAGTCCGAAGGTGGTCGTAGTCCGGGATTAGAAGCAATGGATACCGGAAGTGGAATGTACACCAAATGAATATATAATACTGAATAGACAACCCACAACACTACCTCCACTGAAACTTTAAGACATTGTGTTAATTGAATTAAAACGTCCCAGCTCTATCTCAAATTTCTTAGAAGCAAAACACCCATTACACTAGACAGAAAATAGCAAACCCTTCAATCAAATAAATTAACATGCACAGTTTAAAACATTTAGTGTTCAAACAAACTTCACCGTATGTATTATGTACTCCTCAATTGCCTTATATTTATAAACATTTGAAGTTAAAACAATACTGCAGTCTTGAATCAGTAAAAATAATCAACTATTGCAATGATTTTTATAGCCAAAACTTAATTAAGAATCTAAAGAAGTCAATAAAATTTGTGACTAACATAATGATTGTTATTAATGCAATGGTATTTAGATAAAGATATTTAAGATTAAGATTAAGTTTATATCCAAGATTGTCACCGGAATAATCAGTCACAATACTATGTTGATCATCAATATTGGTAAATCTTTTTTCCAAGCCATTAAGTTGATCACAGGTTAATCTGGTCTCCACACACCAGACGTGCACGATATTTCCAAACATCCTGGCAACGAAAAAAATCCACAATTAGAAAGAAGTGAGTAGTTTTGAACTTTTGATTGTTGCATTTAGCAACTTTTGACAAGAGCTCATGCGCATGGAGATTGGAGACATCTGTTTCCTATAAAACCTAACGCGGAGCATTGTCTTTCACGTATATCAAACTGGCAATTTGTCTGCAGAACAACATTGATAATTATCCACATTATTAGAATTATAATATGTTCATCATTAAAAGTACTAAGGATACACTTCGGTTTGACACTCGCCTATCGAAATCATTTCATAGTATTTTAGCACCTCTTTCTGTCTTACTTGGTTGACCTATAGAAACTGTGATTTCTTTGCCATGCTGGAGTTGGTAGCACCTCTGAGTATTACCGTTTAAGAGGTGCTATATAATTTCATACAGAAATAATCAGCCAAATTTCATTTTCAAAAACCTGTAAATACCAGTAGAAAACATTGACGAACCGTAAATGAAACATCAGTTGTTGCTGACTTGGCTCTGCGTCTCACCACTTCCAAAATTTCCTGTGCGAGCTTCTCCTGCTTTGGGTCATATTTCTCCATGTACTCACACTCGGATGCTGCGTAGTGGCAGGAAATCGACTAAATATCAACAGAGTAATCAGTCCTATGGGTATCAAGGATTGTGTAGTCAGATTTTGAAGTCTAAATGTCTTAAGTGCTACTTTACGATAACTGCATTACACTTATTCAAAAGCACAGCCACAAGCCAGAGAGATTATCCCATCATAATCCCTTTATTATCGTGAAGTAGCACTTCAGATATAAATGTTCAAATTACAATTACAATTACAATCACTATTCTAAATGTAGTAATAATACTGTATTATAGATAGCAATGGGTTATCCAGAATTATCACATGACAGCTATTATGGTAGGTTGTATTTAAAGAAAAATTTTAAACTGAAAGAAATAGCTAGACATGAATGTGAATTCATGTGAACTAGCATCACATAGCAGCTTTCTCTCAAAGTCAAGCGTTATGAATTTAAGATAAATGAGAAAGTGAATTAGTACTTTATTACACCTGATGACAGAAACTAATTGTAAATCAAAATAGTACAACATAAATGTGCAATGCAACCCATTAACAGAGGGGGCATAGGGCCTACTAACAACAACAAGTTGTCTGCATAGAACAGGCAGTCAATAGATAGGCCTACCCCCAATACAGCCCATTGAATGTTTAAAAAAAACTGATATTCAAAGACACTAAGAAACTCATCACAAATCTTATCTGGACAACAGTGTTTGCCCAGGAATAAATAGTCCATGTACTAGGTGAATAGAAGCCTGTATTTGTTCAACAGGCACATTGTCCAGTGTCCACAAACGTAATACACAGACAAATCATTTAATTTTTTAGCATGCGGAGGTGCCTTTAAAAGCAAACGGGACTTCTGGATATCCTCATACTATAAAAGTGGTCCGCTAATTAATTTGTCAGCAATTTCATCATCACCGAAGCCAATGCCTTCTAAGTAGCAAATATGTCCTGATGAAATGTGAAATTCCGTGATTTAGAAAATTGTTAAGAACATTTCTTTAGAAAGGTGACTTTTAAATTTTAAACATACCGCAATTCTTTAATTGCTAGCTTAATGTTAAATTTAGTTGAACGAAAAATGCCATGCAACTCTCATGTCAACTGATGACCAACTGATTTTCACAGATCACACCAAAAAGTAGAGTCATACTTAGGCGATCAAGTTGTCTTTGGCTTCAGAGAATGCTTTGGTAGTCTAACAACTCAGCAAAATGAAGCAGAATACAGCGATAAAACTCACAAGTTATAAATATCTTCAGTGTTTGACAAACAAGGCATGTTCAAACAGCTTCCACTACATTCCTTCCTTCTTAAATCAGATGCAATCAATCGCTGAATTCTACTCACTTCATAATGCCCAAGTAAGCAAGTCTTATCCCATCGTCACATAAATCACAGAATTAGTGCTATAGTATAAAATGAACTCCATACATAACCCAGACATAAAACGAAAAAACTAATAAAAAACTCACGTCTTCCCTCGCAATAATTATTGACCACTTGAAACTTTGATAAATACCTTCCTGAAGCCATCCGTCTTGTTGCTTCCAGAACCGTGAACGAGAATTGGATGGAAAAAAATTGTATCACCTTCGTCCATCTCCGCCCAAATCCTGTGATCCTTTTCCGGATTGTAGTTCTTTATTCCATGATATCCTTTGTTCACTCCACCCTTGTCAAAATAAAGCTAACACGATAACTATATTGCAGCAAAACTTAAGACATGTATATAAAAAAGATTTCATATAATTATAAAAACAACTAGACCTACTTACTGTGTCTCCTTCTGTAGCAAAAACTAGGGTATTATGGGACAAAAAATCAAGTCATTCCCAATATTTTCATACTCTTGTCCACTTAGCTATAGGTTTGCCAAATGGCCTCTCAGTTCCTATGGGATCACATATTGCATTCAGAATCTTATCACTTATTCATGCCCCAAATTTCACGCTATTTTTAAAAAAAATCAAAGTTAAGCTCTGTACTGCGCAGATTCTGTACAACTTTGAACAGCAGGCAAGATTCTGCTGAAAGGCAGGCTCAGACAACAGAGTGAGCAGGGACTGATGACACAAAGCAATTCATAATGAAGCAATGCATAATGAAAAATCAACAGCCAGTCTCAGTTAAGGGATTACATCATAATACATCAAGAAACCATTTTCCACACCTCCCATTCTGGGTAATCATGTTCTAGGAGTTCTCCTTTGTGAGTTCCTGGTAAGACAACTAGGCAGCCATTGTTGCGGTCGATCTTCTGCATTGCTGTCCATGAACAGACGACGCGATTGGCAGGACGGAATGGAAAGTAGTACAAGTCTTGATGCATCGGATGTCGTGATGTCATCGTGCCTAAACAAATCATGAGATTGACACACAGTTCACTAGCCTGTCAATCTGTTACATAATAGAACTTTCAATCTTGTTATTTTCTGAACATAGATGAGCACTTTTCAGAGGTTCATAGGCTGCACTTTATAAAAATCCTAATACACAGCATACAATCATCATACATCAACACAGTGCAAAGTTGAAAAGAATTAATCACATGCTAATTTCTGCATAAAATCCAGAATAAAGTTTGTGAATATTATCAGTGTTTTGATTCTGTTTTTACTAACAATAATCAAAATAGAACTTAAAAAGAAACACGTTGCTAGTCAAAATTACAGATTGGTCCTGCTTCTTGAAATCAGTATTTGTATGTATGTGCACTTGTTATAGCGCCCCTTCAAGCTCTCTCTACTCAGAGGCGCTCCCGATGCAGAGCGGACACTGCATCGGAGTTTCACGCCAAAGCGCTGAGCAATTGTAAGTGAAGGACTTGCCCAAGGTCCTTATGCGGGGAGGTGGATTTGAACCTCGGACCTTCCGGCTCCAAGGCAACAACGTCACCACTAGACCACCGCGCCCCAGTAATCAGAGTACAACAAATTAAAATTCTATATATTGGACTATACAAAAGTAAATTGCAGACTAGTATTGCAGGAAGGTTCGGAAACATACATAGCAACATATATAGGCATATAATTATGTATATATATATATATATATATATATAAATATATATATATATATATATATATATATATATATATATATATATATATGGTTTACGGGCTTAATTCCAAAAAATTTTTAATTTCGGATTTTAATTAATTATTTCTGTGGATTTTGCCACCATGCCCATTGGAACCCAAGAAATTTTTCTGGCTATTCTACTGGTAACAGAATCCAGATACAGCATAATAAACCAATACCTGGATCCGGAGGTTTGTTAATCAACATCGTGTGCATTGCCATGACATTTGGACCGATGAAACTCTTAACATACCTCAGCACCTGCAATCAACAGAACCCACTTTACAGGTAGGCCTAGAGTTACACATAGCATCACTGCTATTTCATGCTATGCAACAATCAAGCAAGTTTCATCTCACGAAAATGCAGCATGAATCACAAGCGTAGTTCAGGATGTAGTGAGTTGATAAGCACGTTCTTCAAGTGTTACTGGTTTTCAAGCAGCAGCACAAGATACAAAATGCTGAATGATGTCATGCAAAATATTTCAGTAGCATACATATCACTACCACTCTTAATCTGAAATTAGTATTGAACAACCTTAGAATTTGGCCAGACTGGAAAGTTTATCAATGATAACGTTGTCATGTTATATAATAAATGACCCTTATTTAGTAAACTGAAGTGTCATTATATGTGATTCTCATCAACAACAAAATGTTACAAAGTACGCGTGCAAAACATTCATAGCAGCAATAACACTAATAAAGTATACAGGCCAATAATACAAAGAATAATAACAAAATAATAAGAATTTTATAGCAACTCATAACCTCAGACTATAACTGGCAAAAGTTTCCCCATGCTGCTGACTAGCTTATTGCTCTCTCTAAGACATCAGTTTAAGGTTTAACGATCTGGCCATTTGCGTAGTTGAGGGCTTGTGTAATGAAGTCAAAGTGTGCACTACATATATGTCATAGGTGTTCCTATGGTTCAACAGTTTGGCTCATGGTTCTCACAGTATGGCATTGTCTGCGAGCTTGCTTGGTAGGAATACTAAATGACATCTTCCATGAAACCCTTGTCACAGATGGATTTTCCCCTAGATGCAAAGTAGGCAGTAATAGTCTAGAGGTCTGTTCAAGTACCCATATGTTGGAACCTTCAAAAGCTGGCAAGAATCTCTTCTAGGAAGCGACTTTTGTAGGTACCTTGTTTGAAGCATATCTCTCCGGCATATATTATACATGTAGCACCAGCACTGCACGAGCAGAGACCGGACCAAACTGGCAGGCCAACGAAATGGTGCCAAGAATGAAAGCATCCCAACCTCTTACCACTTCACCCTTTGGTCTTTGGAAACTTGGTCCTGTCAATACCACTGATATGCCACCTGACCATGAAGAAATAAATAAGACCTAAATTTCCTTTTTGAGCAAAGTTTTAATTGGCACAACAATACAACAGTTCAACATGTTCAATTGCCAAGGTACTGGTAAGTTTTAATAGACAGCACAACAGCATTTCACACCATCTAGATTTTATTGCATGGTTAATAATAATAATAATAATAATAATAATAATAATAATAATAATTTAAACTATATTTAAACTATATTTAACTTTTAATTATCTATAATATGCGGTGGGCTTGCAACCCACCCAGGTAAAACACTTTGCGCAACAGAAACAACGCAGAGGTGGCGATGGACAGAGTGGAGTGGAGAAGCTGCGTTGCCCGATGTGCAGAGCTGCACGGGAAGGACTAAGGTAAGGTAAGGTAATAATAGCAATAATAACAGTCTGTCTGCATTTACCTCTGGTAAGCAGCAGTAATCAAAGAGGATATCATCCCACACAAAGTCCTGGAGTTTTGAGATGGCCTTTTCATTTTGAGCAAATTCTGACTTGCAGATTGCTACATCGCGCATCAGAGTCATTCCAAAACTGCTCACTTTTCCTGTACAGATGTCCTGAAATCGGTCCCTGACAAAAAAAACGAAAATTACCGTGAATGCAAGTTTCTTACTTTTTAAACGAATCACTCAATCAAAATCAATCAATCAATCAATTTATTAGGCATAAATTATGTCCTGAGTACTCTATTTTACCTGATTGAGTACCTGACTATCTGTTATACTAATAGTAGTAGCATTAGTAGCCGCTTCACTGACACTTTTGTTGTTATTGTGAAGCGAGTACTGAAAACTGCAATGTGCATTCAAAAATAATGTTTTGTAATTGTAATTGTAATTCAGACAAATCCAAATCTTTGTATTTAAATCATTGTTTTAAATGCACAAGTGCACATTTGTTAAATGCTCAGTTTTCCACCAGGAATGACAAAGAGAGATTTGCTATACCATGGTTTTAAATGCGATTGAAATTAAACAAGGAAACACCATACCAGCAACATATTTTATTTATCTTACATTTATTTGTAGCATATTAATTTAACACGGTGGCAGATTTAGAATAAAATGCAATGAAACAGGTATGTCATATCATCATATTTCCCAACTGATGTGTAAAAAGAACAAGCACATATATAAATAGAAATGGTATAGGCTTCTTCAACATTAATTTCTAAACAATATACACTTTAATTCTATCTCAGTGGTTGATGACATAATGTTAATGACCTTTTTATATGTTTGCCAGAATATTTGAATTCCTGGAAAGACCTTTTGTAATATTAATCCCTTCAGGATTGTGGCAGAACTCTTTCTTTAACATTCTAATATTACTTGCTAGCTAGTGACTTCAAATGACGGTCTACATAAAAATACAGTTTTCAATGCTCATAAAAAAGTATAGGCCCTACCATCAAGTTGTTATAAGCATTGTGTAACAAGTTCTTCTCAAATAACACTAAAACTTATATTATTCAAATTGAAATAACACAGAATATGGCAAAATACAAGGCTTTATTTCAAATCTCAAAACAAACTTTTAGTCAGCACTTCTGGAGTAAAAATTAAATAGCCTTACAATAGGCCTAGTCCATATTATACGAGTCATTACATGCAATTTAGGCTTAATTTGAAGTTAGTAATTGCAGGACACCTGCCTTCACCATTTGACAACAAAGAAGCAATTACGATGCAATATAAAAAAGGATGCAATAAAAAGTTCATGAAAGTTTGAAATTATACCAGCAACGACCTGTTCACAGAAATAATTATGAAGATTTTTGCAACCCACCGGTATATGGCAATTTTCTCCTTTGGAACCAACTTTCTAATGATGACAAATCCATTTTCTTCATAGAAGGCCTTCTGCTCATGTGTTAGGACTGACTGCACTTCTGAAGAAGTGTATGTATAGCCGCCAAGTGACGGCGTCGTCTGCAGCTGGCCACTGCACAGCTTCTGTTGGAAGGTTAAGTCACAAAAGCCTTAGTCGTTCAATAATAGGCTACTTATAGAGAAGTTGCATTAATAGTCAATTGCAATCTGAAATTATCTGTCATCTTCACAGAGACGTCTAAATGAGAACAGAGGAATGCAAGATGCATCGTAACAATTTCACCGGGAAGTAAAATAAATTCTGGAGCATGCCACAAATATTTGAGGCAATTAGTGTGAACTCATATCGTGTCGTATGTGTTACGGCCTCTTGCAGAAGGAGCCTTTCTGAGGCACACTCAGTATGAGAGACCCTGAGAAACATGCATGTATTCAACCAGCAAAGGTGTAAGGATGGGTACCCACTACCCAATCGAAAATCTAACTACAGAGTAAGGGAGAAAATAAATTGATCTATAAAAACGGGTTTAAGGCAGCAAAGATCCGGTGATGGACATGTCCTACCTTGCCTGGGGAATAAATAGCCAATCTATGGGCTGGAAAGAACAGGAGTGATTATTGATGTGATATTGCAAGTCAATAAATGAACCAAAAAAAAGAGTGAGCAAAGAGGTATGCGTATAAAATTATGATCACAATGGTATTTAAATGCTCAGTTAGGAAGCCTAAGGAAGGAATTCATTGTCTTTGATATTGACACATAAAGTTACTAGAAATAATAAGCAGATAAATATTGTCATCGTAGATGCAAATCAATTACAAATGTTATTTTGAAGAATTTAATTATTTAATTTTTTTACCAGAAATACCAAATTTAATAAATTTACTGTAGTCGGGAGCGCTTCTGAGTATTACCTTTGAGTGGCGCTATAAAAAGCGCACATATTAATATTATAAGTATTGAAAAGGATACGGAATTAACATCACTTTTGCGATGGTCGGCGTTCAGATGACCAACGACAACTTTCAGACGTTCACTCATCGTGAAGATGTGCTTTAATATGATGATCTAAACCTTCGCATAAGCTTCTAGGTCTACGTACGTTTGACCTGTAACCGTTTTTAAAGTTCTAGCTATTCAATAGGCCTATTTACCTTCGGTAGGCTAATCTTATATAGAACCATTGCACACTAATCGCTCGATCATGACCCTAGGCTAAAAAGTAGAACGTGCTACAGTCCGACTTTTGTACACAAAACAATTATTATTAATAAGCCATTCTTAGCTATAAGCCTAGTATAGATTCAAAACACGATGGAGCTTACTTAGCCCAGAGCGGTATATATCTAGGCCTATATTAACCTACCTTCATTTTGAGGCCATCTACCGAAACGTCATTGCATTGAGTAGGCCTAGTCCCCATTTCTGCCCATTTCTAGTGAAGAAATGTGTTGGTGAATTCATTTGAACTGAATTACACAAAACATTAGCCTATAAATAGGCTACGAAATAATTTTACAAATTGTATTTTGAAAATACTTATGAATTTGAAGATAGTTTTCAAATTTAAATTGTAGGCCTAATTAAATTACTTTGACAAAAATAATCAACATTAGGCCTAAGCCTATAATGCCACAATTTTTTTAATGCACGTGTAGTGTGGGTAACAGTGGGCCTCTTTATCGTTAGGCTACCTACTGCATTTAATAGCCCACATCTTCAACTAACCTTTATTATAGGCCTAATAGTAAGTTTCGTTCAATTCAATAATTTCAATTCAAATTTGTTTATTCAATTTATTTAATAGTGGCTTTATTTCTCCTTTCTGAACATTGTTAATAGGCTCATGATTACATTCCTATGATGCAGTGGCGTAGCTACCATGTGTGCAATGTGTGCAAAGCACACGGGCCCACGACCTCCAGGGGCCCACAGAGTTTGCTAAATAATTTTTTATATTATTAATATTTTATTATGTTTTATTATTTTTATTTTATTTTTTATATTATTAATCGGCCCTAATTAGTAATTTGCATTATTTTGTGAGAAATGTAGTTTTTGTCAACACACATTACGCCTACTTCATTACTTTGCTGATGCAGTGACGCCTGTCAATCGCCGTGCTGTTGACAGCAAAAACTTGTAGGCCCTACTGAACTTATTTTAACTTGTGCTTTGATCCCGAGTCATGTAAAAAGGTAACATAGCCTAGTTTAAGTTGAGAACAAGAAACGAATGATACCATGCAGCATAAGAATTTTATTTCGCTGATTCGCTTTCCTATGCAAGTGACATGGGTGTGCCTGCTGTGCTATCTATGATAGGTGTGATAATTATGTCCGTCTATCTGTCACATTCATTTGTTGTAATTAAACTGTGCACCGCAGAAATCTTATAGGGCCTACTTGTCACAGTCATGCTCATATAGATCTATTCCGGTCATTTGCTGGATATATGCTAACGTTAACGGTAGTGACCAGGTAACATCTCCCTCAACCAGGGTGAGAATTGTCGGGGTTTGAGGTGGTAGTAAAGTCCTTTTGTCACTTTTTTACAGCCAAACTCCAATCCTCAGGCTGCTCTCAACCTCTCTCAGCTCTTACCCAACAATCGGGGAGACGCAACATTGAGCACGTGTAGATCAGGGTTGTAGGGAATCGCGTATATTTACCCCATTTTTGCACTTGCATGGAATATTGCTAAACTTATTTTTAGGTATGCCTACAATAAAAATGATCGTGTCTTTTTGGTGTGCACATTGCAAATCATGGAGGTGGACCGTGGACCTGAATTGATAGATGATTGACAATTTCTGCTGAACAAAATGCTAGAAAGAAACTATGATGCCATGACATTGCACTAGAAGTCCTACTAGCCTAATAATAAGTGTATAAGTATAATAATTATGCTAAGTGATAGATTTCAAATTCGACTAAGAAATTACCGAAGCTATATAGTACTTTAGTTTATCTGTCTGCATTCGTGTTTATTCTGTGAGTTGTATTGCATGTGTTAGGTCTAGCCTAATAGCAAAATGTCATTGATTAGTTTAGGGATCTTGATTGCAGGCAGAGTAAGAATTGCGGACTGCTGTGGGTTTAACCCCCAGTCTTTCTTTGGGCGCCATAGTAAAGTCTTCATCGTACGCCCAACTCCACATTTAAGTCAACGCCTAACACCCGTGTTATTTTTCTACAATTCTCATGCTGATTGCATAAACACAAAATATCGTCCTATCAACGTCAATCAGGGGCCCATGCGGAACTTCTGCACACGGGCCCATGAAAAGCTAGCTACGCCACTGCTATGATGATATAGATCTGTTCAGTTTTGAATTTGTAGGCCTACGAGTCTACGACTCTTAATCCCCTGTTCAAATCCTGCAAGAGAACTTGCGATGTCCTCTGTAATATTATTCGGCCTAAAAATGGAACTTCGTGCTCGCCTGTTATTTGATCATAGGCCTACCTTTTGCATTGTCTGTAGTCTAGGACTATTTTTTCGATATTGGCTCCAGGTCTAGTGGTAGGCCTACGCCATAATTCAATTTAATATTTATAGGCCTATATTTAGGTCCTACCAAGTGGCACAATAGTCTCAATAGAAAATAAACGCATCTGCTAGGCCTACCATTAATTTCTTATGAGCTCAGTAGTTTTTTTAGCAAGAACATGCTGCGGACTGCACTGCTGCCAGTTTTGTCATGCTACATTAATTAGTTAATATTTAGTTATAAAGCAACTGTATGCTAATTAGGAGATGCAAAGGCCAGTTTCGAATTCGAAACCTCTTAAATGAACCCAAGATATTGAAAGTTAGGCTAAATGTGAAAATTGTTCAAAAACAAGTTTTGCTGTCCTTCTCTATAATTCCAAGGTGTTAGGGCCTACATTTTAGCGTCGTAAATAATTATTCGCCATTGCAATGGGTTTCAGTGATAGTCGAATACAATAAACAATCTCGCTGTAAGTTAAGCTGGATTGATAAACAATCATTTCTAATTAAATACAAAATTGTATTGATGAAAATAATGGCTGCCTAAATAAATGCTTGCAAGATTGATGAAACAAATTCTTGCCTAAACAAAGCTGGATCGATGAGGAGTAGGCCTATTCTTGCCAAACAAGTTAATTGGATTGATAAAATATAATAATGCAGCAATAAGCGAATAATTTACGACACTGAAATACACGATTACCGGTACCTATGCATTATATGAATAAATAATATCGCACAACTGTTATTATTTCAATATGTTTAAAAAATTATGATATACTAAGCCTAAAGATATCTTAAGATCCATGACTGCTCTGCCTAGAAGGCCCCTTCATATCTGTCTGCCAGTCACACTTAGAGCCTACACGATTGTTACTAAAGTGTTACTCAAAATATCAAGACTTCAAAAATAAGTATATTAACATTTAACCACTCAAAAATTCTCCTTGTAACGTTAAAATACTCAATTATTATTAGCAAAGATAAAATATTAAATGGTGGGAAATGCGAATTTCTTGTAATCAACAAGTTAATTCTATACAAATATTTTAAAAAACATGATTTCTAAATATTAAGAGTTATCAGTACCTTTTTTAAGCAGTACTAGTAAGTAATGACAGCAATAATTCCAAAAAATTTACAAAAAGAATCAGCATAGAAGCAATGAGCACCAGATGTGGAATGAAAATACAAAACCGCATAGACAACCCACAACACTTTATCAAATTAAAAAGTCACAACCATATGCCAAATTTCTTATAAGCAACGTCGCCATAGTACACTATACAGAAAATAGCAATCAATTCCCAAAAATAAATTGATATGCACAATTGAAATAATTAAATGATTTAATTATTAAATTACAAATTTTATGTTCAAACAAAATCTCACTGTATGTATATACATGTGTGTGTGTGTGTGCGCGCGTGTGTGTGTGTTCCTCAATTGTGTGACAGTTACAAACAGGTGAAACTAAAACAAAACTGCAGTATTGCAAAAGTGAAAATAATGAAACATTCCACTTAAAATATACAATAAAGTTTCATAGCCAAAACTTAATTAGGAATCTAAAAAAGTCAATAGAATTGATGGCTAACATAATGTAATGATATTTAGATAAAACAATTTATGATTTAAATTAAGTTATTTTCAAGATTGTCACCGGAATAATCAGATTTATAATTCATCATGCCAATAAAATTGATCCGAGGTGATTCTGTCTTCAAGTTGATCACAGGTTAATCTGTTCGCCACACACCAGTCGTGCTCGATACTTCCAAACATCCTGGCAACGATAACAAACAACCACTTAGAAAGTGACATTTGCAAACAACATTTAAAGCATTATCACATCAACAAGGCTCTAATGTTTTATGATCAAATCTGACATTTAATAAGTTCCAGCAGGAAAGGTTAGATAACCACAAGAAGTACATGCATGCAAATTAAGAGTGATTAGACTGTTTACAGTTTACTTGTTCACTGGGTTTCTGCATTTTAGAAACTACATACAAGGGTTTTATCCGCATGCACTTATCTGTTTCTTATACATGTAAAGACCCAAAACTGAGCAATGTCGTTTACAGACCTGTATAAAACTTGACACTGCAATTTGCTTGCAAAAAGCCTTGCAGCACAACACAAACTTTTAATGTGTTGCATTATATTACTTGTAAGTATTGTAATGCAACACATTCAAAGTTTGCTAAAGATACTAAGGTGCATTTGTGTTTGAAACCCACTTATTGAACAATGCCATAGTCTTTTGTTTAATGACTCAATCTGACAAGACCGCAGAATGATTACAGTACAGGTTGTACGAAATACTGCCCACTATAGCATGACACGCAGGTCGGCTTTACAGCAATGGGTTCGGTAGCCTAACTTCCTAAGTGCTCGATCACCAAGCCAGAAGTGGGAAAGGCTATCTTATTTTCAGCAGAACCTGAGTCAAGCAACACAACATAGATTAGATCGACAGCCATTTATGGTGCCAGTGCAGAACCCCTGGTTGGTAATCTCGGACATGTTCAAGTTTTGTGGTGCTACAATAATGTGACTAAAAAAACAGCCAAATTTCCATAAAAACCCGGAATGCACAGTAAAAAGAAAAATTGACAGACCTTAAATGAAACTTGAGCTTTACTCTTGGTCTTGCGCCGCACCAATTCCTCGACTTCCTTTGCAATCAACTCCTGCTTTGGGTCATATTGCTCCATGTACTCACAATCGGATGCTGCGTAGTGGCAGGAAATCGACTAAACATTAACAAATTAGCAAAAGAAATTGAAATATCATACAAAGCTTGGATTTAAATAACAAAATATTATCATATGCCACACCTCTTAAATGAGCTCCAGCCCATGGCATAAAATAAAAAAAGCCAGTTGACAAAACCAACATCTTCCTTCGTAACGATGACAGCTCATGTTCATTAATTTAACATTTGCACTGAACACTTTGATAGATACCTTCCTAAAGCCGTCCGTCTTGTTGCTTCCAGAACCATGAACAAGAATTGGATGGAAAAAGATTGTGTCACCTTCGTCCATCTCTGCCCATATCCTGTGATCCTTTTCCGGATTGTAGTTCTTGATTCCATGATACATTTTGTTCACACCTCCCTTGTCAAAGTAAAGTAAACAGGATAAATATAGAAAACATTTGCTCAGAAAGCATAAGACATAATTTATAATAAACAGTTAACTTATCTACTACTAACTCTGTTGCCCTCTGTCTCTACCTGTGTAAAGGTGTGTACAAAGGAACATTGCGATTCACCAAAAATTTTATCATTCCCAATAGTTTTTCTATTCTTGTACATTTGGCTCTAGATTTCCCAAATGGCTTTGTCCTGTTCTTAGAGGCTTATAGCATTCAGTACTGACAGTACCTCGCATACCCCACATTGCAGCTAATTTAATTTCCTACTAGAGTGTACAGAACGATGCTGTTTAAAAATCTGTGGCACCAAGTATGTGTGTGGGTCCGCCATTGAAGACTTGTGTAGAGTTTACTTTGCAATGTTTTGTGCCCTTATGCAATAATCTAGTAGCATATAAATTTATTACATTAAACATCCTATTATAAGTCAGCACAGAGAAAGCACTTTTAAATTATACTCGAATAAGCGTCATATTAAGTGTCCTGAAATTCATTCATCCATTACAAAGATTTATACAGTGCTCTTTTAAGGTGACTACACAGAAGTGCTCCCGACACCACGACAGTTTTGAGATGAGCAAGAGTCAGAGTGGACCATGAAGAACAAGCACAGCAACAAAGCGAGGTTCATATGACATAATGAAATACACAATGGCAATCAACAACCAATCTAAAGTAATATATTACAACATAATGCATCAAGAAACCATTTTCCACACCTCCCATTCTGGGTAGTCATGTTCTAGGAGGTCTCCCTTGTGAGTTCCTGGTATGACAACTAGGCAGCCATTGTTGCGGTCGATCTTTTGCATTGCTGTCCATGAACAGACAACGCGATTGGCAGGACGGAATGGAAAGTAGTACAAGTCTTGATGCATTGGATGTCGTGAGGTCATCGTGCCTAAAGAAATTGAGAATTTGAAAAAAACAGTTCACTAGCTTTTGATCTATTAAGTTATAGAACTTTCTTATTATTTGCATCAGACACAGCTGTTCAGAAATGTAGGTGCCTTTGAGAGGTTCCGAAAATGGACTTGAAAAGAGTCCACATTGATACTTTGAAATAAAGAGCAGTTTTGATCACATGAAGCCGGTCTTTATATAAAATTCAGCATAAAGCTTTTGAAATTTATGAATGCTTTAACTTCTATTTTCACTAGCAGTAATCAAAACAGAAGTAAAAGGAGAAACACCTCAAGTGCTAGTCATTGTCTGACAAATTACAAAATGTCCAGTTTTGTGCCTGATATCAGTAATCAGAGCAAACCAGATATCTAATCTAATCTAATAAAACATTTGTAAAGCGCTTCTCACAGCAAAGCTATTCAGAAGCGCTCTCAGTGTGACAGGCTCATGAAAAGAGATGTCTTCAAGTAGCGAAAAGATGTAGATAAATTTCCTACCAGATATGATGTAATATGATGGACTATTCCCCAAACCACAGATAAATTGTAGAGTCTGTAGACACATATTGCAAGAAGTTTTGGAAACATACTTGACATAAAGCAGTTAAAGCATATTAATTACAGCAATACCTGGATCTGGAGGTTTGTTAATCAGCATCGTGTGCATTGCCATGGCATTTGGACCGACGAAGCCCTTCACATACCTGAGCACCTGCAACAATAAATAAATGCTGTAACTTTAAAAATAAAATTACATATTCTGTCATTGCTATCTCATTCTATGCAATTATCAAACAAGTTGAAACTCATACAAATGCAGCATGAAATATAATATTGGTGCAAAATGAGAGAAGCTGTTAAAAAGGATCTTCAATTCTATTATTCTATCTAATGGCTTCATCCAATAGTATAAGGTACAAAACGCAAAGGATGTCATAAAAAAATTCAGTAGTAAACCTGTAACACAAAATCTGAAAAACAGTATTGAATAACGCCAGCATTAAACTTTGCCAGTTCATCGATGATAATGTTGTCATGCTATATAAACCAGCTAACTGTATTTTTTTCCCCAGTCACCTTTAGTATATAAAAAGCTCAATGCTCATCTTGTGTGAAGTAGCACTAACCCGGCAAAAAAATTCTAGCAAAATTTAATGTAATTATGTGTCACTATCATTAACAGGACATGCATTGTAAACAGACAAAAAAACATTCAAAGTAACAATAATATCACTACTTAATATAATAAAATTTGCAATAATAAAATCATACAATCATAATAAAATAAATAAAAATAATAGTATATACTATGTAAGCTTATGTAGGCCAGCTCAAATAATTACTAACTCCCATTGGTATTGATATCTAGTTAGTAGTTTTAGCAACTATATATGATAAAAAAAGCAACATAATAGAATTCAGAACAATTTCTTAGTTTCTCAGTAGTTCTTAGAATATGTTTTAATTACCACGTGTAGAATTAAGCTACATGAAAAAAATAATATAATAAGAATAATTAAACTTCTGTTTTGAAACAGCTCATTATATCAGACATTACTAGCAACAGGTACACCAGTAACCTTAACCTAGGTAATTTATGCAGCTGAGGGCTTGCAACTTGGGCTTAAATTTTGCACTACACATAGGTCATAGATGTTCTTCTGGTTCAATAGTTTTGGATCATGGTTCTCATCTTATGGATGCTGATACCCGAAATAGCTGCAAAATGACCTATTAGCGACTGGTACGGCAACCCAGAGAAATACTGCCATTATTAAAGCATTCCAACTTCTTACCACTTAATCCCATTGATCTTCGGAAAACTTGGTGCGGTCAATAAAACTGATAAGATGTTAATACAGAGCATGAGTATTGAGCAGCAGCTATCTGACCAAAAGTTCATTTTCCAGGATTGTTGGTACAACAGTTCAGCACATTCAATATTCAAGGTGTCTATGTCTGAAAATACTTTATAAAGATCCACTCGTCTTGGTACATATTAGTATTCTATACATACTGGATTTTACCAATTTGAAAAAAATTATAAAAATCACCAATAATAATAATAATAATGAAATGTTCCTTATTTACAACAATAATAACAACGGTCTATCCGCATTTACCTCTGGTGCGCAGCAGTAATCAAAGAGGACATCATCCCACTGGAAGTCCTGAAGTTTTGAAATGGCCTTTTCACTGTTGACAAATTCTGACTTGCAGATGGCTACATCACGCATCAGAGTCATTCCGTAAGTGCTAATTTTTCCTGTACAGATGTCCTGAAATCGAGACCTGACAGAAAAAGAAAAATTACTATGCACACAAGTATCTGTCTTGCTACATGAACTTTTTCATATATTTCAATTTTTTTAGTAATTGACTGAATTCTTGGGCATACTGAAAACAGTGCTCTTTAGGAGTAATTAGAGACTGGCATAAAAATAAAGATGACTTTACCCTATGCAATAAACAATATAATGGTAAATACAAAAAGGCATGAACTTGAAGCAGATGAGAATTTAAAACATTGGATGAGCAATCAACAGCCCCAGTTCCACTTCTTGCATGCAAACACTTAAGATTGGTTTTTAATTCTGGATATTTCATGTTTTTTTCAATGTTGAGACTTTTAAAATGTTGAGCCACCAAACGCTGGATTTATGGGTCCTTCTAGACAAGTTCTCATTGGGGAGGCTTCCTACAGCTTCCATTAGCAGCACTGAGATAAGACATGGTTGTGACATTAATGAATGATGGCAAAGCCTAGTGTCAGCAACTGCAGTGCCTTACAGAAATCTATGAGCAGGGTGAGAATTGGAGGTTTCAACCCCACAGTCTTTCTTAGAGCACATAGTAGTCTGTTTTTCACACCCCAATTCCAAAGGATCATAATAACAAAAATTATTCCACAATTCTCATGCTGTCTATGAGTGTTGAATCAATCAGTCATCTTTGGATGTACATAACCATGACAGTGCAGTGGGTCCAAACATTTTAGGAAAATATGGCCCAAGTACAATACCCCAGTCAGAGCAGGCATATACAGTATTATACACCTGTTATTAACCCTTTACCCGTTTGCCCCGAGAATATCCATCAAGCATAAAATATGAAGATTGTTTTGACCTACCGGTATTTTGCAAGCTTCTGCTTTGGGACCAAATTTTTAATGATAAGAAATCCATTTTCTTCATAGAAAGCTCTCTGCTCAGGTGTTAGAGCTGATTCTACTTCTGAAGAAGTGTATGTGTAACCGCCAAGTGATGGAGTCGTCTGCAGCTGGCCACTGCACAGCTTCTGATGGAATGTTAAGCCATAACAACGTTTTGCTCATTCACGGTATTTGAAAACTACAGAAATTGCATAAAACTTCAACCATCTGTTTTTTATTCACCGATACATCTGAGGAAGAAGAGAGGGATAAATGATGCATCATAGAAATTTCACAATCGGAAGGAAAAAAATCTATTTTACATTTATCCATTTGTATATGATGGAATTGTGAGTTTGTCTTTGATATTGATGCATAAAGATGAGATAAATAATAAGTTGGTATAAAATCGTCATTTGTAACCCATCATCATAAGGAAAAGCCATCGAAAATGTGATTCTGTAAAATAAAACAGGTCATTAGAAATTTCTAAGCTTGGCATGTTCAAATTGTTCATTCTGTACTTTATGCCCTATAAATGGATAGGGCATACGCTAAGAGGAAACAACCTGGTAAAAACGGTGATTCAAGGAAAAATGGAGGGGAAAAGAACAAGAGGAAGACCACGACAGATGCTGCTGGACACGTTGATGACAAGGATTGGATACCAGAAACTAAAGGAGAAGGCCCAGCGGAAGGAAGAGTGGTAGCACTGGACAGCCGAACCTGCCTAGAGGCAGCGAACCAGAAGAAGATGCCCATTTAGGACGAGTTTGGGAGATTTCCCCTGAACATTTGCTCTAACATCTCCTTGGATTTCCCCAGAGTGAATTTCCTGGACATCCTCCATTGCATTCACTTGAATTTATCCCTGCACCTCTGCAACATTCGCACTCAACTAGATTATGTCTCCTGGATTTCTCCCTGGCTGTTTCAATAGGATAAAAAAAACCTCGACTTTAACTCGGTTATTCACTATTTATCATCTGTAGCAACCGAGTAAACATCCCATCTCAAATTCTGGGGACCATCCCTCCTTTCCCCCATCAAGTCTGCACTCCTAATTCCATCTAATTTCTAATTTCTGTTTAGCATATTATTTCCATTTTCCAACTGTTCACTGGAGAAGTAGTTTTAAAAGAGCATTAGGCCTACATAAGCTCTTATTCCAAACACAAGCTATTTGTGCAGAGGATTTAAAATAAAACATACATCATAAATAATTCTGAATGAATTTGAAAATTAAAATACTGTAATATTATTTCAGATAGCTACATTGTATTTTAGACACTCGCCACCACCCTAGCTGAGTACTGCTCCGGGTCACCGGGTGGGTGAGCAACTTGACGCACATGGTGTAACCTCCGTGTGTAGCCCTCGCCCCACGAAGTCATTTCTAACCCATAATCACTCACTTATCCTCGCGAATCGCGTATTGAAAAGGATACGGAATAAACATCGCCTTTCTGGTGGTCTGCGTTCAGATGACCAGCGACAATTTTCAAACGCTCACTCATCGTGAAGATGTGTCGTAAAGAATTTTAAATGTTTCAAAAGTTCTTCATATTCACTATTTATCATCCGCCATGTGATAACGATTGCACTTCGATCGCTCATGACCCTCGACTAGAAGCTAGAACGCATTGCATTAACGACCTGGCTATAGTCCCATTTTTTCTACTCGCAGCGGAACGAAAACTAGGCTATTAATATTTTTATTACTAACTACTAAGATGCGGATTAGTAGAAGTAGGTTACTTTTATATAGTAGGGCCATCTAGCGAAACGTTATTTAACGGTAGTGTGGCCCACGAGCCGTAGTTATGAGATAGAATAGCGTACGCTAGGCGAAAACGCTGTTCACCGACTTTGTTATTCTCTTAACGGGTTTTACTCTTGTATGGAAGTCATATAGCAGGCGCAGACCATGGATTATCAATTCATCTCACTAAAGCGTGGTTATAGATACTAGGTTATGGCGCATGCGCATAGCCTACTATATTTATATGCTTCGTCTCCGACAAGAAGTAAGCAAGTAAATAGGCGGCCGCAAAGCAAAACGATTCATATTTAATATAGTTTAAATTTCAAATCTAGAGACTTGACAAGATAATAATAATTATGTGAGTGAAATTTAGATGTATAGTAATAAAATTACATAGCGAGAAAGTGAAAAAGATTTTATATAGAACGGTGATGTGTGGATAGAATATGATGAAACCGTAACCGGTTTTAGCTAGTGATCGCCGAATTAAAATTCTTAAAGGAGCTATTTCTTGTTAGTTTCTCGAACTGTCGAGTTTCACGTGGCATGCGTTTGATTTATTGTGGAGTTTAATATGCAAGCTGTCGCTAGAACAAACTAATTACAACAGATAGAACGGCCGCTACGTTAGACACGTTAGGCAAGCGACCCACAAATTGGTATTCATTCCGCGCAGCGGCGCTTGGAATGCAATTTCCTAGGGTATTTAGCCAAATTTTAATATTTTGTGACGGCGAAAATAAAAGCTAATATAATGTTCGCCGTCGACGAAGCATACGAGTTCATTGCAGATGTTTTAAACACGTTTTGACGTGTAAGGTGTCGTCGAATGCAGCGATTTTCGAGTCATAAACAGACGCCATCTTAGGGAGTAGAGACTTATAGCTGGTCGAGAATGGGAGTACCGCTATTCAGAGAGTACAGGTCTGCGCCTGCCCCGTGACTACCACTTTATATCGTTATTCGAGAGCAGGATAGATATACGCCGAAAACGTCATGTACGCACCGTATAAGAATGTAGCCAAAAATATATGAAGGAGGGGGTGGTGTTATGGGCAACGACCTCATATAAAGCCCTTCATGACACCAACCCAACAGTAGGCCTAGTACAGTAAATAAAAAGGGAATAAAGTAACAAAGGGAATAAAGTAAGAGAAACAATTGTTACTACAAACAATGGCGATCATGTACAATCATGGGACGAAAAATACACAGTGTCTTTTGCTATCAATCCACCAGAGTTTCTAATGGCTAAACTAACCCTAACACTAACCCTAACCGACCCTCACGATGCCTAACCTGAGCCCTAACCGACCCTCACGAAAAAGACGTACAATGACAACGCTGACGGCACTGCAAAAGACACTGTAATTTTCGTCCCCTGATAGTACATGATCGCCCAAACAATAATATTGTTTGTTTTTATTATTTAGCCTAAGTGGGTAAATAACCTTTAAAAAACTTTCCTAAGCCAATGGGGGGGACCCTTAACCCCTTTGTCTACGTCACTGAACATACAAAATGGCTAGTGTGCGACGTGTACCACAGCCTTCTAAACAGAATTTAGTTGGCCGTACGTGCACAAAGCTTTGTCTATAATGGTTTATTATATCTATGGCTTAATTGGTTTTGCATTAGGCTACCCATTACCAAGTCTCTGCTTTGGTGTGGCAGTGCCTCTTAGGTGCTGCTACTGTTTATTTGCAAGAGCTCTGTTTCTACTTTGGTTGTACAGGGACGTTGTGCTATATGTTCTTCCACCGATAGTGAACTCCTTATTCAACAAGCACTAACTGCTCATAGACAGCATGGGGCTTTCTCTTTTATGGGTCTCATGGTATGGAATGGGCTTCCACTGTCTATGCAACTTATGCCTAGGCATTTTATCGGAGCCTTAAAACAGTACTTTTCAGCTGAGCTTGGGTCGGGAGCGCTCCGGAGTAGTAACCTGAAAGGGCGCTATATAAATATCCATTAATGGCTGATGAAGTTGGGCATGCAATAATAAAAATGGATGAGATGACATATGCAGTTAAAGACCATCGGATCAAAACACGCATCAAATAATAAGTGAGTGACATATTAAGTCATATCTCTGCCTCCCTCACATACCTACAACTCATTCCTTTCTGTCTCCATGCTCTCAACCCTCTGTTCATCACACCTTCCCTACCAGCCTCATTTCATTCTGCTACTTCCACCCCCCCCCCCACCAAAACTACCCATAATCCAACCCTCTGTTCACCCCACCCTACCCATGCTGGATTCGCACGCATGATGAATCAGAATTTCTTGTCTGAACCCATAGTGAAGTGACTGGTACTCGTCAAGCTGTGCTGGACTCACGTTACCGCGTAACAGGAATGCTGAATTCAGACATTTCTATTAATAATTTTGATGTTTATGGACTCAGTGGAGTCAGCAATGTTCTAGATAGCCATGTTTAAGAACCTGCAAGAGAGTCCCCCATTTAGATAGTTGCAAAAAGTATTACTGAGTTCGCATCCCATAGGGCGGACAAGCTTTGTAGGCTGGTATTAGCATTGTGTATTGTAGGCCTATTGCAAGCTGTCTGCTCTGTTAGTAGTTAAGATTAATGTTAATCAAAATTGTTGCATAACTTGCACGTGTACAGCGCAGTGCGTTTGCAAGCGTTTCGTTAAAGAAAAAATTTAATTATTATTATTACGACAAGGAACCGAATGTAGTTTGAATTTTATTCAAGCTATTCAACAAAATACATCCAGAAATGACTGCAAGGTATGTAACTACTCTTTGTGCTGGCCAACCGGTAATGAAAGAAACGCTCCTGCCACAAACAAGAAGACATCTTTGGACAAAAAGTTAACAACTGTAACATCTAATTAAACCGGATACTGCAGTTTCTTTTGAGAAGAGTTTGACCGTCTGTCAAAATAGATCTTGAAATGCCGTACAACATCAGTAACTGATCAACGTCTAAATTAAATAATTGCCAAAGAGTTTCAGCAACAAAACAATCGCAGTACAACAAAGAAATTTGTGAAACTGAAGTTTTTTAAGACCAGCCGGCGGCTGTTTCAAAAGCCTAAGAATATACCTTTGCAACAACCACTGATCTGCTGTTGAATATAAACATGAGCTGTTCAATTCTGTTGAGCAGAAAGTCTTAAAAATTATCATCCCAAAACCCCGTAAAATATATGAATTTTGAAGACCAAATGTTATCTACAATTGTGTTGTGAGCTGCCTTCAGACGAGTCCAAGTAGTAACCACATTTTTTGCCTATCAAATGCAATGGAGATTTCTGTATCACCACACACGTGCGATGCTACGATTACTCGATTACGGTAACAGAACTGCATTGCAATTCTTCTAAGAACTGCATAGCAATCCTTCTACGCCTTCACATCTTTGTCAGCTGATGTATGATGTAGCTAGGCAGGACGCCTTCCAATTTCTCCATGATGTAGTAGGCTGGCCACACACCCCAGGTCACCATCTGAACAAAAGTAAATCTAAGTTTAATACATTCGCTTAGTTTATTCAGCACAACAGCATAATACATAAGAACTTTAGAGGGTATTAAGCAGCACTATGTAAAGCACCATGATAAATACATACAATGAGTTATAAACTAGAAACATGGTGAGAACAGAGCACTCGCACATGCCAGCACTTGCTTTGGCTCATACCTTGTGCTTACATAGGAGCGACTACTAGTCAACTACCAATGGTGTTCATTGGATTTTCAGCTCCCTATCCCTATCAGCAACTGATAGCCTTCCCACCATTCATCAGCATTACTTGACTACAAGTAAAATTATGCTTTCATAATCCGCAACATCAATCAGGGTTGTAAATGCAACAGTTGGAGAAAATGTTGCATTTGCACACAAAGTAAAACGTAAAATATGCGAAATGGTGAAATGCAAGACAAAGTCTTTTTCAAGATGATTTGCAACATTAGCAGTCACAATCAATAAGCCAAATTTGAGCCCATTTAAGAACTTAGAAAAGTGATTATATAATTGTTACATCATTTTAACCCTTTGAACCCAGCAGGCCGGTTTTCCGGCCCGTTATCCATAGCGTTACGGGAGCTCCGGATTCAAAGAGTTAAGATTTGATTGAGAATCTGGCTTTCTGCAGCTAGATCTCTCGACTTAATGAGTACATTTGACTGCAGTTTGGTTCAGAATTCAAATTGCGTAAATTTGAATCATTAGTGCACAAGCAATGTATACAAGTTGCTTAGCAAACACAGAAGTAACAGTAAGAAGCATAATGGAAATACTAAAAACAACGAGACAATAAAGTAAAATAACGAATAAATAAAAAATAACTACATTAGATTAACAGCACAAAAATATCTAGTAAATCAATAACTTAAAAAATGGCAAAAAATAAACTGATTACAAAACTTGCCTGCTACATCATTCATGGATAAAAGGCAACAGCAGCATACGTACTGTTCTGGCAATGTAGCCCATCGTATCCGGGTAGCGATATGTCAGAAAGGCAAGAAGTGCTGTCACCGAACACAGTACAGCAGTAAACACTAAGAAGAATGGCAGCTCTTTCTTCGGATAAACAGATACCTCATGGAAAGCTGTAAACAAAAAACACCCAGTCTTCTCAGCATGACACAGTAATTTATTGGATAATGCTGGGCATTTTGTCAGGTACTGTGGAGTGCTCTGGTTCAAGTCTTCCTAGGATGGCTACACTGTGGGGACCTTGCACAAGGTTCTTCACATTCGAGTAATGATGCTGAATGAATTATGCAGATTGATTTTACAGATCTGCCTGTAGCTACCAGGCCAAATAAAAATTTTCACGAGATCCATTAAGAGGTGGTTGGACAACCAGACGAGGGTGCCTCCAATGTCTGAAGCATTTTCTCCACTGAGGAGATAACCTTAACAAGGATATCTGTGTCTATGTAGCATCTGGATACTGTCATAAAAACCAAAAAGTCTGGCTTAAAATGACAATGTAGAGAACATAAATAACATTTGTGCTCTAAAATTCTAAGATAAAATCCTTTGAGAGATCAAGCAATAGGAAGACCAAGTAAAAGTCAGACCATGTAGATGGTGGCATTTACTAAATGCAGGAACAACAAATTAACTGTCAGCGATAAGCCACTCAAGATACGAGACATATAATAAAACAATATCTGCATAGTACAACAGTACAAATGATGTGACATCAGTCATTGACAGCAAGCAATAGAGAGCCATGCATATTGCACCAGCTCAAGATCCCTTCAAACTAATCACAGTAAAGGAAGGGCCAATATGAAAGAGAGCTATGCATATTGCACCAGCTCAAGATCCCTTCAAACTAATCACAGAAAACGAAGGGCCAATATGAATACTACACACTGTAAAAGTAGCAACAATCGATCAGAGTGCCACAGTGTTGCCAACTGGTAGGCAGCCTATTAGGTCTTGTAGTCTAAATTTTAAACAGTTAAGTGATTCAATCATATGAAAATAAACTCTAAACCACTGTAGTAAGCCTGTTTAGTCTTAAAATTCAGTAAAGTAAACACTTTCGAAGTTCAGAATTTCTATTACATGAGAAGCAGCAATGTATGCTGTACATTGATGTCAAACAGATAAGCTAAAAACAGTAAAACACCGAAAACAGACAATGCATCAACGTAACCTGTGGCTACTTACAAGGAAGCAATTCCTTGTCAGCGTTCTCTGTACAAGTAGGGTATGGGTAAAACAAGTGGCCCTTTTCCAGAGGATATGGAATCATTCGGAATGCTACAATTTAAAAATCAAATGCAGCTGAAAGCATGTCATAATAATCATCATAATCATATCAAAGCAATAAATTAGAACATGGTAATTTTCTGATCACTCTGCACAAAATTTTCTGAGCTTCAATGTGATGAATTACAGTTGCTATTGATACCATTGCATATAGCTTATAACCTGTACCTGTGCTCAGTGTATGCACCCAAGCTGAGAGTCAGCTGCCAGTTTACAAGTTCTTTGTTTACAAGTTCCGTCAAACTTACCAATGATAGTCATCCAAGATTATGAGACAGAAAGAAAGTGCCGACTACTCACAGAAATCATTCAACAGGAGAAGCTATACTTAAGATCAGTAACAACAAGGTTTTCAACAGGCTTTGTCAGTTGAAGTATACTGAAATGGGGTAAGTTTCTGTAAACTAAAATTATAAAACTGTTAAAAGCATGTTCTCATGGAGTAATGTGCTATGCCATATAAATTCATGCATGTCTTTTCAATGTGACTTTAACAGGCAAACCTCCATGAATGTATGGTATCTATCTGGATAAAAATGTGGAAGGGGCATGTTAAAGAAATATGCGCAAGAAATCATGCAATGAAACAACGTGGTGATACATTTAGATGAGACCTACTTCCTTCCCATGTACAGTGCAGCAGGTTCAGTGCACCGTCCACTCTTTTCCAGTGCTGGAGATGGAAAAATGCATAGGCGACGGCTTCGCTGTCTCCTCGCTTCAGAATGTGCTCCGGTGGAAAGATGAGAGGCTTCATTTCCAACAGGTACTGCGGAAAGCAAACGTTAACAATCAACGTCTGATATATGAGATTACATCACCAACAAGTTTATTGAACAAGCAGAAGCAGCCTATTAGCATGGCCTTCATCATGAGGTATGATATGATATTATCAACCACCCATTATTTAAAGTGTCAATATTAATAATAACAGGTAAACTGAGCTAATTAGAAGAAAATAAGCTTGAATATGCTGGATACCAATACATTAATGACAAACTGAATTGGTTTTCCAGTCACTATAATTTGCACAGGCTCTTCATTAAAGTGTTAAGCTGCTAGCTGCTACTGCTGCTGACATTTCAACTTTTAGTGAATTGTTAAATGATGAGGATGTAGGTAGCCTTACCTTTGGCACGTGAGGATTGAATTCCACGGCTCGATGTATTGCATCAACAGCGTTCATTTCGGTTGTACTCAGACCTCTTTTAGATGCTGCATCTGGAGAGAACCTAGACACACGCACAAGTTAAACACCGTCTCGTCAACAGTCACAGATATCGTAAACTTCGTGCAAAAGATTTCTCAGGCAATGCCTTATATGTATGTAAACTATGTATGTACATGTATGTGCGCTTGTTATAGAACCCTTCAATATTTCTACTCAGAGGCGTTCCCGACTACAGAGCGGACATTGAATCAAAGTTTCATGCTGAAGCACTGGGCAATTGCGAGTGAGGTACTTGCACAAGGTCCTTACGAGGCAGCTTGAGGTGAATTCGAACCTGCAACCCTCCGCTGCACCAACACACAGTGTTTAATCCAGACGTCTCTGGGGGGGGAAAGTTCCCCCCCCCAGGATTGACATTTCCCCCCCCAGAAAAATTTGACAAAATGATATTGGTTTTTAATTACTATTTTCATCGTTGTTTTATATGAAGTGTTATAATATACCGTGATGTTATTTACTATTATATGATTATTATTTATTATTTACTATTATTATATATGATACTATCATGTGGCAATTAGTATAACTTACTATAAATATTTGTATAAACACTATTTTGCACAACTAAAAACAGATATGACATCCCCTCCAGAAAATTTGACAAAATGCTTATAGTTTTAGTTGCTGTTTACATCATCGTATTACATGAATTGTTATAATATACTGTAATATTATTTATTACTATATGGTCAATGGTTATAATGTTATTATTTACTATTATAATATATGACACAATCCTGCTAAAATGAGAATAACTTACTGCTAATATTTGTACAAATACTACTTTTGTACAACTGAATGGCTTCTCACCAGTGGTATCCTTCAAATTTTAAACTGTAGGCCTAAAATTTCAAAATGTTTGGCCCTATTATTTAAACACATGATATGTGTTTAAATATGTGTTTATATTATATAGTAAAACCTAAAAACAACATCATTACCACACATGGTTTCTTGAATTTGGCACCGGTAGTTTATTAGTTCTTGGTTGGTTTGTGTACCATTAAATATGATTTCAGAAAGTATGTCCTGGTCAGCAATTCAGGACCATCTTGGGAAACAGGGTTAAACTGATATAGTGCTGAAAAGTCAGCTTATATAGGCTACTATTATATTCATGTCTGCATTTATTCATTAGAATAACTCAGCAACAGGAGAACTGAGCTGCTGAACTCGATACATAAAGATATTTTTATTGTAATTATAATCATATATTATATTAGATCCTAAAACACTTTTTTTATCAGTACCGAATAGTCTAATGGAGTTATTTTTGCTAAATTGGCACCTTAAAAGAGGAGGCCTACCATTACAGTGTGGAAATAACCCCCCCCCCCCCAAATATCTGTTAAGTGTTGCTTATATTTATTGAAGTCCACTCTTATAAGCACTGAAAAGTGTGCAGGCAGTTTGTTAAGATGACACCTTAAAATGCTGCCATTGCAATGTGGAAATTCAAAAAGTTTCTAATGGGCTCTGAAAAAGTACAGGTATTTTGTTAAGATGGTACCTTAAAATGCTACCATTGCAATTTGGAAATTCAAAAAGCTTCTAATGGGCTTTGAAAAGTACAGGTATTTTGTTAAGATGGTACCTTAAAATGCTACCATTGCAATGTGGAAATTCAAAACGTTTCTGATGGGCTTTGAAAAGTACAGGTATTTTGTTAAGATGGTACCTTAAAATGCTACCATTGCAATGTGGAAATTCAAAAAGTTTCTGATGGGGCTCTGAAAAAGTACAGGTATTTTGGTAAGATGGTAATATGGTACCTTAAAATGCTACCATTGCAATGTGGAAATTCAAAAAGTTTCTAATGGGCTCTGAAAAGTACAGGTATTTTGTTAAGATGGTACCTAAAAATGCTACCATTGCAATGTAGAAATTCAAAAAGTTTCTGATGGGGCTCTGAAAAAGTACAGGTATTTTGTTAAGATGGTACCTTAAAATGCTACCATTGCAATGTGGAAATTCAAAAAGTTTCTGAGGGGGCTCTGAAAAAGTACAGGTATTTTGGTAAGATGGTACCTTAAAATGCTACCATTGCAATGTGAAAATTCAAAAAGTTTCTGATGGGGAGGGGGCACATCCCCCTCCCCACACCCCTCCCCCTTCGGGTCTCGGCGCCTCACGAGCGTCCTTCGGACGCTCGATTGTCCCCCCCCCAGAAACCTAAATTCCCCCCCCAGCGGGTGGGGACTAGATTAAACACTGACCAACACACCCCATGTTATATACAAGATTCACCAATGATCATCAAGACTTTAATGAATTTAATGCGCTAATGATTGACGATGACTGGAGCATGCAAAGAACAAAAGAAACGACTGTTTAATCGTATTTCCTCTCTTTCCTACATGTTTAATTTGTTTAACAAGTGGATTTCTTTTATCGAGTTTCGTTTCCTTCTAGTTTGTTTTATCGTGCTACTATCCGAAAGATAGTTTCGTTGAGTTGCTATTGAAACAACGACGTTCAATTTCGGGAATAAAATTACTTAATTCAATTCATTTTCTGTAGCAACGACAACAGATTTCTGTTACTTGCTTCAGACACCCGCTGCTGCTCTAAGAAATTGTTCATCAAGTTATGATGCACAAGTGTTTTGATTAATTGAACTAATTCACAATCGGACAGCCGCTGTAATTGCCACTTACTTTTCAGCCACCTGCCTGGCTTTGAGCAGTGCTGCTGTATAGCAGATCGTCGCCGACTTTGGAAGGCTAATATCTGTTCAAAGACAAAAGAAGAAAACAATCAACGAATGACCCAAGAATACGTATTGTACTATCCAACACATTACATCATTTCGTCTGCCATGAATAGTTCTACACAGATCCTAACATGACGCTACGAAATTCAATGCATTTTAAAAAAGTGATAAATTATCCTACACGAGGAACTATCATATGCCTAGAGGTCACACCACTATGTTCCTTTCTCGCTTAAAAACTGCCTTATTTAGCGGTTGTTGGACTGGGAGCGTCTCTGAGTAGTTGCCTTGAAAGTATGCTACATAAAAGTCAATAATAATAATAATAATAATATGGAAAAATCAAAACTTGGATTGACATGGCACTGGATTGGGATGAATTTGAATAATTAGGCACAAGTCACAGAATGATTTCGGATACAAGTTTCTTCACATTAATGTCTTAGATTCAGACATTGCGAGTTGAAGTTTACCATGCAACAATGGTGCAACCCAAGACACTGGAGGTTTCTTTAACCCCTTACCAAATCCAATACCGTTGGTCAATAAATGATTAAAACCCCAAGAAATTCAAATTAAATTGAATGAAATTGAATGAAATTACCATCATATTTAGCAAGCACAGCTTGGACATCGGCATAGCTTTGAAGTTCTAGCAAAGCTTCGATGAGGTTTTCATGTATGTTAAACAGATTGAAACTTGGAAATTCCTTCATCAGCTGCAAGAATCAAACAATATCTGAACAACCCAAAACTAAAATGCATATTCAATATTAGTGTTGGGAGGCAAAAAAATTGTCCGGAAAATTTCATATTTTCCCGAAAAGTTTAGGTCAATTTCCAAAGTATTTTTTCTGGGAAATTTCCGGTATTTTCCATCAACGCAATATTACTAAATTACATTTTAAATTCATGAATATGTTTAAACATCAGTCGCTGTAAGCTATATTCTTAAGACAGAACAGTTTGATATTGCATTTTGGTGAGACTATGCGCAATGCATAGCTGCATCTGCTATCAGAGACACAGCAGCTGCTGAGTTCGGTAAACATTTTAAGAAACTTCCTCCACTTTTATGACAAAGGATATACACCTGTACCTAGGCATAACAAACAGTAAAGCAATGATAAAACAAAAAGCAGAAAAACAAAAATAAAGCTGACAGCTGCATCTGAAGCGCTAGTACATGTGAGTAGGCCTACCTCTCTCATTAACTTAACGGCATCCCGAGTTTTCCCGAGTTTACGAGCACACATGGCCAATCGTCGTTTTATGTAGACAATCGTATTCGTATCTCTTCCTGAATCATTTGGAAACAGTCACGTCGAAATTTTAAACAAACAATTGTCAATCTTTACACACAAGCTCACCATACGTGAATGTGTATATGTAGAAAATTCCTAAAGATGAAAACATGGTACCTAGTTTGATCAAACTAAAAAGGAATGACTCAAAGTTGGATAAGTCTCTCAAGTTTCTAAGGCCAGAACAGGCTGAATGTGCAGTGGTAAGCTGCTACAGAAGGCTGGTTAAAAAATACAATAGAAAGTTGAACAGCTCTACATTGTGGGTAAAAAAGACACCTAAGCTTTTTGCCAATATCTTTGCCAGAAGTAAGAATTTTTAGGGGTGTCTTTTTTCCCTACCAACATTAGATGAAACTTGGAAGCTTTCAGATAATGACTGGTTACCATCAGACAGAAATACAGGCATACTACTTGTACGTCGCTCTGCAATGCTGTAATGTTGTATTGCATCTGACCATTTAAAAAGCGCTTCCTGCAGCAAGAGACTTTCAGAAGCGCTCCCAGTGCGTTCAACCCCAAGAGAAAAAGCAAGTTTTAGATGAGAGAAAGACGAAGAAAGACTACAAGAGAGGATGACATAGCAAACTGATGGAGGAAGTGTTAGCGTATGATCGACACGACACGATTGAAAAATTAATAATAATGAAGTTCAAAACTGACTCAAACTGGACTGATGAGTAAATCAAGCTCTTCAGAAACCTTCGAGAAATAGACAAAAAAGGCAAACCCACAAATTTAAAAAACCAGGTAAATGACTTACTGAGTAATGCATCGCTTCCTCCTCCGTTCACGTGTTGAGCCTGCTGTGACCTTCGATAATTGGCTTCTGCATATTTGTAAGCAATCTTCAACTGCTTCTCAGCCTATAACAAACGAAAGAAATACAATACCAAGTGTTCAACTGATAAAACATGGGTTAAGAATCGGCAATAGGATCGTATCACCTTAGGTCTAAATGGGTAACAAGACTAACAGGAACAGTCAATGTATTTCCAATGTACTGCAAGGTAGTAGAACTTTTAAAATTGCATTATGTTCGGAAGCTGTTTTTCTTTCAAATGAAATAGAACTGCAACAATATGGTATCGTTTTTGTCAAAATATGCAGCTCGAATCAACGACCAAAGAAGTTCGATAACAACGTTCTTAACCCTTTAATGCCGAGATGGTAGTAAATGGTATGGGAAATCCTATACTCTCTGGCATTAAAGGGTTAACATAATCCCAGTTCAATTACGTTCTAGCACAAAGTCACATCAACGTAAGGCAGTGGAATAATTTTAAAATCCATCAACTCAAAATGTTGCCAGACCCGGTTAAATAAATGTTGTGGAAGGGGAAAGTGACTTCACGAGACAGATTCATCAAGCCCATGTCTCTGAAGATCATAGATGTCTCAAGCTTACCACACTAAGTGGTCAATTTGCTGCCTGTGCGCAGAATAAATGTGTTTAGACTAATGTGCTTAGACTAATGTGTTTAGACTAATGTGTTTAGACTAATGTGCTCACTTCAAGAATTGTGTCGCATTCCTCTTCTGCTAACAGGATCATTGCTGGGGCACATCTGGAAATTCAACCAAGCATAATCTATTAAATCACTAACCAACAATTTAATAAAAAAAAGCAGTTCAAAATGCCATTCACACATTACAGATGTCAATGTTCAGCAACGTGAAATAGAACAAAAATGTAGTAATTAGCTCTATTTTCATGCAATTAGCGACATTAGCAATACGAAAATAGTACAGTATAATATCCTTAAAATACTGCATGACGTCCAACATAATGAAGACGCCGTGCATTCTCCATCGAAATATGCTGCCACTAGTTGTGACAGATGCTAATTGCAGCACAAAAACATATTCAGAAGATTATTAGCTTATCAAGTTAATAATGTAAAATTGGAAATTATTCATTTGGTGAAGAAATGTAATATATGGATGACAGAAGCATCAAAGCAGATCCTAGTTTGACATTCGCAAATTATATCCAACTAATCATTCAGTTCTGTATATAGATTTTTAAAGAAGCTGCTAAATAGACTCACAAAAGAAAAGTCACAATCTATTTTAAAATCCACCAACAATCAGTGCGTAACAGAGCACCAACTTTCAAAGAACATTCTTGTCTAATAATTAATCTTATTAAATGATCAACACTAATCTTTCGAAAACTACAGCATGATTTAGTTGGTCCACATCTTACTCTGGGTTTTTACTGAGCGCTTCTTTAGCTGCTTTTATTCTGGCCAATGGTTGTCGCTCTCTCCATGTCGTCTGCATGACTAAAATGCAAAACAAAATACATGCCTTTAGAACAGCGGTTCTCAACCTTTTTAGTGTGACGACCCCTTGGTGACATTCCGAAAGTTGTGACGACCCCCAGCAACAAAATTGATTGAGTTACCCTTCCTTCGCAGCATTTTTTATCGTTGTCCAAATTTCAATAGTTGTGCATTTTCACTTCATAATTTGAAAGCCGCTTGTGGCAGTAAGATCGTGTGAGGCTTCGTGGCTCTTGCGATTAAGAGCAACCTATTTCTCAGTCTGAAGTTGAAGTTTCGCATATCAATTCAGCAGAGGGAGGATTTGTATTTTTTTTCATTATCGAATTTTTTAAATATTAACATTGCAATAGTCAATAGTGGCATTTTAAGCTGCCATTCTAGCAAAATTGCTCATAATTTCAGTGCTCATAGTCGTGGTTTAAGACTTAAAAATTGTCCCCACTCATTGTTTAAAAAAATATAATTTCCAAACTGCAGTGGATGCATTTAAAGTTGCCATCTCAAAAAATTCTCTTAATTTCAGTGCTTATAGATAAGGCTCAAGACTTCAATAAAATGTTCCCTCACAAATGTTTAATTTTTTAATTTTCCACGGTAATAGCTGCACTTTAGGCTGTCAGCTTAATAAATTGCTATGTTTTCAATGCTGTTAGTCATGGTTTAAGACTTAAGAGTGTCGTCTCCCGATTGCTGGCAATTACTTGGATCTGCACACAAACTGCAACATTTGAAGGTGTCATTTTAAAAAAAGCTAATGATTTCAGTGCTCAGAGACGTGGTTTTGCATTTTAAGAAATAATTCCTCCCGCCTGTTTACATTTTTTATTTGCAGATGTAGGCCTAATATGCCTAATAGAATTCTAAGTTGGCATCTTCAAAAATTGCTAATTATGGATAAACAGCGGATAACACTGTAGAAATAGATGATGCTTACGAAATATTTATGAAATATTTATTGGGAGATACCCCATTCTTTGAGCAAACGGAATATTATTGTTTTACTTTTAGAAGCATGGCAAAAGTGCAATTTACATTTGAAAACTAAAATGGTCAAAATAAAATTAGTTGCTGCAATCTAACGAATAAATCATAGCAGAAGTATAAGTAAAAATTTATTTTAAGTTGCATGGTGTAGTAGATATAATCGTTGAAATTGTTTTACAAATTTTACAAATTTTGAAGTGTCCAGGCGACCCCTGGCAAATCGTCAGGCGACCCCCGTGGGGGTCGCGACCCACAGGTTGAGAACCGCTGCTTTAGAAGTAAAAATACGTCTGCAGTGAATGATTATTTCATAAAAAGAAAAAGTAATTATCTGTGAATATCACGAATTATGGCTAATATAGAAATATCATCAGTGGCTCATAGATTGTTGCAACCGAAGTAGCCTCAGGCTACCTTTGCATGATAACTTAATTGTGAAGGTAAGATAATAAAAGAAACTGCAGCAATCATTTATTATAACGGCACAGGATCAAAACAATGCTTCTGGTGACATGAATAATTAATAAAAAATGCATATAATACGAGATTTATAAGTCAGGCGTCAATAGCTGAAATACTGCTAACAATGTAACCATTTCTACAATACATTATCTCTTTTGTTTCTTCGCAAAAAGATGAGTTGAACAGGAAGCAATTCAGAATCAAACAATCTTTCTTCATGACCTTCGACCACCTGGTTAACCCTTTCGTTACGGGACCAGACTTGGATCCTGTCTTAATAATCCGTCGCAGCGACGGGCTCCGTAACCAAAGGGTTAAACATGATTGTCCTCCACTCACTCGGGGCTCATTCACTGTTGCCAACAAACCTCAACAATAACAAAAGGCTGGTGTGCCATAAAAAAGAGAAAAGTTTGACCAGAGGTTGAACTGATGCAGTCACATTTGCTCTTCAGCTACAAGACCTTTCAGTGCATAGTTCATGCCTTTAACAATTATCACTAATTCATGAGCGACAAACATTCTTTGTTTAACATGCCTCATGTCAAGATACAGTTTCAGATCATCGCATTCTTCTCTCATCTTAAGATTGTCTTATTTTGCCATGCTGGGGTTGGGAACACCACTGAGTATTCCCCTTGAAAAGGTGCAATACAAATTCTGGCAACGAATGAATGAATGAATATATATGAATGTCCTGATGCAAACCTATACACATGCGAACAATCTTGTCTACCCAAGTTACCCATTTGATGTGAATAACAATCAACAAAGACAAAAACTTAAGTGAATGAGTGTGTAATGAAAGCGACTGGGAAGCCAGTGCAGCTCATCATTAATTGATGCAACTAACTTTCGTAGTCGGGTTTGCCTGCATCGGCGTCGCAGTTGAAGAACGTCTGGTGGTCTTGAGCGGAGAGATTCATGTCGTAATACGTCAGAGGTTCCTTCGTCGTTGCCTGCGAGTAGCGCTGGTACTCGGCTCCTCGAAACAAATTCAGCGGATTGCGCCACACTTTGCATTCTAAACAGATGTACCACAAATAATTATTCAAATCACAAAGGAATTGAGCTCAGAGAGTTATGCGATATGCATGTGTACATGCATCAAGGCTGGAAAACATTTCAAAATCTCATTACTATCTCGGAATAAATTGCCTGCTTTCTATCAGTTGCTCTTTGGCCATCGAGCACCTCTCGTTAGGCTTATTGAAAAGGCACTAAATACATTTTCGGAATGAATGAACATTCATTTGCACTAAACTGCACCAGTATGACATGAAACTAAATTTAACTTACATAACGCACTTTAGAGGTAAACAAAACCAGCAGTAATTGTTGTGTAACTATATTAATTAGAATACTTGTTCGTGCGCAGACGCCGCAGAGTCAACACATACAACTAATATATGACTAGTATATACATACTGCACTGTGAGTTGAACATCATCTCCACCACTTAAACCGATCTATGATGCAGAAATTATAATTCACTAAAATTGGAATATGTACCAATTCAGCATCCATATCTTATATTTTCTGAAAGATCTAAACTGATAAAAGCGTAGAATACGTCACAAACAACCTAATGACAAACTCAGTGTCTTGCAACTTTTTTCTCTCAGCCATCTGCATATCAATGTCAATTCTTTCATTGTTTTAAAAGGACCTAACAAACAATTAGAATGACTTTCATCTGAGTGTATTCCACAGATATATACAATAAAAGTGCTTTGCTGTATTTGCAATAAGTTAGGTTTTTGTAAGGACCTGATGAGAAATATTAAATGCCACATTCCAGAAGTCCATACCTGTTATGGATGGTTGGCTGCCAACATGGTTCCCTGTTCCGTTTGCATCTCCACTGGTGCCTTCAACTCTGCTGAGAAGTGGAGACAGATGACTAATGGATACTTGTTCAATGAATGATGTGCCATACTTCTTGAAGTACCACCACTCAAACATCTGAGAAAATTGCATGTATACAAAAAACATAATTAATGAATGCTGCAGACTTTATCCATTGAGAAATCAGAATTTTAAAAAGGAACTTTAGGCAAAATAATCCCATGTACTTTTAAGCTGTTAGAGTAAATACATAATTAATAGCAGAAAAATGGCCATGCCTTTCATATTTGATTCTGAATTTAAATCAGGTGCCTTACATAACTGTCTGTGCACATTATCATCATCATCATCATCATCATCATTCACCATGAGCCGTATGCTCGTAGGTGTCCAATGTTAACTTTGTCTTCTTCTTCTTCTTCTTCCAATAGCCTCTGTCCTGGGCCAGGTGGAACAGTTTTTGTAGTGAGTCATCACACCAGTACTCTATGTCATCCTTCCATTCCCGATGCGGTCTGCCTCTCTTATTAGTTCCGTCCAATATTCCGAAAACAAGAGTCTTAAGTTTTCTGTCGTCCGTCATTCTGGCGATATGGCCGAAAAGCCCCAGTTTGCGCCTCATGGTTTTTTGCAAGATTGTTTCTGCTCTGTCACTCGCTGAAATATCTCTTCGTTGGTTATTTTCTGCGTCCATTTTATTCTTAGGATCTTTCATACATGTGTTTATATGGCCATAATATTTATTATTACACTCTTGTTATAATCATCACCCATTTCCTACATAAGCCATTAAATTTTTGTGATGATGGGTGCAAATACAAGATCTCTATTCTTTTATGTTAAACACATGAGCAATTCATTATTATTGTTCTCAATGTTAAGTTCAAGTATTGTTATGAATCATAGCTTATGATCTTGATGATGTTGCATGTTAATATTGAACGAATAACCTTAAGCAGTGTGCCAACCAACCAGTATTAGCCCAGATATCAATGATGATGTTCCAGTCAGCGCAACGTAGAACTTTGGTGTCAAGTTATTCAGGAACATGTACACTACAAGAAAATTACATTGAACACATCACAAAAGATATATTCGTACATTCAAATCAGAAATCAGTCTCCCACATATAGTTGAGACACAACTGGTACATATGAATTCCATGAACACTAAACACACTAACTGTCAACCAGATGGTCTCCACCCACTTTGCAAGAACTTATGCGCCTATAGTCCTGTAGTTAAGGAATTACAATTGGCAGTTTCCCAAAAAAGTGTCCCGGTTTTTGATGACCAGAAAATGGTCACCCTAATATAGATATAAAATGCGCTGTAGATACAAAACCATTCACATATTATCACGTACTATCACACACACGAACAAACACACAGTGTCATACACGCAAGCTAAAGAATCACTGCAGCACAATTAACAACACACTGAGTTAGAAAGTTTCTAAATACGCAAATTACCTTAATCCCCAAATGTCAGCGACCTAATTAAGTATTCTTGATAAGTCTTGCTATCCTCATTTTCTGCATATTGCCATTTCGTCTTTAAATTAAATTTCTCTTCTCTTTTCATCATATGTATTCATCATAAGTATTCATCATATATGGAGATTGAATATATATATATTGCATATATATATAATTATATATATAATATATATTATATTCAATCCCCATCTGCTTCTTCACGGTATCTGAGACCACCCTTTCTTCTTTGACCAAATTACTTTCTTACATTTATGGCTTGTTCAGGACACAGCTCAATACTGGCAACATGCACAGGACAAAATTATCCTGTCAACATCCAACATTGTTTCAGACTCTATAGTCTATATTTAAGAACTAAAAGTAATAATCATTCACGCATCACTTTTACGACCAACATGTCCAATATTTCTTAAGCACTCAAAGAAGAATCACATGCTAAACATTCGTAGGTGAAAAAAACATTAAAAACCTTAAACACAAGCCATAAATCACTGGGTTCTACCTGATTCACTAATTCTACATAATGTAATTAAAATGCAATCTAAGCAATCATTGGAATTCCCCAAAAGACAATCTTCTAATTGTTAAGCACTCAGCATATCAAAAGCAAGTATGTACTAGCTACTTAGTTAGTATCATAGATCAGAGTATTCAGAAACATCGTGAAGTTACATTGCACATATAATTTTGTTTTCACATCAAAATCTTATTCCTAGCTGCAATTCATATTAAGTTTAAGCAATTTTTGCCACAAAACTGACCAAATTCTTTTTAAAGATTTGCAATTTTTATTCAAGAAAAATAGTACAGACTATTCTGCCTGAATAGTATATTCAAAATTATCTCCAAAACTTATATTTGAACGAATAATTTTTGCTATAAGCTTAAAACAGGTTAATTTATAGATTGTGTCACCAAATTATTTCACAAGAAAATACATTGCTAAATTATTGACTGCAATATCAGAAAACTATCAACCGTTCATGTGCTCTAAAAGAGCTTAAATGCCCGTGATAACTGTCATCGATCCAACTTCCATTTATGCAAAAAAACTATTCTGATCAATCATATTTCTATTTAAGAAAGAATGCTTTTCATCAGCCCAGCTTCTACTTACCACACATACACCTTTATTAACGTAAATTATGGGGATTGAAAACATCGTAGTAATTCAGCTAGCAACGTAAACAACGGGATTGAAAACATGGCATCGATTTGCCAATGCAATTAAGTGAAAAACACAGTTTTAGGGGATCTGGAGGAAATTTTATTTCAAAGATTTGGGTTTCGGGATTTCACTACGCACCTTCAAAAAGGCAGTTGCAAGCATGGATAACCGACTGCTAAGAAACTGACCCAATTGGACGGGGAAATATTATACAACTTAAACCTCATACCAAACTTGATAAACAAACATAAAGTGCGGCTCCGTACTCTATAGTTACTTACTTACTTATGCACTGTACGGCAACGTCCCAAAGGCCTGGATGAAACAAGAGATTAGTAGCTTACCGAAGGCTAAATTCTCGCCAATTCGCAACGGACCCTTCAGCATGTAGGCAACGAAGCAAACGAGCAGAAACCAAAGAAGGAAAAGATAGACCCATAGCCATGCGATCCAAGACTTGAATTTATCGAAGATTTTCCTTAGCAGACCTGCCATGTCAAACAATGTTTACCGTGGAACTAACGCCACTGCTCACTTCGTTCTTTCATAATTCAAGTCAGTATGTACCAATACGTAGGTCTACAGCACAGCACAGCAGTTATTAGGCTACTGTAATTTTATTATATCCCCGTAATCGTATTCTCCAAATCTATCTATAGAACGCCACTCGAAATCCAAACGCAGGGCACAAGTTTACTACGAGCGCTGTAGGCCTATACAGTCAGAGGGGTTGTCCAAAAGAGAGACAGACAGACAGACAGACAGACAGTTTTGGGATCTGTTTCAGGGCTCCCACCTAATGCTATACAGGAAGTCCCCGAATGACCACCATTGTTCATTTAATGTAGGGTGCCTATGCCTCCCCGGCCTGGTGGGGGTACAATAAAGCTGAGGAATGGAAACGGATTGAGCGGCTGCATGCTGAGGAAGATGAAGCGCAGACAGTAGCCTACCTACAATCTCAATCCTCCAGTGTAGCAGAGCTGCAGAGATGGCAGAGAAAGCTGATGAATGCCTGTTAAACGCAATAAAATTCTGCAATAATATATGCATGAGCTGCATGTACTCTACCGATTATTCCCTCCGCCTCGCCCCTCCTGTGGTCATGACTCCATGAGCCCCGTCCTCGGGCTCATATATAGGCTATGGCTTCTCCTTTCCGGAAAAATATAGGCTCTTCGCTCTGCGACAACGGAGAAGCTTATAGTGATATATGTTTATTAGATGTAGGCTATCTCTGTGTGCTCGACTTAATTAGTGACGCTCAAGTTAATGACGTCAGTTATGAAGTTTGTAACGGTCAAGCCAGTTATGCTGATAATTAACACTTTAAATCCGACTTATGTAGATGGCTCGCTTAAAACGGCTCATGTTGGATAGATGCCTCATTGGGAAGTCATTGTGAGTATAGTATTATTATTCCTTGTCAGCGGTACGGTAGGCTAATTCTGTAACCACTAACCAGTAACCAGTGCATAAGCTTATAGCAAAACTTAAAGGTCTTTGCTTATAGGCCTACTAGCTGGGGTACCCGCGTTGCCCGGGAAATTTAGGATTCGACCAGCTCCAGCCACAACCCCACCACACCCAACCTCAACCCACCTACCCCCAACCCCTCAAACTCCCAAAATGTAGCAGCTCCCTACCAGAAATGAAATTTGTAAGAATTATTTTGGTACACAGCACATTTGGCATTTGCTTCTGATTAGATTTTAATTGCGTTATGTATGCGTACTCGATCAACATGAACTTATGTGGACCTATGTTGAAATTTTTTATTTGACAAGATTTCAAAACCTTTGATTTTTCTGGATTTCTTATTAGGCTAAACCAAAGTTATAAGAAAAATAACTGGTAGATTAATGTTAGGCCTACTTATACCAGTTAATTTTGGCCTAATAATAAAGTTGTGTTATTTGCAGATGAAGATAAACTTGCATAGGCCTAAGCAAGGTTTTTGTGCTTAAAATGAAGTTTCAGATGTAGCAAAGGTAAATTATTTTCCGTGTCCGTTTTTTAATCGTTTTTTTCCGTTTTTTTAATATTTTACATCTATGGTGTAGAGGCGCCCTTATAACGGCATATGCGCTGTGTTACGGCGCCATATATAGAAACTGTCGTCATGATTAGTATAGTAGGCCTAGTACTGAACGCCAACAGCACTTCTTCATCTTTTTAGTTCTGCGCACAAGATGAAGACGCGACGTGCTGCGTTCGTCGTTGGAATCGCCATGACCGGGGGGCTGACCCTCTTCTTGCTGATGGCGTCGTTAGACCACCGTCACCCCCCTCAAGGCTGGGTCCAAACAAGGGTCGTATTCAACGACCTCGTTCGACACGTCCTATACAACAGCAGCAACGGTGGCGGCAGCAGCAGCAGCAGGCCTACATCGTTGCAGGTCGATAAAATCGTGGCCATACAAAACATGACGTCGGCACTGAGAGGCCTTCCGTCGGAGTCCCATTCGGCCATGACCAGTCCAAGTCCGAGTCCACAGAGCAGCGTCAATCCCTTCTCTTCGCCGGCCCTCCTCGAATTCCAAAAGGCCGTCACTGACGACGAAAAGAGGATCTTCGTCGACCTACTTCGCGTCATCGATGTCGTCACAACGCGTCACAACATCACGTACTTCATGACGTACGGCACGATGCTCGGGTCGTTTCGACACCATGACATGACGCCATGGGACGATGACGCCGACGTCGCCATGCCCTACAGTCGGAAGGACGCCGTCTGGAAGCTACTCAGCGGTCTCGGGGTGCTCGGGTACATCGTGAAGGTTACCGCAGACACGCAGTACCGTTTTTTTGGGCCCGGGTCACGCCTGTACAGTCCGAAGTGGCCGTGGCATTGGCCGTACGTCGACATCGACTTCTACAAGGAGAACACGACCTACATCGAGTTGCACGGCATCCAGCACAACGAGGCGATCATGTTTCCTGTGCACAGGCGACCTTTCGGCTCTTTGTCCTTGAACGCACCGAGGGACGGACTGAAATATCTGAAGCTGTGGTACAATTCCAACTGCTCGACCGGCTTGGAGCACAGGACCGGCAGGCTTCGGATACGAGCGACGATACCGTGCTCCACCTTCTCCGAGACTTATCCGTTCGTTCACCGTAGTATTACCTGGGACCAGAAGGTGATGGAGACGCTGAAACTAGGCAGCAAGGTCCTCCACTCTGTGACCGTTGACGAACCGATCGAGTCGGGCTGGATCAATCCGTTCACTCTGATGAAAGTGTAAAAGGTGCGCGTGCGGATCATTGAGTGAATGCGGGTTTGCCGTTTGCTTCGGACTGGCAGCTTTGGAAAGTTGATCTTTGGATCTGAAGTTGGAAGAACTGCTGTGAAGACTACGACAATGATAGAACTGTAACAGGGCGGGATATGTTGGTCTGTAATATTTTCAAGTGGTGTATCGGCGTGTATATACATGCATATATATTATATATACGAAAGTTTTGTTAGCTACGAATTCACCATGCGCTGCACAGACCGCTGTATCCGTAGAAATGTTATTTGTTTAAAAAATTAATAAAATTTACTGTCCCGACTTCTTCTCTCCAATAGTTTAGGACTATAGTTAATAAGTATTCTGTATTCTGTAGTTTATCGGAGCATTGTTTTGTAAAGCGCCTCTACAGTAGGGTGAACCGTTCAGAAGCGCTTCCATGGTATACGTAAAGCCCGCGAGTAGAATAAGCAGCTGGGTTTGAGAAGAGAGAAGGAGGAAAAAGACTGTCACGTAGACAAGATTGGAGAGCGAACAGAGGAAGCAAGCGCATTGAATGTAATCTTTTTGCTATTAGCATACAATATTAGGCTATTCACAATTATAAAAATATTCCTGTTGCATTTGTGGGGGCCCACTAAAGTGTGGGGCCCCTGTTCGGCCGAACATGTTGAACATGCCTTAATCCGGCCCTGCCCATAGGAAATGTTTGCAATAGCGGCTTGCAATTTCAGCATTTTAAGCTGCAAGATCTCAACATCATTTCTCTAGGCTACTATTTCAGTGAAGGAATTGCTGAAAAGAGTGGTCTAACACTTTATAAATAGGCCTACTTACAATAATTTTTTTGTGAGTTTCCACATTCCAATTTTAGCAGTTTAAGATGTCATCTTAGCAAAATTACTCAAAAACTTCAGTGCTGATAAGAGTGGTTTAAGATTTTAATAAACAGGGGAACTCGGGCGATATGGACCCTTGCCATGGGCATGATGGATCCCGTCAATTTAAGGTACCGTATCTATCGTAATCGTAATCTCGAGATTTCTACCGCGCCCACAAAAGCGAAGTCACGGGAACCAGCTTGTTCACAGGAGCTGAATCAAAGCAAAATCGATAGGCAGCGGGTCAAGTCCGGATCGAGAGTCAGATAGGCAGGCAGATAGGCCTATAGATGGACGGCTAAGGTGGGTGATGTTTTAACATGTTTAGAGTTGAAATGCCGAGGGATGTGAGAATGGAGCAAGAGAGGGGAGCAAAACAAGCAACAATCTGGACTCGATCCGGAGGGAAGACGTGGTAGAGGGAGACCAAGGAAAAACTGGATGGAGACGGTACGGGAGGATTTGCAGGGTCTGGAGATGACGTGGAACGATCGTCGAGATAGTGATGGACAGAGAGGAATGGAGAAGCTGCGTTGCCCGATGTGCAGAGCTGCACGGGATCGAAGGACTATATAATTATAAGGTTCTAAGTCAAGGTTAAAAGTTTATACACTAGGGCCTATAATTATAGGCCTATGCATGCACGAGGGCGAGTTGGATCAATCGTCGACAGGGTAAGACGTACGGACCCTGTGATCCATCTTGCTCCATCTGTGTAAATATTTCGTGTGATTCAACTTTGTAGATAGAGTAGGCCTACATGCAGTGCAATACAATAAAATGCAATGTAGCCTACACGTAGGCCTACATAATAATATAGGGTGTCTCGATAGGTCGTGAACGATTTTGAATGCAGATAAATATATGTTATACACAATATAATGTGGAAAGTTTTATACTGGCGGATAGGTTATTCAAATGAAAATGTTAATATAAAAAAATTAGATGAATAGCTCACTTATTCAAATTTTAGCGCCAATATCTGTGCCGTCATCAAATTCGTGCCATGTAAACGTCCAGTTAAGCCGCAAACAATACTGTACGACCATCATTGTTAATCCACGCATAATTAATTAATACAAATTATCATTTAGTATTTAATAATGTTTTTTTACTCTTTATTACAGCCTCAAGTAGATTAGTCATCGAGCCAAATAGATTTTTCAGAGTTGTCAGAGGTAGGCCTATTGATGTCCATGCCTTACAAAGCCGACGTTTTAAGGTCGTTTGCAGTTCGGTATCGGCATAGGCTAGGCCTAAACAGTTGGATTAACAAAACTTCATACAATTCAAAATAAAACTTCAGTCACTTCGACTTATTACATCAATGAGATAGGCTACTGGAGAAAGAGGTCAAACTCGCATTACTGCGAAGTGTAGTCTTCGCTCAGTTAACAGCCACAAAAATGTTTCATAATAACGGCGAAGGATTATTTCAACAAGACGGTGCACGTGCACACACATCAAAGGCCTCAGTCGAATTGTTGAACAAAATATCAATGGATAGCCTACATCTCACCGATGGACTGGTTGCCTAATTCGCCGGGTTTGTCACCAATGGAAAATGTTTGGAGTATTATGGCGGCAACAGTTACTGTTTATACCGATACCGAACCCCAAACTGGACGTTTATTTGGCACGAATTTGATGACGTCACGGATATTGGCGCTAAAATTTGAATAAGTGAGCTAGTGATCTAATTTTTTTATATTAACATTTTCATTTGAATAACCTATCCGCCAGTATAAAACTTTCTACATTATATTGTGTATAACATATATTTATCTGCATTCAAAATCGTTCACGACCTATCGAGACACCCTATAATAATAATAATGTTTTACTAAGAGTTCAAGGAACAAAACATTTTGAAATTTGACGGTCTGAAATTTGAAAGATAACACTGGAGAGAAGCCATTTAGTGGTACAAAAATAGTATTTTTAAAAAGAAGTAGCCTATTAGGCCTAACATTAAATCGTATTCATTATAATAGGACGTATAGTTATATTAAAATAGCAATAATATTAGGCCTATTATAATCTTTTAAAATACAATTTTATTATGGTACAGGCCTTCTATTAGACCCACAGTGTTCATGTGATGCAGAAATATAGGTAGTAACTAAAAAATTTTACGATTTGGTAAGCATTTTCTATGGGGGGGATAATGGGGGTGTAATTTACTCGAGGAACTTCCCTCTAGAGATGCCAACATTGAACACTGCCCTCCTTGTCAAGGGCGGATACAGAAACTTTGGACGGAAGGGGGGAAGGGCAAAAATTCTTGGGTTGGGTCTGGGAAAAAATTCTTGGCCTCAGGACTCAGGTCTGGAAAAATTATTTTTCGTATCCGCCAAAAAAGTTGATGACCTTTTTTTAGTCATCCGGCAAAATTTTCAGGAAAATCATACCATTTCATCAGTAAATATACACAATTTTAAGCTTCCTGAAACCAAATGGGGGGCCACGATACATGGGCGTTTGTAGGCTAAATGGAGGGGCCATGGCCGGATTAGCCCCCTCCTGGATCCGCCCCTGCTGCTTGGCCAGCCTTTCCACCTATATATATATATATATATCTTACAGAAGAGGGCTGTTCGTATAATTGCAGGTATTCGTAAACGGGAACACACTGGTCCTTCCTTTAATGAACTTCATCTCCTGAAAATTGACCAGATAAATGATCTCCAAATTTGCGAGTTCTTTTTTCGGCTCGAACACGGTCTCCTTCCTTCGGTATTCCAAGGTTACCTCCCTCACGCCTCTGACATCCATTCGCATTTTACTAGGAATGCATCTGCTTTTCGCCCTGTCAAAGCTCAATCTAATACTAGGCGTTTTACTATTAAATCTTATGGCACTAAAGTATGGAACACAATACCAATTGACATTCGTCAATCGAGTAGTCTGCAGGTATTTAAAAAGAAACTTCGTGTTCTTCTACTCTCCTCCACTAAAGCTACTTGAAGTGCACATGACCATGTGTAGTTAAGATTTTAGTTAAGTACTTAGTTAAGTTTGTTTCTCTACATGCTCTTGACAATATAAGCTTTTCTGCAATCTGTCATCACCTAATTTGTTTTAGTCTCTTTCTTTTCAGCTATCTTGATTAATTTTTCTTGGGATTTTTTACTTGGGTGACCCTTCCCAGCGGGATGTCCATCCCTTTTGGGCCCCCCTTTGTAGCCAATGCATGCATGTTCTGTACTTTTATTGTTTTCTTGTTTTCTGGTTGCAATAAAGTGAATTGTATTGTATTGTATTGTATATATATACCGACGTAAGTTTTGTCTCTTTTCTTATCCCCCTGTTTTTCACTGGGCGCAAGTTGCGCCCGCCATGTATAGGGATAGAAGCCCCTGGCTATATGTCCACTCAATATACGTCGATGGGCCTAATATAAACGAAAATTGATTGATTGATTGAAAATGCAATAATAATAATTATTTAAATATACTATCTATGGGTGGCCCGTATAGATTATAGATATACTAATAATATCTATGTAAGTATACGTGCTTCTTGTATTTCCGGTACCCATTGCAAATGGCGTCGGCGGCCTAATTTTTGCTGGAAATTAGGATTCTATTTTGGATCAGCACTGTTTTTAGTTTGTTTTCCGCTCTTGGTTGTGAAAATTATTGGGGAATTTGGTATGTCTGAACTGAATGCTTCGCTTTTAGATGCCGTGCATTGTTATTTTGATGTGTTTGTTCGATTTTTACATTTTGACTCATTTTACGATACATCTAAGATGCAAAAGAAAAGAATGCCGTTCTTACACAGGGATTTTGCGTTCTGCATCTGAAACAGGGTGACCTGAATTGAGCGTAGAGATAATATTTATTCCAGGAAGTATTTCTTCACCTCCCCAAATTCATGTCCGTGGCCGCATGCGATGAATCTGTCTCTACCAAACATTTGCTCAACCATTCTGTTTTAAACACACACCAAATCCGTTCGTAAACACAAAATTTCCTTCAAAATCAATTGTAATCTTTGTGCTCGGGCATGACTGGTTTAAATGTACAATGTTTAAAGGTGAATTGTAATTTTTTCCAAAGCACCTAAGTGTAAAATTTTCGACAAGCATGTGATATGAACAAGCTTAGTCTATGTAGCTAATTTGAGGAACATAAATTGAAAAAAAATTCTTTGTCGCATAAAAATGATTGTAAGCATTTTATGGTGAATTTTCTAAGCTGTACATCGTGTGCTTCTGTGCACAAAAGGAAAAGGGGTTGCGGTTACAAGTGCTTTCATTGCTTTGAGAGAATGATAAACTGAGTTATTATCTCAGAGATACTGTTGCCCAATCTTAATACCGTCCCCGATTTGGCTGTTGGCATGGGAACTGGTAGGGCGGTTGACCGCCTCATCCCTGTTGATTGCATGCTGTTATGGGCAATTGTAAAACCTTGGTGGAAGCGCTCATTAAGTAGATTCATATGTAGACAGACCTCGCGTAAATGGTTATTGCAAACACAATTTTCAAATAATCTGTACCTGTCTCGATTGATCTTGTAGCTGTATAGAGAGGCCTTCATGAGCTGTAATTGTTTCGGAGTAGCTTCTTCTGTAATAGTTGCAGCGTGCATGTAAATTTATTGTTAATATGTAAATCGTGGACGATTGATTGCTGTATCTTTTAATTGGGATGAATACTGACAAAGTGATTTATGTCTGTCTACATTTTGTTGCACATGAAAAGCTCCGGTTCAATACAGCATGATGCTGTATTAACTGTGAATGTATCGACGAAATTGATCTCTGGCAGTTGCTTGTTTATCTGCAGGTGTCTGCCACAAAAGCAAGGATGACCTCACAGTGGAAACCACTTACCAGCCTAAAACCTGGTCAGGCCAACACGTACGTGGACAGAAATCGTGAGATGAGTGCTCAGCAAAAGCTAATCGAGCAGAAGAAGAGAGAGATTGAGAAGAAACTGATGGACAAGAAGCGACACGATGGTGGACTGAGTGGCAACATGGATCAGGCTTCTGGATCAAGCGGTGGTTCAAAGTGAGACTTTTTTCACGTGCCTGCACTTTTCAGCGTTCTAATCTGAATGTTTATTTTGAGAAATCGTAGTTAAAGGAAATATTAGAATAAGATTTTGATTTCATTAATATTGTACGTGTCATTTTCTGCTTTAGTAATTTGAACCTGAATACCTGATTTGATGACTCAGTGTGCTATGACTTCCATGCACTACATGCATCTAATGCAGTGTATTAACCCCTTTACCATGATTCCTGAGTTAACTCGTCCAGTTTTAGCTATTAAAATTTTTATTACACGGTAAACAGGTTAATAACAATATTCTACTCAGCTCAAACTCAACAGATATTTGTTCTTAGACTTGTGTTGTCAGAAAGGCTAAAAATGTATTATTGACAATGTTCTATTCTGCTGAAACTTAAATGATTATTCATTCATATATAAATAATTCGTGTTATCAGAAAAGCTAAAAATGAAATGGGCTTAGCCTGTTAAATTTATTGTATTTTTAAAGTTTTAGGCTGAACTTCAATGAAATGCTGTTATTTAAATTTATCCTAATAGGTTTGAGCATTGTTGATAATTCACCATTGAATTATGACCATTGATTTTTCATTTGTTGTGTATTGTGGTCATTATTAGTTCCTTTGTAGAACTTTTTACTAACTATGGAGTTTTACTTTGTGAAGGCACTTGAAAAGACCCGGATTTACTGCTAAAAGTTCACTGCCGGACTTGGCTCAGCCAAAAGCATCCTCATCTGCAGACCTTTTTGCCAACGATGGAAGCTTTATGGAGAAGTTCTTGAAACTACAAGGAATGAAAGGTATTTCTAGCTTTCTACTTGACATACAGTCAGGAGATTTATCTAGTTTGTTAAAAACAATTCTTATTATTTCTGTTATTAGTTCTTCTTTACTTTGTGTCAGATCCTAAGTCCCTTGAGATTCGGGAAAAAATTTACTTTTGTTGCAAACAGTCCATTGAGACTTGGATTAAACATTTCTTATTTTATATTTTATGAGGGTGATGATTCCTTAAATATATTTGTCTCGTTGATGTACTCTGTAGACAAGAAGTTGGAAGAGGCTCAACGCATTGAGAGTGCCAAGGCGATCATCGAAAGTCGCAATGCAGAGGTCGTGGATGTGAAGCCGACTGTCGTTCAGTCTCATCGAAATGCTGCTGCTGCTGCTGCTGAAAGGTTCTTCCAGGAAGCGTTTAAGGATGAGAGCAACGATGAATTCACGGATGATCGGAAATCAAATCCCGACGAGATGACGATGATGAAGCAGGAACCATCTGAAAGTTCACAAGATGGAAGTGTCTCTTCGGTCGGCCATGCTTTGCCTGTCCAGGGCCATGCGTCAACCCTGCTAGTCCCACCACAGATTGCTGCTCCTCTTCCTCCATCATCTGGTCAGCTGTCAGTAGCTCAGCCAGCTAAGGTAGAGAGTGCTGGCCAGCTGTCCCAACAGCCGTTCACTGCATCACCTGCTGGTAATGTACAGACTCCCGGCAGCTTTCCACCTCTACCACCACCTGGCTTTCCAGCTGGATTTCCATCGGGCTTTTCCTACCCTCCTGCTCCTCCGCCACCACCTGTGTCAGGTCCTCCTGGCTACCCACAGTTTCCTATGGGATATGCACCGCCTCCCCCTCCTCCAGGTGCCTCTTTCTTCCAGTCTCCAGTTTCTGGACAGGGAGGTTTATATCCTCCTCCACCACCTCCTCCTCCGCCTCCACCACCTGCTTCCAGTTCTCAGTCCTTTATGACTGGTTATGGCAATCCTCCAGGTTCAGGCCCTTCAGGACCTCCAATGAATCCTGGGTTTGAGCATAGGCCTCCATTTGGGCCTCGTTTTGGAGAACCTTGGCATGGTGGGCCACCAGGCCCTCCAATGCATCCAATGGGAAACCCTTCAAATTCACCGTTTATGGGTCCAGGAGATTCCCATATGGGTCCAAGAGGGCCACCGATGAGCCATAGTGGGCCACCAATGGGTGCCGGTGGCCAGCCAATGGGTCCTGGAGGATCGCAGATGCGTCCAGGGGGACCACCCATGATCCCCAGTCTGATGGGACCGAATCTAAGGGGCATGCCAGGAGATTTCTGCGGCCCAAGACCGGGAGGACCACCATTCTCGGGTGATTTCAATCCGAGGTTTCCGCCAGGAGGAGGTCCGTCTCAGTTTGGTCCGAGATCATTTCACGACGGTGATGGTTATGCTCCTAAGCCTCACAGCAGTGGATCTGGTACGGATGACTTTGGTTCGCAGAACCCGGGCGACGAAGAGTTTGGCAACGGAGGAGACGACAACGACGAGGAGATGGACGACTACGGCAACGTTCAAGAGGACGACGATGATTACGGCCTGAGGCACAAACAGAATCGGCGACAGGACAGTGGAGAGAATTACGGTCCACCGTCGAGGAACAATCCCAACGAGTTTGGCGGTTACAGAGGCAACGAGAGAGGTGGTGACGGTGGAAAGCCACGATCGGACGACGATCGATATGGCTACGATCAACGCAGAGATCAGCCGCAGAATACGTCGAGAAACTCTAATTACGGAAGTCAGTCACCGGATTACAGAAGAGATCGGAGACGTAGAAGTCGATCGCCGGATCGAAGAGAACGACGGAGAAGTCGGTCGCCGTACAACGATCGAAGAGGAGATCGGAGAAGTCGATCCCCGGACAGACGGAGAAGCCCTTCACCTGACGGTCGTCGGTACGATCGAAACCGTAACCGATCACCTGGTGACGAAGATTACCCTAAAGGTACGTTAGATCTGGTTTGCGGTTTCAGTTTTTAACAGAGTTTTTTGTGTCTAAGTTGCCTGTACTATGTGCTGATTTAGGTCCATTTACAGTTATTCTGTGCTAAAATTTTGCAGTTACTGTATGTTACAGTTTGTAATTTAAACGATCTGTTAATGGTTGTCCAGTTTTGGAGTTGCTGTCGTGTTTTCAGTTCTTTGAGAGAATTATAAACTGAATTATTATCTCGAAGCTTCTGTTGCACGATCTTAATATCGTCTCGGATTTGGCTGTTGGCGTGGAGAGCGGTAGGGCCGCTGGCCACCTCATCCCTGTTGGTTATATCTGGTACATGATGAGCTGCCTGATTGTTTTGCCCCTTTGAGAATCTGTTCCCCACACAATCTACTTTGCACTCGCTGTAGCACAAATGTTTTTTAATTGAGCTGGTCTGAGGGAATCAACAATTCTGAGTGATTGACTAACTTCTGGTATCCATTCAGATTGGGCTTCAAGGGCTCTTCGGCTGGCATTTAAATTTTTTTTTGCAGCCCTGCATACTTTAATGTTATCTGATTTTGTTTGCTTTTGCAGTCAAGGTAAACGAAATGGAGATGAAAGAGAATACGTGGGAGATGAAGCAGGGGTCTGGCAACAACGTGCCATTTAAGTATGTTCTATGCAGTACTTTCTGCCTAACATACATTTGATTTCACCGTTCACCGTTTAGTGTTTGTTTGGTCTTCAATAAACTTTAATTTTCATATAATTTTTAATGATACAGCCAAGGCCATTCAGTAGTGATCCCAATGTGAGAACCCTGAGCAAAGAGTTGACCAGTAGCAGAGTGATTTGGAAACAGAGAAGTAATATTGGCCATGTACTCAATGGTTTAGTGATGTGAATAAAAATAACAAATTTGTAAAGGAAAAAGCACAGAACAGAGAAACAAAAATATTACTATTAGATTATGAAAAGAGTCAGCCTTTAATCTTTTACCCGTTTGCCCCGAGAATATCCGCTGAAAACGGGCTTAAAATTTCAAAATTAACGGGTAAAGGGTTAATGGAGTGAAAAAGGTGTAAGAATTGTTGAATTAAAATCCCTTAAGGTCTGTATATACTTAACTAAGTAGTTGTGCAATGTGTATGCAGACCTTAAGAGTTCACTTGTAACGGCTTAGGATGAAAGAAAGAAAGAACTAGTGAAGCAAGAAGAAGACTTTGGCATCACCAAGTGGTTGACTATATACAGATTTTTATAGTTGAAAAATATTGTTGTCTTTGTAATTTCCAACGTGAAAATACTTCAAATCTAATTGCCATTTCTTAAACACATAATTGTTTCAGCGTTCCCACGGCAAACAGGAATGTCCCACCACCTCCTCCTCCAGAGCCACCAAAAAAGAAAATAACTGTAGCCGAAGCATTTAGAGAGGATGACGACGAAACCGTTGACGATGAAGGCAATGATGTGCCACGCCGCCAGCAAGCAGGTAGCGCCATGAACTCATATCCATTAAGCATGATTTAACCTTTATGTCTGTCTTATGAACAGACATCTTACACAAACTTGATGTTCATAAAAATACACCAGTCAGAACCTCTTAAATAAATGTAAGACATAACATAGCGTAAATGAGAATTCATCAAGTTCAACTTCAATGAAAACTCATCAGTAGCACCTCATGTATATGTGGCACACAGTCCTTCTGAAGAAGGGAAGGAGTGCAAGCAGTGAAGACGGAGAACAAGGCTCATAGGAAAGACATGAGGCAAGAATTAAAATCATCTGGAGGCAGAGGACAAGTGTTTATTCATGTAAATGAATGGCATGAAAAAGTGCTTTTAATATTCCGATAAGTGCCAAGCGAAAGGTTCTGACTGGTGTATGTTTACACGTTGCTCGGTTGTTCTTATAATATTACTGTAATTTTCTTGCTGTATTATTCTGCTCTATTCTGTAATGTTTAAATATGTTGGTCTGCTGTAATCTGAGTATTTCTGTTAAATTTAAATGTGTGATGTATAGGTAAGTATCTCTTGGGTTTGTACACCATATGTCCATTAGTTGAGCAAGGAACACTGTACAAATGTGGCTTGCACGTTGTATATTAGATTTTAGTATTGTAACTATAAATTTGAAGTACACCTTTTCTTGTGAGCTCTTGCTCATGGTAGTTGAATTTCTGTCAATTTCAACTGATTGGTTTGCAAAGGCAAAATTTTTTAGAAAGTATTTATATATTTATATATCTAGAAAGATGTATGTGTGGTATTTGTGTATTTTGATGTTCTGTTCGTTTGTGTTGCTACTGTATTTTACACTTCTTTATTAAGCGCAAAATTTTACGAACACCTCTGTTTTAAATAACTGCTGTTAAGTTGACTTGCAACTTGGGAGCTAGCCTCTGGCATCACCTGTGAAAGTCTCTTTTTCGCAGCTAAACAAATGAATGAGGCTTAGCTGTGAAAAAGAATGTTCATACTGCTACAGAAATTTGAACAGCAATGTCTGACTGAGTCCGGGAGGTGGGTCCTCCCGTAGAAGGGCAAAAGGACTGATAGCTTGCGTTCTAGTTTGTCCCGCAGTTAACGTGCCATCTAAGGAGATCATCGACCAGTTTGTCAGCTGCGTCGCAATGAGTGGACCGAAACTCGAAGAACTTGCTCTGAGGAATAATCGAAACAATCCACAATTTCGGTAAGTTGTCTGTTTTTTTGAGTTAACAGTTTGTTGTACGTATCTGCAGCCTGGTAGATTTTGTGTGCAGAACTTTCACATTTTCTACGCAATCACCATGTGTAATACGTGTTGTTGTGGGCTGGGGGATGCATGTATTCATCCTTTGCGCATGTTGTGTGATTCTTTAACTCTGACGTTCCATTTTAATCCAAAGACATTGTATTTGCGGTATCTATTTGCTGATCGTAATTTAGTTTACAGATTTAGTTGCTCATCCTGATGTATTTTCAGCTTTTAAATGCTTAAATTTTCATTCTATTTGTGTAATAATTCCATTCCACATAGTTGACAACATTTCTTAGTAAATAAATAGAATATGGCTCTATTGGTGTTATTGTTCACTGTTGTTCTTTTGAAAGGTTTTTGTTTGAGGAGGGAACTCCAGCCAACCAGTATTACAACCAGTGTATGGTGCAGGTGCGGGCAAACTACCCGAAAGAAAACACTGAAGTTGATGATGGTTCAGGCATGTCTTGTTGATAGTTTCTTTTGTACTTGATGATCACACATGAGCATTCACGAACTGCTCTATTTTATTATTATGTCTTGATCGATTGGAGAGACAAGTGGTGCATGATCAATCAATCAATCACATAAATTTATATAGCACCCCTTCAAGATTTCTACTCAGATACGCTCAATAGCTGATATGTATAATTATTTAGCTGTTATGAACAAGTGCTTCTTTTGGCTAGTGCGTTTGAGGTAGCCAGAATGGCATGCGGGAACCTGTGCTTGTCCATTAGTCAGAGCATATTCAATTTCAATTTAGTTTTGATCCAAGTACAGTAGAATTATGGTGGTTTTGTAAATTATCTGTTTTTCATGCACATGGGTTTATTGGTTTAATTCATATTACATAACAGACAACAGCCTATCAAAGAGGTGCTTAATTATGCACTGCAAACTCGTTATGTAATACTTTATTTTAATACAGGTTATGATAAAATGCATGATTCCAGAATTAGTTAACCTATCGACAGCAAGCTGTGTGACGTAATTTTTTTATAAGCAGTTCCTGTCATCACTTTCAAATGCGACATTGTTACTATTTTCTGGTGTGTTAAATATTAAGATATCCTATTTTTAATCGTGATATTTCACTGATTTCTGTGCGATTTAGAGAAGAAAAAGCGGAAGAGAAGTCGCTGGGATCCAGAAGAAGAGGATTTCCCTCCGGCCATTGTCGCTCCCGTTCCTCCTCCTCCTCTTCCCGTCATGCCACCCACAATGCCAGGCGGCTCATTTGGTCCTGGCATTGCCATGCATCCTCAGCTGGGGGCACCTGTTGCTATGGGATCACCCATGCATGGTCCAGGGGGTAAGTGTCTTCTGTCGTACCCTACGTGATTGTTGATTTTTGTGTGCCTCTCATCTTTTGCAAAGCATCGTCAGAGTTGAATTGGTTCGTAACATATCGTTGTTCTTTTTTGCAGACCATGCACCAGTTTTGAATTTTTGAATTAACACCAGTTAATAGTTTAACAACAGGCTGCACTGTTTCCCAGACACTTTTAGTACATTCTCGTCATTAAACGTTATATAATGATATCTAACTTTAGGTGTTGATTTAAAATGCCAAAGCATGATGTAAAAAAGTTGTTGATGCCAGTTTTCACATGGCCATAATTTTTATAACCGTAGGACTATATCTCTGTGGACTTATTCTCACAGGGACATATAATTTGTTCACAGTTTTCTTTCTCTGTATGACTATTAGGGTGGTTGCATCTCTAACGGTAAATTTTCAACTTAGGATGTCATATTTCTCCAACCCGCCATTCCGTGCCACTTGGTCTAAAACCTAAGTAACCAAAAAATTATGAGAATCGAAGAATATTTAGGACTTGCACAACGTCGCTGAAGTTTAGGATTTACAAATAATTGTCGTAATTTCGTATATGAGTATTATTTACTTGATTTTTTTTAATTATGAATTTTTTACTGAAATATTTCATGTTTTTTTACTTAAGCATAGCTGAAAAGTTAATTCTACAATGCTCTTGTCATCAGTGATTACTAATTATTCATTTTTATGAGCATTTTAGTCGTATTTCACAAGTGAGGGAATTCGTGTGAATTCCATTCAATGTTATGATCTTTTAGGCTTCTAATTATGCCTACAATCTAAATCATCGATACACTACTGTAACAGTACACACTACGCAGGTCTTACATACGTTGGGCCTATAATAGGCCTAGCCTATATTGTGCTGTACTGCATCTCATACATTAAACACTAATGTATTATACAGTTTTAAAGGTTCCATGTAACATTTTAAATGCCTGTGTTCCAAGTAATGATAACAATGCTTTCCTTCCTCATATCCTTTTTGCATCAGCTTACAAAAATGTTTCTTCCTTCACCACTTGAACATGCTGTGCTTGTTCATTGTCAACTTGTTTCCAACAACGCCATGCATAATTATTACTAACATAACACAGCATTAAAAGGACATTATCTAAATGTCTGCATCTAATATAGCGAAAGCAATGTCGATTATAGTAGAGTCAATACTCGTTCAACAGCGGTAATGTCGCAAGCTAGGGGACGGAGGATGACTTCAAAGGTTTCCAGCTTCCATCTTGTGGAGACGTTATCGCAGATAACTTCTCAGAGTTGGCCTGCTGTTCCATCATCACAAACGAGAAAAACTTGGCCTCGGGGACAGTCTAACCCAGACTACTGAGCAGCTTCTTCTCATTTTGAACAAAGCCAAATCTTTGACAAAATTTCCAACTCAGGTGACTGAGCAGGTTTGGAAGCTGCAGACCGGCAAGTCTTAAAGAAGCTGTTATCGGCTGCAAACCCCTTCATAACAGTATGGATGACGAGAGCAAGCTACTGCTTGAATAATGAAGATGTTGCTATTTCAAAACGAGTACCCTCTAGGTTACAGCAACGAGTGGAGTCATCACGAACATGACATTGTGTGGAAACATCTGGAAATTATTATGAGGCTGTTTGGGATATGCACCTGCATGGCCTCTATTAGTTTCAAACCCCAACAGTAACCACTGGTCCTGGGAACGATCAAGTGCTGCTATGTACCCGGTATCTCTCTAAATCCATCGAAGGTCATTGCTGATGATGCAGTGACACACTTTGGTCACAAAATCTGGTATTTATCCAAGCTGTTGTTGTAAGGTTTGAGTTCCTTTCACAATGACGTGCCATTGAAAGAGAAGAAGTTGATCATAGCAGTTCTAATGGACAAAGAAGGTTCTGAGCTCTCAAAACGCATGCCACAACTCTTCTCCCAACCATTCACAAGTAGACCAGGCCGAAATCATTTCGTGACAAATTCAAATCGTGGCCTGTTCTGCATCTTGAAACTACTAGATGCACTTCTGAAACACGTTCCAATTGGCCGGATAAATCCCGAGTTCGACAAGCTTATCAGTGATCTAGCTGAGTGAGGTGTTATCCTTATTCAGCATTTCATTGCCTCAAGAACAAGGACTGTACAACAACAAAATTCTATCACCAGTACTGTTGTAGAAGAGCATCGCAATTCGTTCTCAGCACAAACAAAGGAGAGTGCCGTAAAACCGTAAAACCTTCAAGGTCACATTGACATTGATTAAGTACATGGGCAGGAATAAAATTAATTTTTTAATCACCAATCAGTGTGATCATCAGTAATCAGGCATGCAATAATATCGTTGTAATCTGTTGAATTGATTTCTGGTTTGAAGATGCATGGCTGATTACAGCAATTATGCTTACTGTTCAAGGGTCCCCATTATAAACTTTGACCGTGTTGTGCAAGTCCTAAATATTAATATTTTCTCACACAACTTGTTGTGTGATGTTTCTGGAGGGAATGGCACCAAAAGGAAACTTGGAGAACAGTAGATTCCAACTTTCATTTTTAACAACCACCCTAATGACTATGATTCTTTGGAACCTAACAAACTCTACTATTAAAGTAAAAAAAGGTTAAATAGTAAGGAATGAGTATTTTCTGTTGTCTTCTAGCGACCAATGACTAACTAGAAACGTGTTTCTATTGATTATTAGAAACGTATTTCTATTGATTATTAGAAACGTATTTCTATTGATTATTAGAAACGTATTTCTATTGATTATTAGAAACGTATTTCTATTGATTATTAGAAACGTATTTCTATTGATTATTAGAAACGTATTTCTATTGATTATTAGAAACGTATTTCTATTGATTATTAGAAACGTATTTATATTGATTATTAGAAACGTATTTATATTGATTATTTACTGTTTTTTAAATTTAAGATGTGAACATGATCAAGATTGGTGATGGCGGAACAAGTAAGAAACTAATCAGAACTTTCAAACATTGACAATTTCTTGGTGTTTACAAATGTTTCGAACTCTTGTCAGAGCCTTAATTGTACCCTGAATATTAGTGCAATGTGAACTTCATAATGTGTTCCACTGCTCCTGGAAATCATGCTGTTCATTTTAAGGTCAAGTGGTGTTATGCCTGGCTTCAAGTTTCTCCGGTCTATGATTTCAATTTCACTTAATTTTAGATTACAATTTCACTTATAAATAATCGATTTCACACAGAGCACTTGGTGTTTTCAGGATTATGTTTCTGCATCAGCTATCACAGATTTGATTTGGTGTTTGCGTGACAGGTATTTCCGTGAATCTGACTCCATTGTCAAAGATGAACACGGAGTCATTTGCACGAAAGATGACGGGAGGCGAGCATCTGACGGAGGATCAGAAGCGACAGATACGAGAGCAGCAGGAGGTACGTGTGATGATTTCCAAAATGCTCGGAAATAAACTTCTTCTTTCATAATTTTTGCTGAAATATGAAAATGATTTTATTACCAGTTTCTTGTTAATTTATTACACAAACCAGCGTTTGAATGGTTTTAATGTTTATTTCTTGTTTTGTTCCTCATATTTTTATATGGTGTAATATTTGAATTGCTTAGTGCTTTAGACAAACTAGGTTAGAAATCTTTAGTGCATATAGGGCAGAGCAGAAGTGAACCATCTGTCACTGTGCTAATCAGATCAGTGCCTCATGTCTGTGGCACTACAGAAGCTGCTGGATTGGATTTGAAATGTGGACAGAAACTTTGATGCATGGAGGAACTGTTAAAATCATAAATAACTGGCTCGGGTCTACAACAAGCCTACGATTGTGTAACCAAATTGGAAATGACAGAATTTCTGATGTTTGTATTTCAGATGAACGCCATGTACGAATATGTGTTGGCCAAACGACGAGCTATGGACCTTCAGGCAAAGGCTCTGGCAGAAGGCCTGAACGTGAAGCCAAAGTATGAGTATGACTCGGATGAAGATACGGAAGGTGGTACGTGGGAGCACAAGCGCCGTGACACTGAGATGTTTGCAACAAAAGGTAATGCACACATCTGGCCATTTTTTAAAGTTATATAGCTGCATTTATTTTAGACACATATTGAGCGTCAATTGTAGGAATGTCCAGAGTCTCTTTGTTGTGTCTATGATTGGTTTTTAGGGTAAAGCTTATGACATCAATTGGAGCGGTGCAAGCTGATTTTAAGTGGCTCACCTGAACTAGTAAATATTTTCACACTTTTTGAAAGTGACTAAAATCAAATTGTGGATCAACTACTGGCTGTTAGTTCCTAAGTTGTTGTGCTATATGACATTGTAAAAACAAAATCAAGTTCCCACGACGCATCCGTCATGATTTTATTCCATAGAAAATTTTAATACAGCTTCAACAATTCGCATTAGACCATAGGTGTTGATTTTGAGTTCACCGGTGCGACCCTTGGCTTCACAAAACGTTCTTTGGTGGCCCGCAGTGTCAAAAAGGTTGGAATCACTGAGTTAGAGTGTTTCAGAACCAGTTGATTTTATTTTCCTGCCTATCATTCCTGGTTTGACCATGTAGCATTGTAGCTCTTCTATAGGACCATGAATGCTGATCAGCTTTTGAAGAGAAGTACAGTGCTTCTGATATAGATACTCGTGCTGTCATTGGTGACCAGCACGCTTTCACAGTTGCTGTACCATGGATCCGTTTATAACTCTGCTTCCTCATATTCATTATTATTTTTCTGGGGCTATCTTACAGTCTAAACTTAAAACTGACCATTTCCAGTGTGTTTATAGTTCTTAATGAACATTTCCTGTTGCCCAGACTCAGTGTGCACGTTGCACCCATGAACTTTTGAAGGGAGGTGTTATGAAATTTCATTTGTACTGTACGGTATTGTGATGGTTGCAGAATGGGCTGAAAAGTTGACTGAAATGGGAAGAGGCAAGCATCATCTTGGTGACTTCCTTCCACCAGAAGAACTGGAAAAATTCATGGAAACATATTCTGTAAGGATTCTAAGATATCTCGCTTAATGATGCTGTATTTGTTATTCAAAACACAGGTGACCATTGTGTTGTGCGCGTATCTCTCATTATATATTAGCCAAAGATTACCATTGATCTGTATTAACAGAAGTATCAGCACTGTTTCCTCATTTTGCTCAATTATTTTTCCTTCTCCACTCTGTTGAGTGTTGACTAAACCTTGCCACATCCATACTTTTACCAACAGAGGTTGCAGGTGACTTTTTCAAATTTAAAGGACAAAGGAGTTCAACAGAATGGAAATGCATGAATCTAGTATGTTGACTCTTGTAATATACTTACGCATGCATGATGTAATATCTTGCTAATTAAAATGTAAATTAATAGATGCACAATACCAGAAATTAGCTGAATATTTATAACTAGCAGTAGATGAAGAAAATTGAGTTAGGTCATTGAGAATACGAGAGTTGACAGAAATTTTTGTCTTTGTCTTAAAAGTTCTTCGTTCATCTTATTATTAGTATTGTATCAATTTCTTTGTTATTTGATGTATGAGCAGTTGTACAAAACATGACAGTCAGCTGAAGTTTTCTTGAAGTGTTGAGATTGAATTAACTAACAGTATTATTTCTTATATTGGTCCTGGGCACGACGTTAAACTGCATCCATCCTCTGCCACAGGGAACCAACAACGTCTATGTGCCGGTCCTAAGCCCGGACAAAATGAGGAAGGTTTGCCAGATGCGTGGCGATACGCTGGCAGTGAAAAACCAAGACGATTGTAATCCGCCAAAACCACGACACAAGTGACATAGCTACCCAGATGCTTCAAGGTGTCATGATGTGAAGTAGTCATGCACAGGTCGGTCAAGACAGACTGATGGAGAGGGTCGGGGGAGAGAGCGTGGGACACAACGGGCATTGACCCACGTTGTCCTTCGTGCCTCTTTTTCACGATTCTCTTCAATCAGACAAGGTGGTCTAGATGCTCCAAGATGTTAATGGTATGGAGCAGACCTGCTGACCGGACCGGTTGAAGCTGGGCAACATGGCACGAGACAGACTCAGACAGAGAGTGGCATCGGACTCCTACGGGCATTGAGCCTAAGGATATTGATGATGATAATTATTTCTTATACACACAGCTCAGGCTTGCTTGCCCTTGATATGCTTAGTGCTGGAAAAATATGTGCAATACTAAATGAACTACACTGTGTCCGCGATAAAGTGATACCCAAAATAAAGTGCCATAACTCGGTCAAAACTTGTAGGATTTGTCTGAAATTTTACACACAACAACGGTGGCCATATATACACGAGATCCTAAAGCCGATTTGAAATATTCGTGAGTTTGCCAAATTTATGAGCGTTTGAGATAGAGCACCGACAAATGCAACTTTCCAACATGCAAACGTTAAAGTAGAACCCTAAACTTTGTGAAATATCTTGGTTAATTGCAGTATTATAAAAAAAATGGTTTTCAGCGCAGAGGACATTTTTTACAACCAGCTAGGCTACTGTTACGTAAAAAAGGTCTCGTAGTGTGTCTGTTTCCGCAAATGTCGCTTTTAAACAGCCTATATATCCACTGCGCTAACCAGAAAAATTACGTTATGCTATGCGTTTTACTGTTTGGTAATTTGGTTTCTGAACCACCCAATTTCAAAAGGGTATATCTTCGTAACCGTTCAATAACATGTAATAAAATTTGCAGGGTATGGATGGAAAAGACGGCAGATCATGTGCTCCAAATTTGGTACATATAATACGGAAATTAACCAAGATATTTTACAAAGTTTAGGGTTCTACTTTAACGTTTGCATGTTGGAAAGTTGCATTTGTCGGTGCTCTATCTCAAACGCTCATAAATTTGGCAAACTCACGAATATTTCAAATCGGCTTTGGGATCTCGTGTATATATGGCCACCGTTGTTGTGTGTAAAATTTCAGACAAATCCTACAAGTTTTGACCGAGTTATGACACTTTATTTTGGGTATCACTTTATCGCGGACACAGTGTATTTTTGTTGCACTGCTTTTATTGTGTACTGGGATGGTTTTAGCATCCTGTTGCTTTTGGTTGCTGTAGGCTTTGAAAGATGGTCGTGAACCTGACTTGTCAGACTACAAACAGTTCAAGCTGACATGTGAAAATGTTGGATTCCAAATGCTGCAGAAGATGGGTTGGAAGGAGGGCGAGGGTCTTGGATCAGAAGGACAGGGTATCAAGAATCCAGTCAACAAGTATGTTAACATCCTGATGGCTCGTTTATTTTCTCAATTTGAATCTGTTTTATGAGCACCTTTTGTCATTTTTTCTAGATGTGTTCATTATATAACTAAGCATTAAGACAAGCACACTTTCTGGATTTACTTATTGACGCTTTATTAACAGTGTTTTTGAATATGGCACGTGATTAAGTGATAACACATATATTCTGATTCTGAGAACCTCTTTAACCATTTCGCTACTGGAAGTAAAAAATTCCGTATACCGAGGTTATTATACAGACAGCGCAAAACCGCCGGATATATCCGGCGTCATAGGGAATACGATTTATTTCCTCCGCCGGATATATCCGGCATCATAGGTATCGAATGGGTGAAAGGGTATTTGTAATGCCTAATTATATTAAATTATTTAATTAGAATGAGATATTTAACAAAGTTCTCTGAGAGTTGTGGTGTTATTCTTCGGTTGGTGTGTTTTCATGCCTAGAATAGAACCAGGATTTTGAAATTTAACCCCTTTACCGTGATCCCCGAGTTAACTCGTCCAACGTTAACTATTGTGCAGCGTGATCCCCGAGTTAACTCGTCCACGTGGTATGCGCCTATTCGCCGGCCGTGTATCACGAATAAACTCACCCAAATGGCATGGGTGAATATAATTATGTTTCACGATTGTACTAACGGCTTTCCATATAATAAATGACGTCATTTGCTGGGCGGAAAACAAGAAAATATAAACATATTTCGCTAGAAAATGGATGGTCATGCGCATTTTGGGTTGCGAGCGTGGTTTGTCTAGGGAAGAACTACAACGTTTATTGCTTGAAAGTAATGATATTTTGTCCGATTTAGACATTGATAATGATAGTAAATTTAGTTCTAGTTCCAGTAAGCTTATTGACGAAAGTAATGATAGCTAGAAATCCGTCCCGTGCGACCATAATTCGCCGCATACTTGGGTCAAAAGCTGAAAAATCGGACGCGTCAGCGCTTAGGCCTATCATTTATAAAATTATTTCATGACATGACGGATCCAGTGAATATGCCTAAATATAGTAGTATAAAATACACAAATACAAAAAAAGACATAAATAGCGGTAGAAATACATATATACAAAAATACAGAAATAATTTACACATAAATGCAGAAATTCCACTGCCACCAATTGGAAGATATTTCCCACAGTTCCATTCTGGAAATGAGGGCAAGAACTACTATAGACCAGAGGTTTTCAAACTTTTTTAAGCTGGGGACCCCCGTAGCATGTCGTGGTTAGGTGGCGGACCCCTATGGGCCTATGCAATAAATTTGGCCAATCGCAATTGTGTGAGGCTTTCTCGTTCGTGCTATTCGCAATGCTACAAATACGATTCACGTAGAGCTTTCTCATTTATTGCACATGGCGAAAGTTGTTATTCAGGGCCGGATTAAGGCATGTTCAACATGTTCGGCAGAACAGGGGCCCCCCCACACTTTAGGGGGCCCCCACAAATGTGTGAAAAAAAATTTTGTGCAAATTTCGACCAAACGACTATTTTCCCGAAAATTTCGCCAGACGACTAAAAAAAGGTCATCCACTTTTTGGGCGGATGAAATGGTATGGTTTTCCCGAACAGGGCCCAACATTTCTTAATCCGGCCCTGCTGTTATTTTACCATTTATCTCTAAGTAGCCTAGGCCTACAGCCCCTTTTGTCGCTCGAGATGTTCCTTTGGCAACATCTGCAATTTGCATGCATTTTCCTTAAATGGCGCTTTAATTTCACGGGTTTCACTGAATCCTGATTTTGCACACTCATGACATAACGCAAAGAGGTTAATCATAATTTGTCCCGTCTGCAATAAAACCAAAATGAAATATAGGCCTACTCTGGAAAGTGTGGGTCATAGGCCTACTTGCGGAATTTTTTTCTTTTCTCACATTTGTCTTTGTCGTCAAAATCTTCTGATTTCTGATCAGTTTTTCTCTTTTGAAATTTATTCATGGTTACGAAGAACGTTGAAAATATTAATATTATTATTTTTAATATAGCAGCAATTCCGTCTAGCAGCAATGGCGTCTCTGTTGGTAGGCCTACGTCACAATTACACTAACGTGCACTAAAATAGCACCAGAATGAACTAATGTTATGTATAATTATATATTCGTTTAATGAGCAAAAACAGCTTGTTACTAGGCCTATATATCAGTAAGTAATAACCTTTAGATAGCTCAGTTGTTTTATAGCTCAGTTATTTTTTTAAATATAATTTTAGATGATAATTAAAACATTCCAAATGTACAATTTTTTGCTGTTTTTCTGGACCTGCTTTGCGGACCCCTTGGCAACAAGCCGCGGACCCCCAGGGGTCCGCGGACCACAGTTTGAAAACCCCTGCTATAGACATTGCAGTCTGCTGTTCACACTAAGTCTTGTGGGAAGAGGGAATGCAAATCGGAAAGCAAAGAAGACCCTGCTATAGAGATTGTGATCCTGCTCTCAACCCGAAACCACACTTTGGAATATAACCGAATAAAGCGAATAAAGGCATACTAAAGTGGCGCTACATAAATTCATCAGCGCCTATTTCTCATAGGCCTACTAAATATTATAGCTGACATTTATGTTTTTAGAGCAAACAAATGCTTCTGGATTACTAATTTGCACATATACCCCTGCATGGTTGTCCATTTATCACATCCATTATTTAGAAGAATACCTAAAAATAATTACACGGGTGTGTAAAAAATTAAAAATTTTATTACACGGTAAAGGGGTTAATGAATGTGTTTTGTATTATGCTTTTCAATAGACATTGCTACTTTTTTCCATCTAATGACTCTAATGTGTTACTGTTAAGCAAGATCACCGGTTTTTTTTATCTGTGGCTGAAAATTCTGTCTTGAACTTTTTTGGAAATATGGATAAGTTAGTTGTCCGTTACTGGTGTACTAAATATGTGGACCTTACATCTGTGCATTCAGGACTAAAGTCTGAGTGTGCCACAGTGTGCCAGTAAGAACGATTGTTTAGCAAAAACCTGTGAAAACATAAGTGAGAACAGTTCTTTTATGACTTGACGTGTTCACATTATTACTTTAGAGTATCGTGCAATTGACTGTGGACTGGTCTGCTTTTCAGAGGCCTGCAAGCTCTTGATGGAGGCGGATTTGGTGTGGAGCGACCTGCCGACCTGAGCAAAGACGACGATGAATTTGATGCATACAGAAAACGTATGATGTTGGCATATCGCTTCAGACCCAATCCTCTGGTAAGAAAGTGCTTCTCATATATGTTTCTTTGTTTGTATGTGTACTTGCTATAGCGCCATTTCAAGCTCACTACTCAGAGATGCTCCTGGCTGCAGCACAGACACTGCATCAGAGTTTCATGCCGAAGTGCTGAGCAATTGTGAGTGTAGGACTTGGCCAAGGTCCCTATATGGCGACTTGAGGTGGATTTGAACCTGCAACCATTCGACTGCAAGGCAACGGGCATACCCACTATGCCACCGCACCCCACAAATATATACCCGAAGGTCTAATATCGCATAACAAAAGCAGACAGTTTACCTAATTTATTGTATGGCTCTGAAATCAGCCTTGTTCATGTTATCTTTTTCTTCCAAGCTGTCATTATTGGCTGTAGTTTTAAAATTCTGCTAGTTGCTTTATTTAAAATATTTAGACTTTAAGAAAGAACGATGAACTCTCTGTTTACAAGTTATTGCATTCTATCATTAAAAGAGTTAATTTTAACTCGTTTTCCTCCAACCATTGAAAACATTGAAGGATACTGTCTTTCACGTGTGCTCACATAATTTATAACAATTAGTAAATCTTGTCAGCATTTTTGCTATCATCTGATGCTATCAACAGCTTGGAATTTTTAAATATACCCAGTTTACAGAATTATTTATTTATTGAATAGGATTAGTAATCTTTTTTGTCTGTGTTTTTATTTTAGAACAATCCACGAAGACCGTACTACTGAAGAAGAGGCGAAGGTGTTCAATGATGGCGGACTAAAATTACAGGACTTTTGAACTGATTGCTTATGACATGCCAAAGACTTATTTCATTGTCAAAATCTCCGTTGGTCCAATAAGTTGACTTCTCTGAGCATCTGCGGTTGCTTTGTTGTTCTTGTTGGGATTATTTGACTAGAAATGTGATCATCCAGTCAACGTTACTATGACATTCTGAGTAGATGAGACAAATGCTTTCATTGTTGTGTGAAACTTGGTAACATTTGTATTGATCAGATTAATGTCATGTTAACTTTATTTCGGTGATTTGAGATTTCTTCTTCACTTGCACTCAATAGCCAACTCAACTATAATAAGTACACTATAGGCAGAAATTATTGTTTGGAACTATATCTAATGGGGCTGTCAACTTCTATCTGGGTTCTAATGCTTCAGCTACAAAGCAATCCCTTTTGATTTCATACCAACACGCTTCAGACCCGACCTGTGCATGGGGGGTGTAGGGGGCTGCCATAACTTTGAAACCTTTCCCAGGCTAGGTATCCGGCACTGGTCATGAATCAGTGTCGCACATATGTTATGAAATCTAATTAGTCTCGTGAGTCGGTGCAAATTACGGACTGTTTTATTTACCCAATGACACGTTCGAGGGTACCCATTCAGTTTCGGCTTGGGCACCCAGGTTTCGTTGACTAAACTTTTGACGGTCCTAATGGCTGACAGCTTCAATAACATTATTATATATGACATATATTATATGTTATATACATTCATAGCATAATATATGAAACTACTGATACCTGCTGTATATATACATATATATGATTGGCTGATTTTGTTTGAAACCTGGTGTGTTGTTTTTGAGTTCAGTACATCCTTTACCTGCTATGTTAATGGAGTTGTAAATTGCTGTACAGTGTACAACTGTACATGCATATTGACAATTTGCATAGAATCAGGTGTCATATACCTATGTCTGCTATGATGTCTGTAGTAAATGCAATGGTTGCTTGGATTACTGTAACTCGCTTCTTACTGTAATTGAACCCACAGTATGGTCTTGAGATCCAAAACCTCAGACAAACCACTGAAACGTTGGACTTCCAGCCTGTCGGGTGGGGCCCCTAAATAGGGTCTTGCGCACTGCTGCCCGTCTCATAGGCCGCATTCCCAAGTTTGGCCGAGTCTCCGAATACATGAGGGATGTACTCCACTGGCTCCCTTACCCACAGCGCATTACATACAGAATTTTCGTCTTGGTCCGGCGCTGCTTTGAGGGTTTGGCTCCTTTATACTTGCAGGAGCTCTGTTGCTCGACCACGCTTGTTCAACGCCGCTGCTCTCTCCGCTCAGCTGCACAAGTGGAACTTATTGTTCCACGCTCACGGACTGCAATCAGGCAGCGCCGTGCTTTCTCCGTGGCTGGCCCTGCGACCTGGAATGAGCTACCTGTTATCCTTCGTCAAATACCTATTAGCCTTTCTACTTCTACTTCATTTCTTTCTCTTCTCAAGACTGTCTTATTCGACCGGGGTTGGACTGGGAGCGCTCCTGAGTAGTAACCTTGAAGGAGCGCTATATCAAATTCTCAGTAAATAAATAAATACTGGTATTTTTACCGTAGAAGCTCCAGAGGGTTCAGAACTCTGGCTAGAGTCGTAATATATATACCTGTGCAATGTGCACATATATGTTAAGTAGTTATATTTTAACTTGTGTACGGCACTCTTTTCTTTGTCTTTGACTGTGCTCGAGAGCTATGTAAATAGTATTATTATTATATATGTGGTGTTGCTCAGAGTTCTGTGGTAGGTCCCTTTACTCTGTTTGATCTCACATTTTGGATATTCTTAGAGTCAAATCTTACATGAGTCAAATCTTACATGCCTCCACCTTAGTTGCAACTGCTGTGATTTCTTGCCATCTGGAATATTGCAACTCACTTCTCAATGGTGTCTCTAAAACGGATTTTCGCAAACTTCAAATGGTTCCAAATTCTATGACAAGAGACATAGTAAAAAAAAGACCTAAGCATCACTGAAGTCACTCATAACACTGGCTGCTCATTGAGCAAAGAACTTAGTTTAAAATCTGTCTTACAGTTTGAAAAATATTCCTTTCATATCTTCCATAATCCAGCAAATATTGCGCCTGATCAACAAATACCCAAAATTGGGTGTGTTGGTATTGCAGTTTCAGTGGTTTGTCTGAGGTTTTGGATCTCAAGACCATACTGTGGGTTCAATTACAGTTCTCTGATGTCATCATAACTTAGCTTTAAAATTTAAACTCCTCTGTTTCAACAACCCTGCTGTGCATAGTTTGAATTCTGGTTTCTTTTACTGTTGGATTTTGACTTGTTTTGTCTAAGGATATGATGACTCTGACTACAATTCATAACTTACAATTGATTGGTGCATTATGCATTGTAATGATGGTGGGTGCTATAGAAGTCACTAGATTAGATTAGATTAGACTTTCATGTACAATCTTCTTGGCTATATTGCACTCAGCTACTATAAACATTCTTTATGACAAGCTCCATTCGTTCTGCATCGCTTTAGTGCACTCTCATTTTTAAAATGGTAATTATGTCCAAGTGTATCTTTGCAGTACATGGCTGGCTGTCTCAAAGCCAACAATGTCTTAATATGAAAAAAGTGAAGTTCTCTAGTGTAGTTCTTCCGTATCTAAGTTTCCTGTAAAATATGAATTATACGTGCGTTTACATAGTACATCTAAAAATTAATGATTTTCTTAACCATAAATACGTAAAGTTGCTGTTGATAAAAACATTTTGAAGTGTTACAGGGTGGGTGATCAAAAACGGTCATTTTCGGCATTACATAATTATCCAGCGACCCCAAAACAATATTGCTGTTAGAAATTAATTGATGCCTTAAAAATTAAAGCTCTGAGTACAACATTGTATGATATAGTTTATAAATTCAGGGTGGTGTATCATAAGAATTCTAAAACTTAGTGTTATTGTCTAGAAAGGGCACGATATAAATTTTTCCAGAAATGAACAAAACGTTCTTCGATGTGAATTTGTGCTATTGGAAATAAGAGTTTAAACTAAGACACTGAAATGTATCATGTGCGCATAAAATTATATTGTCATAGTTTTTGTTTAATACATTTTCAAAGTGAATATATAATATGTGCTTAAGTGCAGTCAAACTTTTTACTTAATCAAGATATCAGGAAAATTTCTATTTTAAATTGGTAAGAACAGTACATATAAATTTAAACATGTTTCAGTGTCTTCGTAGGCATTATAAACAAATGCTCTTCATGCTGGCAGTTTAATCATAAAAAATGAATTTCAAAATGTGGTAATTTTCAATGTTGTGACTGCAATCACAATAAATTATACTGATCAAAGAATACTGATGGCCAGCAGTACGCGATTCCAGGAATCCAATTGGCTGCATATCATTCTATTAGCGGGAATTTGGTTTCCGTAGGTGGGCCATCATCCAGACGAGACGGCGGTTGACATTTTCATCTGATTGACGTTTCTCCTCTTCAAAAGTTTTCACACGGTCTTGTACATCGTCAGCATCTAATCCTGTTGCACCAAGCAGTGCACTGCCGACTGCTGTAGCCACTTTAGATCTGTGTGTCTCTGCTGGGGAACAAGGTTCCACCGAACAGCTGCAAAAGTCAGAACATACATTGGTACAGACCATTAGGTACTTTATGTGGTGACTAGTAATAGTTTAGCGTTTTAAGTCATTGTGACAGTGATTATCTATTATGATGCCTGGCATCTCCTCAAAAATCTTTCCAGGAAACACATTTGAAGGTTGGTACAGTTGTAGAGGGCATCACTTGAGTACCTTACTTTTGTGTTATACAGGAAATGGTTTTTGAACTACTGTTACCTGCTGTTAAACTAAACTGGCTTTGGCTTTTGGAAGATTCGGTTTCTTTAAAATGACTGCAATTTGATCAATAATTCCAGGTTGCCCGTATTTCTACAATATTATACATGCTTGAGAACAATTTTTTGCTAGTGTCTCAACATAATATGTTGAGACACTACCATAAAATTGTTCTCAAGCATGTATAATATTGTAGAAATTATTCATCAGTCAGTGAATGGCCAACATATGCTGAAACTTCTACCATGTACACATGTAAGGTGTTAATTACATTGCTGACATCCACATTCTTTGAGTATCTCTTTCGTCCACCCTAAGGATGGATGCTGCTAATGAACAACCCCTAAGTTTAGCCATCCAAAGGCTCATTACAATGTTTTGCAGTTTGTATTGTGTTTGTAATTAATAACCTTTCAATTCCATATTGAACGTCCTTATTCCGATATCTATCCCGAACCTGCTACAACATCCTGTTGAAAGCACTCCTTTTGTAACATCTGTGAATCTTATTGTTAAGTTGAGAGTCCTTGGATAACTGGCAGAACATTCTAAAGCAAGAAGTGTTGTGTTCTTGTAAAAGGTTCTTGGAAGATATGTGTTGGGAATATGTCAGATATTTCACAAGTTTTTGAAAAGCCGTGTATAAACTGGTTGAGAGTAATCTGAATGTTGTGAAGTATTAGTTAGTTTCTTGACTAAAAAGAAATGTAAACTGTTTTAATTAGATCTTCAAGCTTGTGACGTTGTAATTATAATTGGCTCTGTCTCTATGATGAGACAAAGGCTTTAAGGCAAGCAAGTTTCGAATATTTCTTTGTGAGACATGATGACTACAAAGTCTTTACTTCCATATAAATATTGACTCTTGACATGACAAAAGAACAAATGCCAAAACCTATGTTAAATGGGGTTGAAACTTGGAAGTTCTAGAATTATTCAAGAATACTGGGCCAATGCAGTGAATGGCAGGACCTGACATGACATTTACTTCCAAGCTGACTAGTAAAAATATCTTTATGCATGTCAGGGTTCACTGAATCACAAAACAAGCACACTATCAACTTAGCAAACATTACTAAATCTGGACATTAAACTAGCTCATCATTTTAGCTTCTTATTTCGCTGTTAACTGTTAAATAGCTTAGAAGTTGAATATGTAATTATTCTAGCATTTAATTATGATAATGCATACAATACCCATGAACTTACCTGTGCGAAAGCTGTATTTCTAGCAGTACAAGGCTTGCAGTAAACAGCAGACAGCTTGTGAACATTTTGAATTGCCTCTTCTCCATTTCTCTTCTGTGATGATCACAACAGAAAAAGGTATGCTACCTAAAATTTATATTACAACTAAGTTGCCTTGTCCACAACATTTGCACCTTTGAGTATGTCTTTTGAAGAGGCGTTATATAAATTCTTGAAATGAATGAATGAATGAACAATTGAACATCCACATCATACATGATAAATATTGCACCTTTAGATTTTCAAAATTTGCAGTATTTCCTCTGATCTGTAAAATTAATTGTCTAAATAAGCGATACTGACGATGTGGAAACTATTTTATACTGTTAAATATAGACCAAAGGTTTTGTCTTAATAAGCCAAAAAATCAGGATTCTGGATCCATTTTCTCATAAATAATTTCTCTTGAATAGTTGAGAATTTTGATCTTTTATTTGATGAGCAACTGAATACACAGTGATAACTCTTTATGTATCAAATAACCTAGTAGCGGGTTATGAATTGTCAAGGTTTACCGTAAGAGATGGGCTTAACAATAAAAGACGCGTTTTGGTATTGTCAAATCGATTTATTAATGTAAGACAAAGAAAATGATTATGGCTTATTATTTGAGAGCAGAAGAGCATCTACCGTATTTATAATGCTGTTTTATTTTGCTTTATAATTTAGTGGTTAGCATACCACTACTGTGCATGTTGGCCTTGTGTTAGTATAAGTACTAGAATTATGCCTACCTTAACCTTTCTTATTATTACCGATTATTATTATTATTGACCTGGAATCAATTTCACCATCCCTACTTATCAATTATGTTTTGACTAAGCACCTGTGAATAAGCAGGTTCCCACACGACTTTGCTTTTAGGGTGCTGTAAAAGTTTTAGGTTATGATTAGAAACCGTAAAATACAGAATCAGCACAGGTTGTGAAAAGTTAGGAAGTTTATGAGTACTCATGAAGTTCCTGATGAAGAAAGGTACTATACTGAAAGCTATTGAAACAATTCTTGCCAAGAGCAGGTTAACACAGCAAATTCTGACATTCTATGTTATATATATAATGCTTAATAAAAATTCAATTCCACCAACTTACCAATGTAGCTATCAGAGAAAGCTGTTTACAGTAACGCCTGTGTCAAACAATTAGAACGAATGGTTTCATTGTGCACAACCTTGGTTTTATATACTAGTCACTGACTGACTAGTCAGATTCTGAGGTCTCAACTGATAAGGCGCATCAACTTTGACAGCTTATGAGGAAAACATGAAGGCAGCTAAGGTGGGAAAGTGGCAGACACTTGTTCTTCAAGTGCTGTCTTTTACTCTGCTGAGAGTTGTCATCAGCTCCGTCTAACATTTATTCAGCTTGAAAGAACGTCTGCTTCTCAGATCAGTTATAGAAGGTACGTACCCAGAAGTCTTAGGCAAATTGTTGTCCAACACCTCTTGTGGGGTTAATTAGGGAATATCTTTTCATGTAGTTTTTTTCATATACTTTAACCCTGGCAACTGCTGAGAAGTAATGAAGATAACAGAGACCATGACAACAATCATTTGCAATTATTATCAGGTCTGTTATTAAGAGATAATTCTTTAGCCATTTATACATATGTCAAATGCCAATAAAGAGTTCTCTTTAATATCCATAGGCGCACGGGAGATTTTAGCAGTGGGGGCAAGATTTTACTTCGGCCCAAAAAATAAATTCTGTAATAAATAACTTCGTGGGTTGAAATCTCGTGGTGGGAAATACTATTTTTGCCCAGACAAAAAGTTTGAAATGCTGTGAAAATTAACATTTCTTCCCGGACAAAAAGTTGACCCTTTTTCAGTCATCGGGGGGGGGGGGGTGGGGGGGGGGTTGAAATGCCGTAAAAAATACCATTTTAGTTTTTAAACTATTTTCCCGGGTTTGCTTGCCCGAAAAAAACAAGACTTGCCTGAAATATCTGGGGAGGATTTGCCCCTCTGGACCCCCGCCTCGTACGCCTATGTTAATATCTGTCACACTCAAGAACTTGCATCCAGATCAGAGAATTCTCTATAAACTAAACAGAATTCAAAGACCCGGTCTTTGCTCAGGGCTCATTTGCAGACCCAACTTTCCGCTTAATTTGCATTACGGCTAAACGCATAATAACTACACATTCCCATTTCTTTTATTGATTAATGCCATGTTTAATTATGATTTATGAACACACCCTGCTTTCATTATTTAAATCACAATTTACTTGTTTGAAACATTCCCTATTTAAATTCAATATCCTTGATATATCCACTAAGGTCTAACAAAATCTTTCCATTTGATTTTTAATATCACATTCTGACATGCATAGGCCCCTGTGATGTTCGTAGGTCCTAGGCACATCGCCTACTTTGCCCAATAAATTATACGGTGCTGCATCTGCTACATTCATATCCAGATGTAAGATACTTCGTAGAAAATACTCCTGAAATTAATTTGCCTTCAAATTCTACAAACTGTCTTGTTTAGAGTTGAATGATATCAACATTCATGGTGAAATTGCGCGATACTATCAGTTTTCTCACAAGTCACGGTATATATTTAGGTATGGCAGGTTTACATTCTGCAGCAACTGTTTTAACAAAGACAGAAAAAAATGTTTATCCAATTTATTACCAGAGTTGGCATTGCTTCAAACTTTAAGAAAATACATTAATATTTGCAATAAAATATTTTTGCGTATTCTGTACATTTAAAGTCCATTCAAGTAAATAAGGCTAGATGAAAGCAAAAATAAAGCAAATATTTCCAAAAAGTAAATTTTTTATATTATATGCTGTTAAAAATCCATTTTTCTCAGTGGGTAACTAGTAGTAACCCATCCTGAGGCGACTCATTCATTGTGGAATGGCTTCAAAGAACTGCCTGAGTTCCTCCAGAGTTATGTGATCCGGATCTTGACCAATCTGCCTTGCCAGCTGCAAGAACAATGATTATCCACATCACATGCACCGTCAAAACGTAAAAACAAATCTAATATTGTCTACAAGATCCATCAACACAAATTCGCTTATCTTTTAGTGCATACATTTTCTTAATTACCAAGAATAAGAAACTCTGTAGATTAACTGATTAAATCCATCAATAATAATTATACTTAAATATTAATCTTTCAACAGCACATACAGTCATACACATTTGTTTTGCTAAACCATTTACGTGAATCTATGTACTTAGGTAATTTGTACCAACAGGTCCATTAAAAGTCCAAATTGATTCAAATAGTCATGGTAAACAAATTGTGTTTTCTATTAGCATCAAAGAATGGATAATTTCAACCTTAACATACCAATGCCCACTTAATTTTGCACTGATTTGATATGCATTCAGCTGATGTTTTCTAGCCTGAAAGTTTGCCGTGAGAACAAACTCATTGCAACAAATATATAAATTCTGATTGATTGGTTGAAATTTGTGGTAGCTGCTGTGCTGGATTATCCCCGACCCATTATAATAAGAGGTGACACATGGTAGACATTGTGATGAGACACTTTGATTGCAACATCGTCACGCATTTCATCAAATTTAAAAATATCTATGGCAAAACTGAAAACCAATATAAAATTTGCTATCAGCAAGCCAGACGAATTAATTACAGAACCTGTTAAACACTTTTTCTGTTGAAAAGATCATCGAATGCAATGAATCCTAGCGGCCACCATCATCATTTATGCTGGGGAAAGTGAAATTTCTATAAGGCTAATAAAGAAACCGTAAATAGGTTCAAAAAGTCTGCTATCTACAACCGAATTCCTAAAAAATCGATATTACAACCCTATACATAAGAGAGCAGTACATACACAGTCTATGATGTCATTGTCACAGGGAAGATGGTGTCTAAGGCAGATGTCTTGCAAGTTCTCACGGTTGACGCATCCAGCGTGGCCAAAATCAAAACCAAGAAAAATCTTATCCTTGCGATTGTTAGACGTGATGTCCAACTTCTTCAGCTGTGTCTTTACCTCTTCCACGAGCTTCTGCAAGTCTTCCGCACTGAATTCAACATAAAAACAACAATGCAGTCTGCATTTCAGTCTGCATCCACACACACACACGTACACACACACCTACACACACACTCACACACACACACATGTAAAACAATGGTGACGACACAGTGACAAATTATGCCTAATGCCTTTCATCACTGTGCTCCAAGTTCCAATACTGATGTGTCATTTTAAATTGACAATTATTCTTTCTCAATGTGATGAGACTTGTAAGGCATTGCAGCTGAATTACTACTGTTCTATTTTACTCTTAAGTCAAAAAGCCCTCACAGCCTGATGAATAATAATACAAGTAGACAAATAAGTAAGTGATCAACTGACTTTATTCCATCTTAACCAAGAAATTCAGACTCCAATTAAGAGTTCTGGTAGCTTATATTAAAATCTATCACAGACAATTGGCCTACACTGCATTTCACAGCGCACACAGTTTGCAGTGCACTACTTACTTTCCTGATCGTTTAACGCACACTGGTCCTCCTTTGATAGGCAACTGACGATTGGCAGTGTCATCGTATCCTGCAAGTTTGTCTCTGAGAGACTGCATTGTGCATGCTATGAACAAATAACAAAGCTATTTAAGCTTAACATTCCAACAATAGCTTCAAAGCTGTGCATTGTGCAATTGATTGATTGATTGATTGTGATTGTATGCGCACTTGTTATAGCGCCCCTTCAAGCTCTCTACTCAGAGGCGCTCCCGAATGCAGAGCAGACACTGCATCGGAGTTTCACGCCGAAGCGCTAAGCAATTGTGAGTGAAGGACTTGCCCAAGGTCCTTACACAAATACGCAGCGAGGTGGATTTGAACCTCGAACCGTCCGGCTTCAAGGCAACGACTCCACCACTACACCACCGCGCCCCACAATATAATGGCAACTTAAAACAATTCATATTGGAAGTGTTCTCAAAATCACTCTTGATGTTATGTGCTAGCAGAAACTTCTAAAAAAATTTAATAACATACTAAGCAAATATCTGAAGCACAACAAATATAGATGTCAGAACTGATGAAAAACAAATTGCTACCTCTCTGTCAAGTGTCAACCACACTGATAATTAACGGTTTATGGTTCTTAATACATTATCGACATTTATAATAGACAGCAATTTCCAAGTTTTTTATTTTGCAAATTATACCATGTTTAGAAACTCACTGACACACTTAAATAAGTATAAAATCAAGGACATGAGAGTAAAGAATTAAGCAGATAAGAAATGGGTCATGAAAAGTTCTTAAAATTGAGCAGAAAAGTGTTAAATTATGTAAAAGTATGGTTGTAAAACTTTGATAAAAAATTGCTGGCAGAAAACGAATAGTGCATTGGCGCAAATTGTAATTGTGCATCAGCTGTAGAAGAAATACTGAATTCAAATTCCACATGTCAAGATACTGAAAAATTCAGACTATTATAAGCGAAAAATGAAAACCTGGAATGAAATGCCAACTGTAAGTGAGAATGTCAAGCAGCAGTGGTATGACATTGGCATCCTTATCACATTTTACATACAAATGTTCTTTTCAGCTGGCATACAACCTCATCTTATCTTATCTTTCTACCACTATTTTGATACATTTTTTCTGTACGTGATGAAAAATTACTTTGCCTTTTATAATAAAAACTGTAGTTTTCTTGAAACTTTACTATCTAAATGTTTGAACAGGGTTGGAGTAAACTTATTAATCATCAGTAAAAAGCATATTTACAACAATACAGGAGACAGATTCTGAGATGTACCTGGCATTTGGTGACAGTGTCTCTCCAGATATTTCAGCACATAATAGTCGGCATTCGTGATGACAAAACGGTGCTTGAAGACCTCAATCACGGCTCCAATGTACAAATCCTGCGGCCCGTAGTATTCTGGTCGATCCAGTGGGGAGCCGGGCTTTGCCACACGAGTTGGTTCAAGGAATTTGCCACCAAGCACTCCGGAATTTCGAATTGGAGGCTCATAAATATTGATGGTATCATCACAAAGTTTATACGAAATGATGAAACGACGACATTTGTCGCCCGGTTTGGTCGAATCCTACAACAGTTAATAATAATCCAAATGACACAATCTGCATACATTTAAGCATATAATATATTTAATTATAAATTGCCACTGTAGAACCTTTGTGATAAATTAAAGTTTACAAATAATAAATATCCCAAAACTTATTGTTGTTGTGGTAAATGTTTCAATAAAATCTGCAAATTATTGAACACCATATATTGCTTGTTTAGCCTTACTGTACATTTTGGGTGCATTTAACTTTAAAAGTTTACAAATAATAAATCTCCCAAAAACTTATTGCTGTAGTGGTAAATACGTTTCAATAAAATCTGCAAGTTATTGAACACCATATATTGTTTAGCCTTTCTGTGCATAATAATCTAGCACTTGGCAAGCATGACGGACTGTGAACTGAGAGGATCAGAATTTCAATTCCTGACAGGGACAAAAATTTGTTCCAAGATTTTGGTTCCACATGTGCCCAACAGTTAACTCAGCTACAAAGATTACGGTACAATGACAATACAATGTGAGCGGCAAGGTCAGATGGTGAGAGAGAGAAAATTAGCCATATGCCCTGATTGGCCAAGGAAAGAAAATTAAATTCCTAACACTGCCTACCAATGCCCTAAGGCAGCTTAAACAGCCTAACACCCACAGCAGTTCTAACTTCTAAGGCAGCTTGAAGGACTGATTTCCTTCCACTTCTAAACTAATATTTAATAGGTCGACTGCTTTGTTACAGAAGGTACACAGTTAGGCACCACACACACAGTAAAAGCTCTCAAGACTTTAGGTGGTGATCAGCAATATGTTTATAATAACAATAATAATTAATAAATAGATTAATAAATATGTCCATTTAAAAGAATACTAGAGTTTACTTCGTGTGCCATCCAAGCAGATCAACAAAGACAGGCAATTCAACAACTTTTAAAGATTGCATATTCTTAGAGTAAAAACCTAAAATTAATAATGCACGTAATTGCATGGTAATAACCGTAAGCCATGGTAGCCCATCCAGAAGTCATTACTAGGTTTCAAAACTTAATGAATCTAAGCGACAATGAAAATCGTTTTTGAGCAGAAGATGCAGTGTGTTGTCTTCTTACCAGCATGGCTTCATAGCGCAACACTTTGCCTTGCTGGTCAAGCATTTTGATGTAATCCTTTCGTGGTGGTTCTGGGACTACTTTCCGACAGTTTTGCATTGAATCTTCCACAGAACCATGTGTGTTGTACGGTGGGTATTCCTGCAAAACATTCATACAAAACTAGATATTGAGACACAAAATCTCCAACAGAACCAATAAACAGTGACAGGCGACTTTCTATTAGCAGAATCTAAGAATAGGTTTTTCAGTGTGAAACGGTATCGGTAACGCAACTTTGAGCATTTTTGCCTTCAGTTAAGATGTAACAATGTGCAGATTAATTACTTGTACTCAGTTTCTTGTAAGTACACTACTGTTGCTTACTGATACAGGCTTTTCAGTTTGTGAATGAATAAAAAAAACTGATTCAAAACTCGAATAAATTATTGACTTCATTGACAAGGCATATAATATGCTACTGCGTAATAACACAACCATCTAAGACAATTGATCTGTTCTGCGAGGATAAGAATGACCTCTAGAATGACCTTTCTTATACAAATCACTACGCAATCTTAACCGGGAGTATTGCTGTCTCCTCTCGTTGTCTGAAGACTTATCTTTTTCGCAGGCTCTTCACACTGGGAGCACCTCCAATTGGGTAGTGCTGTGAGAGGTGCTTTATAGATCTGCAAATAAAATACAATACAATTTAGATGTTTGAGTTAAAAACAATCAAATCTCGGACTGATACCCTGACTGGAGGATCTGGTTGCTTTACAACAACATCCACTGGTGTAAAGTCTGTCATGCCAAAGTTCTTCCAGTAGAATGCCTTCGTGAAATTATCCACATCATAGATCAGGAATCGTCGGTTGTAGATGAGAACAGTTTTTCCGATTTTGAAGTCGATTGGTGAGAAGTACTCTTTGACCTCTTCGTCGGTTATTTCCATTGCACCGAGAGGAAAGGATGGCTCGATGTCGTAACGGTCTTTGGCGATTCGATGGCGGTAGATGAGGCAGGGAAACGGATCATAGCCATCGTTGATGATACGCACCTCACGAACTTCCATTGTATCATCACTTAGATAATACTGAAAAGAAGACAAAAGGATGCAATGGTATGTAATGTAATGCATCATCATGAAATCGTGACAACAAGTTAGTAAGAAGAGTTTTCGTTTTATTGGCCAGGTGATGCCATTCACATATAGGTCTTTTATAAGCTAACCGTTGACTACAGCCCAGGTACTTGAGGTTGCAGCGCGTCGTGTACTTTGCTCTTCGGCTAGGGGTGAGCTCCTGGTTCCACGGGCTCGCTAGGCTATTAAGCAGCGCCGTGCTTTCTCGGTCGTGGGGCCTACTGTCTGGAACGACCTCCCGGTTACGCTTCGCTCTCTACTTGTGGTCCATCCGGCTGAGTTCGACAAGTCTGTCAAGTCTTTTTTCTTTGTTTGTGGTTGGGCTGGGAGCGCCTCTGAGTAGTTTCTTGAAGGGGCGCTATATAAATGCTCTGAATGAATGAATGATTGAATGAAATAACAGGATACAGCTTAAACCCACGTAGTCAATAAAGTACTAGATTTGAGACTTACATGCACGATGAACTTTCTCATCTGACCAAACATCACATCACGATCGTCCCAGACACAGTAGAAGCGCAGGACCCTACGATCCATCTCAAGGAACTGTCGCAGCTTGTCAAAGTCCGAAGGTGTTTGCATCGTCTTCTTTGGCTCTCGGTTCTTTCGATCAATCATGTATGGATCGTCTGGACAGTCCTCCATTGCGTTGATCTCAATGCCCTGGCTCTCCAGCCAGTCCTGAATCATTGCATCATTAAATCATTGCATCACTAAATCATTACATCATTAAATCATTACATCATTAAATCATTACATCATTAAATCATTTCATCATTAAATCATTACATCATTAAATCATTACATCATTAAATCATTACTTCATTTCATCATTAAATCCAGGGCTTAAAGTGTGCCAGGACGGTCATGGACGGCGTCCTGGCACTTATTTTCGAGGCAGGACACCGTCCTATGACTTATTTGGCCAGTCGTCCATGACTGCATGGACGGCGTCCATGCAGTTACGGACGGCCGGCCATGACTGCATGGACGACCATCCATGCAGTATACGGACGGCCGAACATTACTGAATGGACGACCGACCAGACACCCATGACTGCATGGACGACCGTAATTATATACATGTACATAAAACATGTAGCTATTAATTTAACCTATATAGGCCTATGTAGGCTCACATTAACAGAATTTGCTGTAAAGCCCGGTAATCCACGTTTGCTCTGCGTGTGCTTTGGGTGACAACGTTTGTTTGACGTTGTTAGAGCTACTCGCAAAGGGGCTGTGACGCCGTCCATATATGACGTCACACAATTTTGGGCGATTTTTTATTGTTATCCTGATAGCTTGCGACACTGAAAAACGACTTATTCTTGAAGTTTTAGCGACTTTATTGTTCACAAATAGCTGGCAAACAAGAGACTAAAAATGGCTCCATTTCAGGTCGACACAGCCAAAAATGCGCTGGTCGCTGGAGCTCCGCCCCAGACCTACGACGCTCCCTCAGACCCCCTAGTCGGGACGGGCTTCGTGCCTTCGGCACTCCTAACTTTGCGCCTTCGGCGCCGCCACTGACGACCAATTAAGTCTCCCCATACAATACAGTGTCCTTTCACTACTTATTGGTAGACTGGTCCAAGTGGCAAAGACGGTGAAACATCATAAAAATTGCATAAAGCCTTGCTCAAATTTTAAAAAATGCAGCCAGAGTTCCAGTAAATGTCCAAACATTATGAACATTACGGTACTTTATTTGGGCACGACACATCTAACAATGGCTCCAAAGTCCAAATAAAAATCAAGTGGTCAAAAAAGAACTAAGAGCTGCTGCATGGCCTTTGGTAAAATCTGGACTCTACAGTGTATACAATATGAAGAATAGCCTAAAGCAATTTTTCATTATGCTACTTTACCCAGAAATATGACAACCTGTCACTGCGGTTTTCATCATTGATGAAGATAAATCTATGTGTAATTGTCATGTGGCATATCAGTTTGAATTCTCAATTTTGCAGCAAAAGGTTACCAGCGCATTTCAAACATCCGCCAGACAATTGATCTTCCTTTGGTCGCCACTAACTGCAGCTATTTATTCAACAATGTGGCCACTTCTGAGACACTCCAGGGATTCCAGCCTACCGAAAATGTCTTCATTCTGCATTTGCACAGACCACAGTGATCTCTCTGGCATCATTCTCTCAAATGTATGCCACTAAAAGGCCATCTTGAGGATCTAAAGTCTCTTAATTACGTGTCCTGGATAAAAGACATGGGCTTTGATTGTATGACTAAGTTATTCTGTTAGATGAGAATCATCAAAAACACAGCAACCTAGCAAATAGACCTTTTTTATATGTCACACAGCAAGGAATAGTCAAAGAATTGTCTTTTTTCACGTAATGCACTGACTCAACTCTCCATGCAGAGGTAAAAGACTTGCATGTTCATTGTTCACATCTTATCTATGGCTCTATGCGATCTCTGTCGCCCAATCTCTGACATTGAAGCGAGTCGGGCACTTCGCTCTGCTACATGAAGAGGCAACTCCTAGTTCCATGGGCTTGTTCATCTGCAAGACAATGCTGGGCTTTCTCGATTGTAGGTCGTCCATCTGGAATGACCTCCCTTCAAAGCTTCATTTATTACATCTGATGACCAGTCACACTTGTTTCATAAATCTCTCAAGTCTTTTTCTTTTTCTTTTGCTGTGGCTGGGTTGGGAGCGCCTCTGAGTAGTTTTCTTGAAGGGGCGCTATATAAAACCTTCGAATCAATGAAATGAATGAATGAATGCTAGTAATTAGTAGTGATGCCATGCTGAACTCAGGATTGCCAACCTAGCTTACAATAAACCAGCTCAACACAAAACCTTTGCTGCATTAAAAGTAATCAGCTTTTAAGTACCCTGCTCCACTTGTCACAGTCATAGATATGGAAGATTTTGCCATAGATGGTAATGTTGGTTCCATTGTTCATTTCTTTCCATGTCCAGTGATCTCCGACATCATTCTTAGGGATTCTTTGTCGTCTTATTATTATACCTTTAACAAACAAAAGATAGCAGACACCATTGTTAGCCTTTAAGTCTACAATTCTTTAAATAACCTTATAAAAGCATTGCTATAGATGTTAACTGAGCTAATCTTGTGCATAATGTGCAATGTCTTTAATGTTATGACATTTACAGCTCTGGTATCACACTGGTTACTGGCATCATTTCTTAAAGTACCTCTGAGAACTCATAATAATTAGAAAATTCAGGTCTTAAGAAACTCTATTCATAAAACAATTTTAGCTGTCTCTTATTTAACACCTGTGATAACAATTGGCACTGTAATGCACCCGTAAACTAGCACATCATGGGCCATCGCTGCAGGTTTGGTCTGCAATCTTGTAATAATGATTCAGGCAAATTGAAACTGACTAAATAATAAAATTCTCAATCAAGAAATCAGCAAAGTTTAAATTTGCAATAATTACCTATGCGTTCACATAATGTAGGAAAGACATTTCTTCTAAACAATACAGAAAATCAAGCGCAACAAAGAGTCAATTATACATAGATAATAATATGCTTGAAGATCTGCAAGTCATGTCAGAGAAGAGGACAGAAGGACCTCAACTATATTTCTGTGGCATGTCAAGTTTCTACCTGTTATTTATACAGGTAGGCCTTTGGCATGTCAATCATCGTCAAATTCAATATGACCTGGGACATGGGTCTCAAAATTTGGAAATGATCCAGGCCTCTCACAGTCTGTTGTTATAAATTAGATGGTTTGCAGAAGTCTATTCGAGCTGTTTAGTATAAACTATTTCAGTGTTGTCAAAGAGCCGCCCCTCAGGCCATTTCTGGTCTGACGACCATGCATTTCTTGCTCATGGGGCCTTGCCTACAGACTACATTTCGAGAATAAAAGATAAATGTTTAAAAATTTTAAGGCTCAATGAGTTTTGTGTGATGTATATGACTGATAATAAAGACCAGAATTAACCTTTTAAAGCCTAATTTGACTGTTTGTATGCTTAAAAGATTCTTTATTTAAAATTTAGTTTGCAACAAATTTCTGGAAAAGGGTTGCTTATCAATCCCCTTCCCACATCCCAAACCCCCATTGTGGATAGGCACCTTCTGTGCCCCAGCCTGCCACATGCTCTGAAATATTGCCAACTGTCAATCCCACAGTCACTCTACACAGTAAGTCTATTTAAATCAATTTTATGATGCACCCATGGATTTGAATCCATGAATTCAGGCATTACCGGAATCACTGCTTATAGAACTGCTAGCAATAGATACCATGCTTATATTGTTTATAATCTGTAGTGTCTATGTGTGTGCTTAGGTGTACATGCGGGTGTGCATGCATGCGGGTGTTCGAGAGTGTGTGTGTATGTGTGTGTGTATCAGTCAATCTTCCTTGGTCATAGGAGTTGCAGCAGATATGTTCATATACATCACGCTGTAGCTAGCAACAGATATCATCTTCGAATAAAATATCTTTGGTTATATTATGGTATGCTCCAGACATCATGTTCCCAGCTCTTTACACTCCAGCTTCCTCATGATGTAGTGCGGAATTGACATTCAGTTTCAGAAAAGCTGAAATATAATACCATAGGTATTTATGGTATGCAGTGCTTCCCCCCCCCTCTGAACGGTCTGATAAGCTCTTCTTATTTAAGATACCAGCCAAGCATCTTATACACAGATGATGATGATAACAACAACACTGCGTACCTGTTGAACTTGAAGCAGAAAAGCAGTTGCTTGAGCTAGCCTGAGAGGCAGTCATGGGTATAAAGTGTTAGCGACTTCACTTTCTTAGCCTCAGCATATAGGTGGAGGGTGTCAGCCCCCTCCATTGCCATTTCATATTCCCACTGACACGTATGGTCAGAGTACTCATCATAATTCAGTTGTCTAGGGACACAGATGTAGCAACAACTCATTCTGCCCCTTTGGGGATTTGAACTTCTACGTATTGACTGACTGACTAGCACGTTAATCAATACATTACAACTTACACCGCGTTGAAATTGATGGTCTTATAAGCAATAGTGGAATCCTGGAATGCAGAGCTACAAACTGCTCAAATTCAACAATAACTTACAAACTGGTAGCATGGTTATCTCACCATCTTTATCATCATCATTATTATCATCATCATCACTACCACCACTACCACCACCACCACCACCACCACCACCACCACCACCACCACCACCACCACCACCACCAATGGTCCACCATCATCATCACCAACACCACCACCACCATCATCATTATCATCATCACCGTTCCTGACGCTGCTAGTGGCAGCGTCTATAAACAAATGACCTCATTGTCCTTGGTCATTAGTCAAATCCATTCATCCAGTTACTGTGCACGATTCTCTAATGTGGCAGAATTCCAATAAAGGGATCATCACTAAGTCCCAACTCCCAAGCAAAACCGCAAAGCCTGAAAACTGGTTAATCCCCCAATTCCACTGGCATGGAAGAAAGATAAGGAAAGGGTTCAACTGTCAAATGCACAAAACTTGTGAATCAATCAAATGACTAGACTCCCCACAACAGACAGACACCCTGAGCTCACAGATTCTGTTATTTCTCAATATTGGCTGCATTAATGCTGCACAGTTCATGCGTTTCATCTATAGGTCTCATGGGTTTATCACACATTCCTTGTGTTTCAACACTGCTGACTTTTCCCATCACACTGATGAGTAATGTTTGCCAAGAGCAGCCACCATTGTAGCCAGAAATCACACATGCATAATATTATTGAAAATAATGGAAGTCACAGCAGCTAGAGAGCAATGCACATGGCCATTCATTGTAATCAGACAAAGTGTTTGCTTCCACACCACAAAAAGCTCTTTTGGCTTGACAACTTCTGCTCAGCAAGATGGTAACACTATAATATTCAGACCACAAAAAATGCAGTTCAGAGAATAACAAAGACCTTGATTGATGCCACTGTTATCGACCCTTGGCTCCAGGACAGCAATGGAATCGTCCTCCAAATAGTAGAAGATGTGGACATGACGGACACGGTAATGCTCAGCGGGTGACTCATGCACCGTCTGCTTAAACCACGCATAGAATCGAAGGACCTGAAACCATACAATACAATATGATTAGTCATTTATACCACGCTTTAACAAAAACAAGTCTTGCACAAGAACACGCTTCAATACAAATCTAGTTCTAATGCAATGAAAACAAATGAGTTTTTAACTTTGATTTAAACTCTGCAATACCAGACTTATTCTATTCAACGCACTTGCAGCAACATGTTTTAAATACAAAGTCAACCACATAATATATTTTTAAAAATGGTTGAATGAAAGCAGTGGCAATCGTGCCTAGCACTACTCTATAGAAGAAATTGCCAATGTTTTCACAGCAAACGAACATCAGAAATTCCTACATATACATAGGCCTCATTATAATTATCATAACACACAGGGCATATAAACCGATGTTTTTTTCTTGCACCACAGACGAAGAACACTTGTCGCAATATCAGAAAAAAGAGATGAAACATGAAAGTACATCGCTTCCAGATAAATAAACACTTGAGCGTAAGCATAAAGCATCCATAAACACAAAGATCTTATACGTATGCTCAGCATGGCTTTGCAGAAACAACCAGTACACCACATCTGACTTAAAGTTAGTATGCATGTGTGTGTGTATGCATGTATGTATGTATGTATGTATGTATGTATGTATGTATGTATGTATGTATGTATGTATGTATATATGTACCTGGTATGTATGACATTGTATGTACATACCCGGTATGTGTATGTAAACATTGCACATGCATGTATGTAATGCATTTGAGCATTTTTGGGGCGCGGTGGTCTAGTGGTGGCGTCGTTGCCTTGAAGCCGGAAGGTTCGAGGTTCGAATCCACCTCCCCGCGTAAGGACCTTGGGCAAGTCCTTCACTTACAATTGCTCAGCACTTCGGCGTGAAACTTCGATGTAGTGTCCACTCTGCATCGGGAGCGCCTCTGAGTAGAGAGAGCTTGAAGGGGCGCTATAACAAGTGCACAAACAAACAAAGCCTCTTGAAGGGGTGCTGTATAAATTTCTGGAATGAATGAATGAATATACATAATATACAACTATATATACATATAATTATTATATAATGTATAATTAATTATATATATTCAAATCTAATACTTGACTGTCAGTGGTCAAACATGGAAACTGCAGAATACTAAAGAGTCATTGCTTGCACTTCAGCCTATTGATCCAATTGTATTTATCATAATAAAACATCTATTGTATTGTATTGTATTCGTTTATTCATATTACCGGTAACACTGGCAAAGTACAACAAGTTACAAAGTTACCGATCATTGGCATCCCAAAATCTGTCTAAATCTTCATCTGCATAAGCAACACTCTGCATTTGTTACCTGCTTCTCAATGCATTGAGAATTAAGACTCCTCAAAAGTACAGTTCATCCCAGTGAATGAATTAATGCAGGAAGTGAGAAACAAATGAAGAATTCTTAAGAAGAGCCTGTTAAGTTCAGTCAAATCACATGTACAAGGAAGAAGTGTCATAGTTTAAATCAACTTAAAAAATTGGATACTTAAATTCATTTTACACAACAAGCAACAACTACCTTTTTGTCCCATGCCACATGAGCTGGTATAAAATCTTCCGGAGGAGCTTGCTTGGCTTGTCCATAGGTCAAGGTTGGCTTGAAGTTAGCAAGTGCTTCAAGTTCTCTCTCAGACAGATTGTTGAATGGAAGAGGCATTCCACCAACAGTAACTTCCGGTCGCCTCCGGATACGATAGCCATTCTTATAGTCTAAGCTGTGGCTAACATGGAACTTGGTTTTCTACAATTTATTAGAGTCAACAGAATATAGGTGACAGATGAATTTTTACTTGAAAGTGAAACAGGAGTAATAATTATACTTCACAACAGTATCATTTAACTTTCGGTATGTACATCATCATCAGTGGCATGATTCCTTGGCAATCATCTAGTAGAAGTTAGGAGAATTACGCTTATGTTCTATATTGGGAAGCTATTGCCTTGGTCTCGGTCTCAATTTTGTGGTCATGTCTTTGTTTTTGGAAACTGTCTAGAAGCAAGTCGCATTCTTTAGAAACAATCTTGATAAGCCATACACACATAAACGTCCGTCGTGGCTTCTTGCACTCCAAAATGCCCTGTTCCATTGCTCCAAAAGCAACTCGTAAAGCGGAAGTTCTGTTTGTGTCCTCATTATAATTGTTTGTGACTTTGGCAACCATAACATAACTCGTGGGTATGGTTTGTTTACGGAAAATCAACCATTCTCTAAATGAAATAATTATGTCTCAAATTAATTACCTTGATTTATTAAATATTGGTATCAAATAGTATTGATGTGAAACTAGATCGCTTGCCACAACTTAAGACTAATCGAAGCTTTTATATCTCCAACGATAGGCCTACAATACTAAAAGCAAGAAAACTGTAAACAACAGGGTTTTAGAACTGTGCTTGCCCAAGAAGATCATTTCAAGTTTTATTCCAAAACGAAAAGTTCCCAACTTGAACTCAAATCAACGCTTCTCAATCATGACATCTTTCAAGTGTCAACTAGGTCTATGTCTAGGTTATAACCGCGTATTTTAATCTAGTTTGAACTATCTATCCAGTATAAACTTACAGTAGGATCTTGAAAAGTATTTCCCGGTAAAAATGGAAGCCCCTCCATACTCTAAGAAATAAAACTTTTCGATACTCGACTATAATTAAATTTTTAAACACTCCTTTGAACAGATTGAACGTTAGCAGACTACGTCTTGCTAATAATATAGTGATCTTTAGCAAGATCTTTAATTAGCGATTACACGTTTTATGGCAAACCGTTGACATCAAAATTTGTACCTTCGTCGTCGTCGTCGTCGTTGTCGTCATCATCAATATGAAATCACCATGCAGCAGCATCATCTTGTAATAATTATATAGAGTGGCCATTCGTGTCGTGTTTCATTAGGCCTATTCTGTTCCTATTATTGTCTCAGAGGCAGGATGAAGTAGGCTAAATAGCATTGATCGTTGTCTACCCGAACGTGTCTGCTTTAGGCTATTCATTAATAATTTAAAATATTCATTAATATAATTTTCAGTGGCGGCGCCAGGTTTTCCGTTTTTTGGCTGAATCCTCGCGGAGGAATTTTTTAGTCATTTGGTTGAAATCTCATGGATGTATTCCATTTGTTAGCTAAACATTAAAATATTTCATTTTTTCATGTAAAAAGCCGGGATGGCCTTTTAGGGGGCTTAACCCCTAGCCCCTCTGGCATCGGTGCTAATAATTTTTCTTCCTTATGTAGGCCTATTCGTAGCGCTTCACCAAATTACACCAATGCACATTTTTGGATAGCATTACTTTTCTCTTAACAGTCCTCATGAAAAGAGTCGTGTTGCTAACGTGCTGCAGCAAAGAAGCTGTATTAGGCCTAACTTTCATTCACTGCTGCTGCTGCTGCTGCTGCTGCCGCCGCCGCTGCCGCCGCCACCGCTACGGAAACTCATCTTAGCCACACAGTACACGCTCTCACCTGCGCCACGGTATCTCAGGATTGTCGCCATTAACAACTTTCGCCATAGCGCCAAGCTGTCTCCTCGACTTGACCAGTTGACATCCTCAAATTCTTATCCAGCATTAGATATTTACATTGCCTACATACGATTGCAAATCACATGCACACAACCATTTGTAGTCCAATTAAGTTCCTCATTAATCATTACAGCAAAGCGACGCCCACTGCAGTTGACAATTAGCCTAAATGACAACAGAAAGCAGTTTCTGTGAACAAACTCATTCGTCAAAATAGACCGAGTAGGCCTAGGCTAAGTAACCGCAATATCTTTGATAACGGTAGACCTACTCTCAGAGTCTCAGTTGGAAAAAAGCCAACATGATTCGTCTATAACTCTTTATCAGAGTCATGAAGCTGTCCATTTTAGTTGATGACATATTTTTAAAATAATTTATTTTATAGCCTGGTTTTTTTATATTGTTGTTGCTGTTGGCCTATCTACTCAATAAAACGCTTCCTGCAGCAAAAGCTACGCCGGTCAAACAGTAGTCAGAAGGAACACAGTAGGCCTAGTGTGTGCACCACCAGAAGTTCATACCAAGTTGCAGGGTCACCCACAGAGAACGTAGGATGCTGTCTGATATCAGTCCGGGAATGGGGACACGGAGTTCGACCCGCACAGCTAAGCGAATGGAGATGCGTCGCTGAACGGTCACCGAGGGAGGGGCAGTTTCTTTGCCAACTAGGCCTACTCAATTGCCACACAGCCACTCGCTTTTCATCAAGCCTTTCCTTTCTAGTTCTACAGCTACAGCTACTTTTCACTCAAGTTTTGTAACTGTTATCTAGCTTATAATTATTATTATCTGCAGGCATTAAATTAAAATTTACCAGCCATTTTGAATAATTAAAACCTCCAACAGTTCACAACTCAGCAGGGGTCTGTTGATCTTGGTCTTCTGTCAGACACTTTTCCCTTAAATTTAACTTCATATGCAGACCAGAGCTTTCTAAACTGTAAATTACAATTCTATCGATTTCTCTCAGATGCAGCCTATGTCTGCCATTCATTCATTTAATTTAAGAGATTTATATAGCGCCCCCTCAAGACCCCTACACAGAAGTGCTCCTGATTCAACCCCGGCTAAAGAGAAAAGTCTTTAAAGTGCATGCCAGTTTGATATTGTTTCAACTTTCAAGGAATTATATTAAATAATTATTATTACTGTAGCCTACATTACATAACATCATAAAAGCTGAATGGTTTGAATTTTAATATAGCAGACTATTTTGTCTACAATGTATCATCATGATAGCTCCATATGTTAAACTCGATGCGAGATTTCGTCTGTTTTCAAAGATTTTTGTTTATCTAATGCCATCTTATTTGTTTCTATAGTATCAAGGAAGATTCCATCCATAAATTCCACATCCTTTGATGCGTCGTAGGCCTATCTTTCTTCATTCCTCTGTTTATGTTATCATGAATTTTTATTGCCAGTCCTGTAACAGGCACAGGTCTACAGAATATCTATCAAATGGCCTCCCTGCGGCTCTCTTTTCTCTTCCCCATGACTCTGCTGGCTCTTTCTACCGTTTTCTCAAGACCTTTCTTTTTGACCAGACCTTGGCTGGGAGTGCCATATAAATTTATGTGATTGATTGATTGATTGATACTAGTATAAAATAATATTGTGTATAATACTCAATTCCAAACAGGGCTTAAAGCCTTAAAGTGTGGCAGGACGGTCATGGATGGCGTCCTGGCACTTACTTTCAAATCTCTATGCTGTCCTGCCACTTATTTGGTCAGCACACCTGAAAATGTAAGGGGCACTGGCACTTCTTTTGGAAAGGTAAATATATATGTAAATATATATACACTGTGAGGCATAAAAAACAAAGCCACTGGAAAAATTGTTATAAATTTAACAATGTTCAAGCAATGTCAATGAAATTCAGGAAACTTATAGCCAAATAGCAGGCAATGTGAACAGATTTTCAGTTTGTACTCAAACTGTCCGCCTTTAGCTTCTACGCATGCGCGAAGTCGTTTGCGCCATTCACGCACCGCCGAGTCAATAATTCACTGGTCAAGATCGTTCCAAGCTTGCATAATTCTCTTACGAAGATCTTCAACATCACGAACTGTTGTTTTGTACACCATATCCTGCTTCTCGTAGCAAAACTCAAAATGATCGTCTGTATGTAGCAGTTGGAACTCGAAAGAGAGATATTGCAGCCGACCGCCTTTTATGCACACGTTCGACGTTTAGCAAATCGCTGACGGAGCCAGTCGGCGTTTCTTCTCTGGGGCGCATGTCGATTCACTTAGTTAAACCGGGGGTAAAAATCAACGGCCAACACTACAGAGATGTTTTACCCATGGAATGCCTTCTACTTGAAATCCGAGAGCTCTGAATTTTACATTTTCCAGCAAGGGGCTACTCTAGCGCACAGAACACGATAAACGGTTGCACTTCTGATGAATGAAACTCCTGGCTTCGTAACTCCTACACTAGGGCCCCCTAACAGCCCAAATCTGAATCCTTTCGATTATAAAATATGGGGAAGCATGCAAGAAATGGTGAACAAAACAAAGGTACGTGATGTTGAAGATCTTTGTAAGCGAAACGTGAAAGCTTGGAATGATCTTGAACAGCAAATTTATTGACTAGGGGGTGCGTGAATGGCACAAGCGACTTCGCGCATGCGTAGAAGCTAAAGGTGGACAGTTTAAGTACAAACTGATAATCTTTTTACATTGCCTGCTATTTAGCTATAATTTCCCCAAATTTCATTGACATTGCTTGAATATTGTTAAAATCATAGCAATTTTTCTAGTGGCTTTGTTTTTTATGCCTCACAGTGTATATACTAGTATAAAATAATATTGCTGTATATACTCAATTCCAAACAGGGCTTAAAGTGTGGCAAGACGGTCATGAAGGGGGTCCTGGCACTTATTTTCAAATCTCTATGCCGTTCTGCCACTTATTTGGCCAGCACACCTAAAAATGTAAGGGGCGTTCTGGCACATCTTTTGGAAAGGTAAGGGGCGTCCAGGCACTTTTTCTACACTTTTAGCACTGATTCCAAACAATGATATTGTAAAGTAAATCTAGAAAACATTTCTCACTGTCCATACGAGGGACATCAGCTTATCATCCAGCATTGATCAGCCTCTAGTATTATGAAGGTAAGCAATAAAGAAACTAAGTCATCCACAATTGGTGCTGGTCTTACAGTATATATTGAACACAAGTTAGTCATACAATAACAAAACAGTAAAAAGGCTGCTGTAGTAAATTTTGACACATTGCAATCACAGGTTTCTTCTTATCGACAACAAAGTCGATACACGTTCTATACACAAAGACCAAGTATTGCAAGAACTCTGCCAAAATTAGTACAATACCTCAGACGACAGAGTTCAATCAATCAATCAAACAAACAATCACCATGGTTACTATATAACTGCATAGACAGACTTTCAGCAGCCTCCAAGAAGCCTTGTTGCACACAAAAACACACAAGAGAAACCGCTGCAAAATAACCGCATATATAGGTTTCCTAGCAAACCAACACATGCAACACCTTGCCTTGCATTAGACACAAGGTGAAAGACATGCTTAAGAATAACGAAATCTCAACAAATCAGTCAGCAGCTGAACGCATTACCTATGCTATAAGCACAAACACATTTGAATCTTCAGAAACTCCCAGAAAATGGTAGGGTGAGACCAATCAAATTTATGCTATATTCCCAAGTTAGAAAAAACTCGTCAGGTTATCACAGATTCACACCTATACATATTGAAAAATTTCCCAGTTTTTCTATTTACTGGTATAACAATTACTTTATTGCTCAAATATCAGCTGTTGGAGAGAGTAAGTCATATGATCAGTAAGTGCATTTAACGATAGCAATTTATAACTTTACAAATATATTTACAGTATTAAACTGCTGCTATTATACCCAATAAAACAACCAGAGTCTGTGTTCATTTCAAAGTAGATTTCAAGACAGCAGTCAAGTCTTCATTGTAGTAGCGCCTAATGCACTGCACGAGAGAGGTATCTAGTAAAACATAATTTCTAAAGCACACAAAATCTTTGAACACTTCCACATCTGCATTAACAGCAAAACATGCACTTCTAGTCAGCCTGAACTAAACAACTTTACATAAGGTTTTCTGCAGGTCATTAACCCTCCATAGTCTGTCCTCCTCCGAGTTCAACAATTAATTAACCTTCTGAACTTCTCGAATAGGTGCTACACAGTTTCACACAAGTTTCTGGTTATTTCTCAGTTCACGGAACTCCTGGCTTAGCTGAAACGACAAAGCTCAATCCTCGCTACAGCATGAAAGCGCATCAAAATATCGAAAATCTTCGCCGCTGCAGATTGATTCGAGTTAGGCCCCACTGTTTTAACGTGGCACAGAGTCGTTCTGGTATGGTGTCAACGTGGTGACGAGACAGTTCGTCTTTCTTGTCCTCGTTGTCTATCGCTGTTTCCATCATTTCCCGATACAGTTGGCAGTTACACGTGTACTTGTACTGGCGTATTTCCGTGTAGAGTGCAAGCAGCTGATTTGCGATCGTTTCATCAGATTTCTTTATCTGAAACTGAATAAAAGTCATCATCATCAACTTCTGTAATGATATGAAAAAGAAAACTACAGGCTGTACAAGTGTACATCAAACAACTTAACAATACACTATAATATCGGGAATGTCACTGGAAACTTTCAAATAAAGCTCAATATTAATCTTTGATATCCTGCTAACATACAGTGATTGTACAGCACCTTTCCTCTAATGGTGTTGCTGCAGGGGCGGATCCAGGGGGGGCCAATCCGGCCATGCCCCCCCATTTAGAAATGCCAAAAAAAGGTCAACTTTTTTGGTGGATGAAATGGTATGATTTTCCCAAAATTTGGCCGGATGACTAAAAAAAAGGTCATCAACTTTTTTGGCGGATGCGCTTTTTTTTTCCCAGACCCAAGGTGTGAAGAATTTTTTGGCCCCCCCCCCCCGTCCAAAGTTTCTGTATCCGCCCTTGGTGTTGCATACATAATTTCTGTTACCTAGCCATGATCCACTATTAAATGTTCAAACTATCCAGAGATTATATAATGACATTGTAATTGCAAACTCGGAAGTTCTACAGCGCACCCACAAAAGCTAAGTCGCTGTAACCAGGCGCTCAATCAAAACAAAGTTGATAGGCAGGGAGTCAAGATCCGAAGAGTAAGGCGAAGAGTTAGACAGATGGCTAGGGTGGATAATGTTTAGAGTTAAAACAGTGTGGGAGAATGGGGAAAGTAGAAGGATCAGGATAGGATCTGTGAAAAATCAATATTTTCAATTTCGAGTGAAATACTTGTGGGGTGTGGGGGCATCTAGACATTCAGAACAGCTAATACTTGTAAGATTCTTGCAAAGTAAGTTTCGCCAATGACAGTAACATTGAAGCACTGGATTAAAAGTAACTGCCAGACATTGAAAAAGACAGACGGTTTATTTTTTTTAAATCTTCAGCTACTCAGGCTAGGCCACACACGTCAGTTTGATAAAAGCAAACTCTGCATCTCATTGGGTCCAATGTTTTGTAAGTCAACAGAAGATAATGGTAGTTTGCTGCAGCGCTCAGTTGGCTGTACTTGGATCATATTCTGGTTTGCTTCAAATTCCACAACACGTCTGACCCAGCTCGAGGTTGTAGATAGATATGAAGAAGCCTCAGTATCTGTCACTGTGAGATTATAAATAAAGCTATGACCTAAGTGCAACGGAATCAGCAGGAAGCCATCGAGGAATTTTCCGTCAGTTTTAGAAAGATCAGATAGATTCTTTATTGCAAAGAGGCCTTTACAAGTAACCTACATACAGACTGGTCAACATATGCAAGACATCGCATCGTACCATATCGTATCTGGACATTTGTAAAGCACCTCTCGCAGCATGAACTATTCTCAGTGCAGAAACCCCGTGGAAAGAGAAAATGAGAAATGTCTTCAGGCAACGAGTATAGATGAAGAGGAGACCCCAGACATAAGCTTAAATGGCAGGGTAGTGGGAAGGTCATTCCAAGCAGAAAGGCACAACAGAACAGCATATAATTATACGCCTGATGTTGAGCCAGAACAGTTCTAGTCCCAGACATGTTGGGCAACTACCCAGAACACCCACCAAGCCCAAGTAGCCTAACTGGAAATGGAAAGTGTATGCAAACCGTGGGACTTGTGGATTGATCCACTCATGCTCACCACAAGGTGAGGGAGGGCAGCAATAATTCATCTAGCCTTATCATCCAAGTTCAAGACATTTCACCAATCAGCTGTATGTTGTATTTGAGCTGCTTTAATTCTGGCCTGGTGAGAAGCATTGGTTTATGAGGTACCTTGGTATTTTAGGATTGCTCATACCAGAAAGTCTACTTGTTTGTTTGTTTGTATGTGTACTTATTATAGCGCTCCTTCAAGCTTCTCTACTCAGAGGCGCTCCCAACCGCAGTGTGGACACTGAATTGGAGTTTCACACCAATGCGCTGAGCAATTGCGAGTGAAGGACTTGCCCAAGGTCCCTACGTGGTGACTTGAGGTGGATTCGAACCAGTAAACCTTCCGACTGCAAGGCAACGAACATACCCACTACACCACTGCATGCATAAAATAGTTTTAGCAACAGATGCATTTTCAGTTATACTTTAATAGCAATACATGAGTGACTTTAAAATCTGCTGATAACTGTCATGTTTTATTTTTTATTTATATTTATTTTTTATCAAATAATGTAATCGTTCTATGCAGTGTAATGCACGTATGCTGCTCACATGCAAGTAAAGGTGACTTACTTACTTATTTAATTACCTACTTACTTACCTATTTACTTACTCACTTACCTACTTACTAACTTACTAACCTACCCACCTACCTACTAACTTACCTACTTACTCACCTACTTACTTACTTACCTACTTACTTCATTGCACTCTTTGTATAACAAACGCTCTAAGCAAAGATACAAATATAGCATCAGTGTTGATTTGCACATTTTGGACCAACATCACCGAGAGACTTCTTCCCTCAGCAGTGGTTATTTAATGCAAGACTATCCTGTGTTTAGTATATAACATAAGTTATGCCAAACACAGAATACCTGCACACAGACATGATCGTTTGGTGGTGTCTATCTGCATCAGAAAACTACATCTATTACTATCAGTATTCTCAAAAGCTGAACATGATTTTAACAAAAGGCAACCACTGGTGCTGACAAATTGTGAATAATTGGTCAAGGTCCCTAGACAGTAAGTGCTTCAGAGGAGGCTGAAGCCGACAGACACTCTCCACAATACAAAGCGAGAGCTGTAAACAATGGACTGCCTCATCCCACATGCATCATATACACAGATATCCAGTCTGTTCATGGCTAATTTTAGCCTCATAAATGTGAGGCACAGACAGACGCAACCCAAAGAGAAGTTTTTGCACTCAAGTATAAACCAAAGAATACTATGACCAGGAAATCATAAAATAATTTTTCTAATGGATATCATCTTTCCATTTCGTTTCAATTTTTTTTAATCAATTTTTGACAGTAAACAACAGAATTGACATTGCTTTTATCAGTTACTTCAACATCTGCAGTGATGCCAAACACTATGGCAAGTCAAGATTAGTGTGCTGTAACTACCACGTCCCACACGCATCTCGGTAAAAAACCTTTGCTCTGGTCGTCGCCCTGCCAGAATTTTTGCCCAGAATTTGTTCGGGCAGTCTTCTGACTGTTCCAGAATTTATTGATTTTATAATGCTCACCAAGTTCACTGATATGTAACAATTTACTTTACAAATGTCAAAAAGTGTTCAGTTTTAAGGATTCATTCATCTGACTCGGCCAGTCAACCATATCAGTGCATGGGGCAAATTTATGACAAGTGCGGTAGCCGCATAGCGCGAGATTGTATGGTCACCAATTAGGCACATGCTACCACACTGGCCGTAAATCACCCGTTGCTGTGGTTACTTGCATGACTGCTCTGACAAAAAAGTCTGGCACCACTACTGTTCAACAGTAATTAATTCTGATGTACGTGAACATCTTGCTGCAATGTCAGGACCTACACTAACACAAAATGGCTTGCAGCAATATTTGCCGGGCCATTATTCATTCCCAAACCACAATCAATTATCACCAATTACCGGTAACCCAGACTTTGTAAAGTAGTAACAAAAACTGCCTCTGATTTCGAACTTTGGTGTTGGGATATGTGACCAGCCATAAAGTTTCAAAAAATTGTTATTCATGCTTTGTTAACAGTCAACCACACATTTAGGACCATATAGTAGTCATTGACATGAATGTAAATCTTCATCTGCTAAGATAATTAACACTTCAACTACGAGTGTGTACTAAACGTGACTGGAACACCAATACAGCTTGTCGTTAAAGTGTTAAAATTATTCTTAGCGCTATTTCTGTTACACTTATTTTGACACTAATAAGAACACTTAACATATGCATCTCAAGACTCCTAATTTTTAACCGTGCTGGGTCTGGAGAGCTTCTGAGCAGTCGGATTTAAGGGGAGCTATATAAATACTCGTAATGAATGAATGAATCAATGAATCAATGAATGAACATTCCATACTGTCAGTTGTACATGTAACTTTTTTGAGTAGTGCCTCAGAGGTATGACTTACCAGTTCTTGCTCAATTCCAGTAATGAATTCATTAAGATCGGGAAAAGTCAACGTCAAGTTCTGCTGTGGATCATCTGCAAGAGGTGCATCTTTATCAGCGCTAACGTGCTGCTTATATCTCCAGAGCTGATTAGCCTTCTGGTGCGAATGATGTTCTTTTAATCCATCACTCTGTTGTCCTGAGATGACAGGTAAGCAGAGATGACTCGTGATAGCCCGAAGCCTATCCATGGCCCCAGAAGTATCACCAGTGAAGTCCCATTTCTGTTTCGGCAACTGCTGTTCGCAGAAAGCAACAGTTTTTGAAGGCGGCATGGCATTGGAAGAGAGCATATGGTAGCAGTCAGTCCAGTTGTCTCTTAGAGATGTTGGAAGATGTTCTGTGGTGTGTAGATCAAAGGAAGCACTTGTCTTGGAATGCTTTAGGATGCCAAACTTCGGTCTCACGCCGCCGCCGCCATCCTTTCTAGTTGCAGCCGTCCCACGAGAATCGTCGTGAAAACCGTTGTCAGGCGATGATGCTGCAGTCACGTCATAACCAGTTTTGGAACTTGATTCATCGTCAGCGACAACGCAGTCGTTCGTGTGCAGGTCATCTCTGCTGCCTGCAAAAACAAAAGAAAAGTCATTCTGAATATCTCGTCCTTCGTTTTCCGCGTACATCGAATAACCACGAGCAAAATGCATTTGCTTCATTTCCACAATAACAGAAGTCTGCTTATTTGTCGTCATAGCATTCTTCTCTTCTTGACAGCAAATCTCTCCTAACGTGTGCTGTCTCCAAGAGTGTTTGTCTTAGAAAGTGGATCGCAGATGCCGTTCGAAATGTTGAAAGCATTCACAGACTGAATTACGTACGTCAGTAAGTTCTCTATGACCTCTGCAAACCTTGTACCAATATTAGCCTCCACAGCAGCACCACTCAAAGGTAAGAAACTGGTTTAGAACTAACAGATGTGGAACATACATTTCCACGACAATCCTACATTATTTTCTATCCTCTGCCATGGAAACAAAAAAAAGCTACTACCGATTTCCAGCAGCAAAACAGTCAGCTTGCTTCCTACAGCAGCACAGGTCTTCTTGAACAGTTCTGAAATTGGTTCACTCTGAACAGCTGTTTAGCAGCTGCCTTCTCTCTGCTCTCCTCTTACTATTATAGTCTGAGGATGCTAAAAATAAGACAAAAAGCTGCTTGCTATAAAGCTGTTTGCTGTAGAGTTTTTGTGGTGCAACATTTTCAGAAACTGTGGACAATTTTCCATTGCGTTACAAGCAGCCACCAATATCTGTTCATGAACAGCAATGCTGTAGAAAAGGGTACATCTAAAAATGATAGTTTAAGTGGTTTGATAACAAAATACCTTTAACAATTTTATTGCGATATAATGGACTTGGATATTACCGTTTCCCCAAAAGCAATCAGTTACTTCATGTACTTTGGTAATACATAACTACCGAATAGTTTCATCATTTGAAGTAACTGCAAAAAAAGTAATTACCGGTAGTTGACAGCTATGCATTACAAGTACATGTAATAATGTAATGTAAAACCCACAACACTGCGCCAATAAAAAATTTTGAATTTGCAGGTACATAATATTATTTACTGACACTAAGTAAACTGAGTGAACGGGATTAAAAAGAAATTTGTGATTTTCATGATTTGCTTTCAATGATGTTGGAGATCAGCACAAGTCAAACAATAATTAAATTTGAACAAATTATATTTGGTATAGCCATCTTTGTTATTACAAAATCAATCAAAAATATGACTATTGAATTGTCTGTTTTCCATGAATAAATCTTTAGCTTTTTTCAAATAAGCTCTACATGTACGTTGCGTGCTTCAGTAATAGAAAGACTTAATTAAAAAAGGTCTCTGGAGAAGCTACGGAATGCAGCGGGATCAGTAGTCGTCTACTTAAATGATTCATCCACTCTCATCTCTCCAATATAGTCACTTCCCACCAAAGCCATTGTTATCCCTTACGGATTTCTGCACTCGCTCAACAGGACTGTAGTGTATTTACTGAGGCTCTGTTTAATCTGGAATGTGCATCTGCATATATATATATATATATATATATATATATATATATATATATATAATATATATATATATATATATATGTGTATATATTATATATGTATAGAGTGATCAATAGCAATCACAAGAATTCTGTTTGCAAAAAGCAAACAATTTATGGTGATTACTGTAGAACACAAACATTCTGTTTGAAGGTCTTTCTGAGGTCATCTCCATCGGACCATCACACATTAAAGAATCAGGTTTTACAGATGAATGCATCTTCCGCATCACTGCATATATGACAAGCATTGCTTGTTTGCTGCATTTTTGTTCTGGTTCAACTCCAGTTGCTTATAGAACCAAACAATCACTGGTTAACAATGTGCTCTAGTGATTTTGTCTCAAATGCTTGGAAGCAGGCTTTTCTTGACTTTCATACTTACAAATTTATTAACTAAATCGTATGTCTCTAAATTGAAGAAAATTGACGTCTAAATCTAATTCTGTTTAAAATCAATCATTTTGCAAATATATGATATATCTCTCTCACAAAATAATGAACCATTAATATTCCATAATCACTTGCCTAATTATGCAAAAAGGGTAAGTGAAGATGATACAGAATAAGTGATAAGAGCAAAAAGTAATGTGCAAAAACGCTTTCTTCTTACATCCTGCATCCTATCTCAACCTAAATAAGCCTAATTACTGTCTCACTCTGTACAGCCTAACATGCCATCTCTCCATAGATTTTTTGCCCCTTCTCTAACTTCCAAGTAAGCTATCCTGTGCTTCATCTCCTTTTACAGCAACACTTCCTTGCCTTTGTTCTATGTCTCTGCCTGTAGCTCTCTCTGTCTGTGTCTGTCTGTGTCTCCTCAGTCTCTCCATGTATGTCTGTAAATCTAGACATCTGCATAAAAAAAAACTGACAATCTGGCTCACCAACTTTAGTTGCTCTACTGATTGACTCACTCAGTGGATACAATTGCGTACTGTGTTTCCACTTTCTCTTTCTCTTCTTCTCTCTCCCTCCTTTCTTTGTCTCTCTTTCTCTTACTGCCTCTCTTCCTTTCTCTCTGTTTCAGTGGAAGGGATGGCTCCTGCGGCCCTGCCCTCTCTAACTTTTTTTATCTCTTTGTCTCTGAATTTTTTTCTCTTTGAATCCGTTCCCTCCCTCCATCCGTCCCTCCTTATCTCTCTCTCCCTCCTTATCTCCCTCCCTCCCTCTCTATCTGTCTGTCTCTGTCAGTCTGTATGTCTGCTTGTCTGTCTGTCTGTCTGTCTGTCTGTCTCTCTCTCTCTCTCTCTCTCTCTCCTGCCTCTCGCGTCCTTCCATCATTCTTATTATCATCATCATGCTTTCATTAGGTATCATATAAATCTAATGACCAGGCATCAATTGACAATGCTGAGCAATTGTGAGTGAAGAAGGACTTTCTTTACACAGTAAGAAAGTTCAGTCTGTAGGCCTAGTCTCAAGACTATATTCCGAATGCTCTAAGGCTAAGCAATCAGTTACCACGTGACCATGTCTACTCATGTCATCATCCCTCTCAGCAAACCCTTCATTTGCAGTATTCATCATTCCAACCACTCAGAACAGCCGCCTCACTGCTAATCAGGTCAAATATGGACACAGTGGGTCAGCCAGACCAAAGCCAGACCAAAGCCAACACTTGGTACAGGCAATATTAGCCAACAACACTAAAGATGAACGAATCAAATGCAGCCAGAATGCCGATGGCTAACGTCCAGCCGGTCATCGGGTCTCATCAACAGAGCCATGCATAACTGCTGACACATGTACAGGATGTGAGGAATTTATATTGCTCAACGTGCAGAGAAAATGCTGACCTCAGTTAGACACTGATCAGCAAAATCAAACATGACCAAATCCATGTCTCAATGTTCTGCCTTCACTAGCGATCTGTGAATCAGTTCCTCGCTTTCCTGTCATGAGCCGTAAAGAAACTTTGAGTTATTTGAGTTATAATTACTGATTACTGTTGCATGATGTTTGAGCCAACAGTGGAGTCATATAGATTGCTGCTGCTATAGCCATAGGTCAGTCCAAAGAGATATTTAAATGACACAAACACACCTTTGAGTGTCGAACACTTCACTTATGAATGCGCAATAACATCACGGTTAATCAGAATGAAATCATGCTTGTAACCTCACCCAATAATGACTATGGAGAGGACAATTCTCAAAATACATTCCTCATGCATTCTTGCTTCAACTTAAAATCAAACTGAAGCAAAAGCGTGTAACAGTATCCAACCCATCGCATCCTTAAGATTCTACAAATGACACCAAGCCATAGGCGTGTTTTGGGGTTTCACGAGTGCAAATCCCCAGCATACATGCAGAAACATTTTATAATATGTTTGCCCACTATGCAACAATGTTCAAAGGCAGCCCTTGATATGGAAATTCCAGGCACCTGAGAATGGCTGAAGAGCCAGACACAATGGAACCCAATGGAAGGATGCTTATCACAGAGGTTGACTAACAATTGCAGTGTCTGCCATAATCTTAACATGATTTTTACCTCAGCTAACCAGTCCAAGTCTATGCACTGTAACATATGCAGGCAGCATCGAAGCCTAATCTCACACTTGCTGCACTTGGTATGAGTTATGACAGGAGGGTGGTTGCATACTGCAGCGATCTAAACAGGAGTTTCCTCTTCAGCTTCTGACAACACTTAAAATTACTTCATGCTGCTCCGCCTTCTTCTATCTTTGCTATTCTTTCAGGTGACTATTCTGTGCATCTATATCATCTGCTGATCCCCCCTGCTCTGTCCAGAATGACAAGTGCAGACTCGGTACTTAACAAAAGCATATTACTAACTGCACTTCACTTATGGTTATTGACAAGCTATCTGCATACAAGGGTTTTCTGGTGTTTGGCCTTTAAGAAAACATAAATTTGTCTTTATAGATACAGATAACATTCCTGGATATGACTGAGCTAGCAAGTGACACGGTCTCCTGTCAGAAAGAGCAAAGTAATTGTTATTAATCAGAAACCACAATGAATTCATTGTCAAAAGAACAATGCATTAACTGATGACTCATCCTTAAAAAAAACGAGATCTGTTCAGTAATAACAGATGCAGCAGGCAACTTAAGGTCGGATAAACAAATGGGAAAAAGGTAAGTCTTAAGCAGAGAACAAAATTACACAGAACACTGGGTAGAATGAACAGATACGGGTAAACAATTCCAAAATCTATGTCTAGACTCGACAAAGTTTGTGAACAAACAATCAGGTGTGACTAAGACAGTCAGTCATTATTGTCTATATAAACAATGATAAGTCTGGGCATTGAAGAGGCTTTTTCTGTTCTTGTACAGCAGCATTGTAATAGTCTTTTGCGTTTTTTGCTTCGGCACACCACTATCTTGCTTCCTACACTACATAGGGGTTAGCGGTGTCAATGACACTTTTAGGTTCCTTGTGTAACCAGTTTTTATCATTTTCATTGACTTAGTGACTTTTATAATATTGTTCTGACATTTTGGTTACCGAACAAATAAATAGATAAATTTCAAAAATTAGCTAAAATAAATTTTTGACCAACTTTAAATACAGTGCTTTACAATGCTTCCCGAACTTTACGCCCACATTTGAAAGAGATTCTTTACTCCCAGACCAGGAAAATGACAGTGATGTCAACAATGCTGCACCTGATAAATTTATGCCTAGCCTCAGAGTTCAACAAAGGTTGTGGTTGGTATGCATGATGCACTCTAATATACCTATTCTCTTAGTCTAAAATAATTTGTCTGTCAAGGAGCTCACTTTGAGGTAAATTGGAACTGCAGAGTAAACACGTTGGCTGTGTGTGCAAGATAATCATAGCGGTTAAGCCAATATATCATTCTTCAGTTCATTACAGATACTTTCCATCAAGGTGAAATTTAGTGATTTTTGAAGGTGGTATAAACAGTTAAGTCAAATTGTAAAAAGATAGAGCAGCAAAATGATCCAAAAGATAAAACTCAAAGATCAATTGTATATCATACCAACATAGAAGCCTAATCTCCTAAATATTATGAGCATGTCATGCTCATGTTCTATTAAATGTACTGGCTTCCCACTGAGAGAAGAATGCATTTTGAAATCTGTCTAACAGTTCACACAGTAGGCTTCTACACTTCAACCAGCCGACCTATCCATGAACCATGCCCACCCTTCACACTAAAAGATATTCACTCGATCAGATCCTTTTGAAGTACTCTAAACCAGAACAGAGTTGGGCTGTCAGCATTCACAGTTGATCAGCGGAAGCTTTGGAATTCGCTGTCCAATTCTGTTCATTCCATCACATTCTTTAATATAACTCACATCAAAAGTGAAGGTACATCATCTCTTTCACATAATGTAATGTAATGCAATTAATAGTAATTTTTACAGCATAGTTCACAGCCAAGGCCATTCAGTAGAACTCCCAGCGTGACAATGGTAGTTCTTAAGAAGAGGGAGAGATGAAGATAGCAATCTGGACAGAAGAGTTCAATGCAGAGTGGAGTGAAGGGAATTCCATAGGTAGGGCCCAATGATGGCAATGGATCCAGTTTGCGCAATAGTGGTCCCAGCTCGTGGGACAAACAAGTCAGACTTGTCCCAAGAACGGAGAGGTCGATGAGAAGATGCAGAAAGAAGATAACGAATGAGATCCCTGTCATATGTCGGCAGTGGCGCATACCAACCATAGTTCCTGCTTCAGGCTTCTATGGCTTCTTCTATCAGACCTCTACACCTGGCTGCTTCTCTATTGGATTCTGACTTTTATTGCAGTTTTACAACTTCGCTCAAAGCGAACACATCAACTGAACGATATCATAATTAATGGCACTTTAGCAGTCAATAGATCAGATTAGGAGGAGTGGCACTATATAATAAATAATACATGTAAGCATTGTGTGTCACCCAACCCAAGGACTGAGCAACTGTAGCAACACATGATGTAAAGCAAACATTTTCTACCTCTCCTTCCTACAATACAGACCTTTTCAATGCTTTTTTTGTCTGCATCTCTTGTCATCTACAGACACAAAAGACCACAAGCAAACAGCCTTTCCCATACAGTTTTTACAGCGTGACAAGCAATTTAAATTTCACAAGAGAGTCTACATCCCACACGACATGAGTCAAATCTGTGAACCATAGCAATTTAAAACGCAAAATTAATTAAACATACAAGCAATAGAACAAAAAGACATTACCTTCGTTTCCTTCTTCCGTAAAGTAACCAGGATCCAGGTGATTCCTTTCGTCCTTCTTGACACCGTCTCTTGTACGGTGAGAAGTCGTAATAAAGCACGCTTTCTCTGTTAGGTTGTTTACGGTGAGATCCCTGATTTCTTCATCAATGGAGCGCGATAATCCATTCAAGGAAGATTCAGCGAACCCTCCACTTCGGCCTAACTCGGCCTCAGCCTTAGAGATTCCAAGTTCTTTCTGTATGGCACTATTTTCTGCAGTTGCTGGAATGCCCCTCCTTGGAAAAGTGAACGAGTCAGCACAAACAGTATTTGCTTCACTGCACGGCATCCTTGAAATTGACGGTCCAGACTTAGGTAAAGATCGAGTAGCTGATGGGAAGCGGACGATGCCAGACAGCAATTTGAACTTGTCTAAGGAGATGTTCTGTCCGTTGCATGGTAGTCCATTGACCAAGATATTCTCTCTACGATGCTCATTAGGTACTAGGATGTGACCATCAATTTCACATCGAGGGTCATGACCATTCATTGAAGGTGTATCAGCACGGACAATTGTCTCATTGTTTAAAATGCGATTCTTAATTTGAGTGTGATCCGATCCTTTGCTGTATTTCATCTCCCTTTTGTCAGCTATTTCAAAAGGATGAAAATCAGTTGTTGCATCCACATCGTGAACTGCGTCTCCACCATCCGCAACTGACATAGACTCGTGCATATTACTGTTATGCTCCAGTGAATGTTCTCCCACAAGGCTTCCAGATGATGATTTGTATTCCTCTGAATGCTCGCTCTCCGAATAGCAACCACCGGTCCAGAGCAAACTGTCCGCCTCATTTACCACGGTGAAGGTCACTGTCAAGGGCACTTCCAGACAAACAACACACGTAGGCCTCACACTCCTATCCATTATTCTGTGACGATATCAAATAATGCTTTCTCAGAAACTGCTTTTGTTGTTACTCCATATATCCCAGACATGTGCAGGACCTAATGATAAAATAATATCAAACATAAAGTATGATCAGCGGTTGTCAAACCAACCCTCAGTTATAGCTTTGCAATTTAGGCTGACATGCAACAAACTGTGTGTTCAAAGTTTCAAACATGCAATCTACATCAACGATAAAGCTTCAGATTTGTTTCACCACTGCTAATACATATATCAAATCTGGAAACTTCCATAGCAAATAGCTTCAACTAGTGGTGCATCAAAGTAAACCACCTTCCAAAATCACATCCTTTCAATAGAACTAGTCTCAATTAATACTGCACCAGAAAATGGAAGACTATGCTTGAAGGAGAAAAAAACAAAAGATGAGATTTTCGCTCCAAACCATATGACTTAAAATAGATTAAGTCAAGAGTACAAAATCCCTAAATTCTGCAATTTCAAATCTATTTCGTATTTGTTAAGTGCAAAAGTCAAATAAATACGATTGATAAATAGATTAACGGCCAACACAATACATTTAAACTTCATTTCTAAAACAGCATCAAGCTTCATAGGTCTGCATAAGTAAATGCTAAGACATTTTCAATCCTTGCAATAGGCTACATTGTTATTACTTTTAAGAACATTTTTAATGTGGGCAAGGTCATAGAAATGCGAATCTGAAGAGCATGCCGTTCATCAGTCACCAAGTGAATAGCTGTTATCTAGTGCATACCCTAAACCAAGAAGTAATAAATCGGTACTTCAATTTCTCTAAACAATAAGCAAGGAATGTTCTGCAGGTTTACATGCACAGCTCATAGACAGACAATTCCGTTGCATTCAGTGCTTTTATATGAAGCCAGTCTGCTATGATGAAGCAATAAATAAAGCCATCTTCAGTGCATCTTCTATAGACCTGCTGTAGCTGTAGCTCAGAACCAGCTTCATGATCAGCGTAGGTTGTGTTTATCTCAACGATGCACCTTTATTTTTGGATGGTTTTTACTCTGATCAGCTCCTCTGCTTCTTCTGCAGTAATCCAACTCTTCCTGGCGAACCCAAAACAGTCTCGGTGGAACACAATGATGATAGCAGTATTAAAGTTATGGTTGAAGACAGTTCTAAGCAAATTCCATCGCTAACTCTATTCGGTGCATGAGATACAATCAATCCACTGCGTTCATATTCCATGCAACATTCCCATGATGGAGAATTACTGTCAGGTGCAGAACTTATTTCCTTGACCCATCAACATTGCGGGCTATATTTTGAAGAAACGTTAAAAGCGAAAATCTCAGCCGCCGTAAGATTGCATTTGGTGATGGAAAATGGTTTCGACAGTAACCGAAAAAATCATGTTCTTTCCCATTTGAAGAACTTTGCATTTACCATTGTTAAAAGTACGCATAATTCTATAAATTCCTAAGAACTATGCAAATTACATGATGCTTCATCCTTAATATCGTCTTGGCTTTCTGAAATTATTTTATGAACCAGTAGTTATAATTAACTCTGAAAATAGTTCTCAGCCTATCTCTGTGACAACAAACCTACCTCAACAAACCATAAAAATTTGTTATTATATAGCATTGGTATATGCTATAAACATTGGAAACATGCACAGTGGCTGCCAGCCAAACAGAAAGAAACTATATAGAAAAGTAACTACATTTATCCTTATTTCGAACACAACAATGTCTAAAAATGCTATCTCAGCGCTCCAAAAACCGGCCAGACAATAACTGCTGCCTATAAATTAGAACCATGCTTTTTTTTGTGCAAAACAAAAAACTTATCACTGAGACGAGAAGAACAACAAGCACCAATATGTTACCAATGTATTTTCCTTCTTCTAGGCGCCTACTTTCCTCTCTTTTATCTGAAAGGCCTGCTCTGTGATCTGGAATGCCTAAGGATTTGCATTTTGCACAACAAAGATCGAAAGTCTTACTTTTTTATGTATTGCAAGAAGAAAGAATGTAACCACGAAACCAAAATACAAAAAGAAATCAATTTACTCTTGAAGATAAGCAAGTTAAGTATGTGCGGATCAATTTTGCGATGTAATGATGTCAGATATCAAATACTAATTACTTAAGAAATTCAATAAATCATTGTTATCCTCTCTCAAACCTATAGCACTATCACAGCAACTCCTATAGACCCAGACGGCGAATAAAATACTCTAGAATCATCGTGAGGAAGCGCAATATGTCTAGAAATTGCGCAATTAAATTGGTCGCTGTAGTCTCACTTTGTTCAGCTTTCCATGCAGACGAATGAAATGTTACATCTAGTGTTGAACTGTGCCTTTCAGCTTTCATCACCAGCAAAATAAATAATGTGACTCTGGAATTCCTTGCCATTCACGATAATTGACTTTCCATTTGTTGGCAGACGTTCCTTTTGATTGAATGCCAACCGGTCCAACATTATATATATAATATATATACGTATATAATATATATACGTATATAATATATATATATATATATATATATATATATATACTGCTGCTACTTTGACTTTGCCTCTAAGATAGTGAGTGTCCCTGTTTAGCTCCTTCAAATACCCTATCCAGATGATCAAGCTAAATGGATTCCTGGATTAATGTTTACACATTGAACCAAAAGACTTATTTATGCCAAACCTATCCACACTATGTGCATGGCTAAAGTGAGTGCTGCTGTAACTTCCCATCTTTCTCTCTTCACACAAGTTTCTCTTCTCTCCACATCTTCTCCTCCAAGCACCCAAATGAATTGCCTCGCTTGGACAAAATATTGGGCTATTATCCATTTATGTCTCTATAGATACCAAAAGATATGATGTTTCATTTCAGCACTTCACTGCAGTCAATCCATTAGCATTTACACTCGTTTAGACACTTTCTCAATGTGCGCCTTTCTTTACTCCCTTTCTTTGTGCCCTTTCTTCTCCCCTCTCTCATTCGTTCTATACATGATGATACTAAGGAATTTTCAAATAATATGCAATAAAACATGCAGGAATACATCCATTCATCAAATCATCAACTATTCATCCATTTCTCTATTCATTTGTCACGAAGCATCCAAGGACATTTGTCTGTGATCCTGTCTGTTTGTTTGTCAGTCTGCTTGCTTGTCTGTCTGTCCGACTGTTTATCTGTGCAACAGTCTCTTTCCGAAAGACAATATTTGTGCAAATAACATCTATAGGCATAATAAAATTCATTGTTTCTCAAATATTTAAGGACATTCAAGTTTGGTAACTATATTTCATTACTTGAAAGAAATCAGGTTGACATATCGTACCTTATGACATGATAGCAGTTGGACTCACGCATCTATGTTGTACTATCAGTTTCTGGCAAATATAGGTTAATGTGGCAATAGATCAGGTTACTTGCTAGGACAAATAAGACTTGACACCAGGAATGGCTCAAAAGAGTACTGCATAGATTAAATTACGGTCATTGTCCTTGAGCAATAAAGTGGCTAGCATACAAACTGTAAGCCTGGACTATTTCCACATTTTGACTTAGTGCTCCTGGATTACATTCAAATCTATGGGGGGGAAACTGGAAAAGACTGGAATTTTTCCCAATCTTTCAACTGGTACTATATCACACTTTTTCATAATTTATTCATGAACTCAAAAATATCTTTTTTTGTTAGTAGCACCAAAATGCACAATATTATGCTAACATATCTCATTTTAAGACTTAGCACCTCAAAAGAGTGCTTGATAGATCAAATTATGGTGATCTTTCTTGGTAATAAATTGGCTAGCCTACTGCAGACCTGCAAGTTGGCAATCCATTAAAACTTGGCCTACATGTACATAATGTTGATCTCCTACTGGGTGTATGTCCTGCTCTCCTACTCCAACCTGCTGGTGTATACTAGACAGGCAGGTCCAGAGCAGTTAGTGTCAGGGTCTCAGTAATCTAAAGTCCATGTTAAGGTCCTACATATAGGTAATCAGATTCAACAGACCTCTTCATTAGCAAATAATCCTGTTGTTGCTAAACTGTAAAGCCCATCAATGGAACTCTTAAAACCGCTTTATAAATAAATATAGGGTTATATAGATCTTAAGTCAATAAATAAAAGCCCACACAGCACATGATACAGGCATGGCCTGTGCATAAACAGTACCAAAATTTAAACCAACATAGTATCAGCAGAACGTGGATGAGGATGGGTGGGTATAAGTTGGGTAGGAATTATAGGAGGGCTGAGAAAGACAGTCAGGTGGGTAAGAATTGAACAGAACAGCTAGAAAGGCATGGGTGGCTTGCTGGAAATAAATTTATGGGGCACACAATACATACAAACTTTTATAAAGGCACAGGTTATATACTTAGTTCATTGGAAGAGTGGTCACTTTTAGCTAACCCGAGAGGCATTCGTTCATTCGTTCGTTCGTTCGTTCATTCATTCATTTGTTCAATCATTCATTTATTCTTCATTCATTCTTCATTCATTCTTCATTCATTCATTCATTCTTCATTCATTCATTCTTCATTCATTTATTCATTCATTAGTCAAACGAATTTGAACAGCGCCTCTTCAAGGGGACTACTCAGAGGCACAGGTCTATAACAAGAAGTTTTAGACTTTTAGTTATTTTCATCTCCTATCCTGAGCAGTGTTTTAGGACAGGCAGCCTTAAGGTAACCTCATCATTCTCATTACATATGAGTTCAAAAGAGACAGGGTGCAGCAGACATATCAAAACAAACTTTTGCTTTGCCATCGACTATAGGATCTTAAACTCAAACATCTCTGGAGACATCAGGCGCACTTACTATTACACTATATGCACATCCTCAGTGGTTAAAGTGGTTTAGGTGAGCAGTCGGAACGCTGAAGAAGTTTTATTGGGAACGCCCATGTTTCAATATTATAATTTCTTATTATTGTCATTAATTATTATATAGTACTCATTATTAAAATAATAATAATAATAATAATTATTATTATTATTCTGTATTCATTAAGTACCTTTATCTATTAACAGTGCTTTTTCTGCTTCGCAAGGTGCCTTGCAATGGCATGGCCATGTAACAGCATCATATGAATAGTTATAATAATAATAATTATTATTATTATTATTATTATCATTTTATTATTATTATTATCAACGCATCCCATCAAGGAGGCTGAGCAATAGTTGTGCATGAAGGTCAAGGTCCCTCACCCACCAGACAACAACAACTGTTGCATGAGAACTTGAATGCAGCACACTTTACATAACACAGCAAACACTCAGCCAATCAATGTCACATGCCATGTTATCTATTGAATCATGAGTCCTGCCTATCTTACTTGCTTATCAACGCAACAAACTGCAACACTGACGGGCAGCTACAGACTAAAACAACTTGATGCAGCTGCTAAATGTGCCTGGTAGACTTATGATGGATGCACAAGATGATAAGTAGGCCCAATACCAGACAGAAACTAGTATATTTATCACCAAGATGTGGACTGGTGAGTAAGATTGTGTATATGTAAGCTTACAGCATGGTTAAACACAAGTATATATACATGTATCTACCCACATGAAATGCATATAATGTACAACTACATATGCAATACTACGCATGTGTGCAAGAATGTCTCTATGCATGTGTGTGCTCATCTGTATGCATGCACATGTATGTAATATGTATGTGTATATATATTTTATATACATATATTTATACATGCCTGTATATGTGTGTATATATATGTATCTGTGTACACATCTTTTCAAAAGACCAGAAAGCTTTGTCATGCTGACTTCACTGAATTCATTATCTACAGAGATCCTTTCACTGCAGATGCTCTGAATAGATACAACTCGATTTTAGTTCCCTGTGTCTGGACCCGTGCACTATATTTCTATACATACACAGCTCTGAATACAGTCCATATGGTTTGTATGTATGTGCACTTGTTATAGCGCCCCTTCAAGCTCTCTACTCAGAGGCGCTCCCGATGCAGAGCGGACACTGCATCAGAGTTTCACGCCGAAGCGCTGAGCAATTGTAAGTGAAGGACTTGCCCAAGGTCCTTACGCGGGGAGGTGGATTCGAACCTCGGACCTTCCGGTTCCAAGGCAACGACGCCACCACTAGACCACCGCGCCCCAAAATGGTTATGCTATAGGCAAAGCCAGCATCCTGATGGGCAGAAGTGCCTTCACATAACCACAGAATTAACGAGGCCAGCAGGAAATGTAAAATACAGGATAAATGAACATCTCATGGATTGGCAACATCTCTGCAGAAATGGTTGGTCAATGTTGATTGGACGACACAATCACGACAAGACACGACATAATATACAAAATCAAAATTTAATACAGTGATCTCAACACAGCATGAAGGGCACAGATCCAAGTCCCTATACCCTTTCACATTTTCTCCCTTTTAACCTTTGCCCCCCCCCTGCTTTAACCTTTGCTCCCTTTTAACCTTCTCACCCTCCTTTAACCTTTGCTCCCTTTTCATCATTGCTCCTTTTTAACCTTCCCCCCCTTATAACCTTTGCTCTCTTTTAACCTGTCCATTTAACTTTCAGTGTCATAGCCTCAAATATCAGGCTTCTGCCAATAGATTAGGTTTATACTCTAATGGCAAACAAACTGTCTAAGCAGGCTCACATTCTTCACATTTGGTGGATGAGGACCCATAGTTATGTCACTGTCCCTTGGTAATGAAATACTAGACTATATAAAATTGTAAATATCTGATATAATGTGTATGGAAATCAAGCCTTAAAGGTGATGCTGCCAAAAATGCTGGGTATACTTATTAACTGCATGCCTCTTTACTCAACTGGAAATTCTTCTTGCTTCAACCTTAACCTCAAACCTCCAACCTCCCTCTAACCTGGTAGCTTTGGGGATACAACTGCCATGGGTGCAATAATGAAGTATAGGCCAATATGCAAAGCCTGCTCTTGAGTCTCTTGTAATTAAACAAACCTTCAGAAAATGTGTCAGAAATAAATTGTCTGTATCAGGCCTATAGTCTCTGCACGAAAACTCACCTGAAAACACTGTCATAACAGTTAGGCCTACTATCAGTCAAACGTTGACTGTGTTGAAATAGGCATTCAGCAGAACAAATCCACAAGTCGTAAGCTGCAGTCCTTAACCGCCTTATAATAGGCTTAGTTAGAATCGAAAACATGCAATTAAAGCACTTAAATAACAAAAACGAAAGTTGACGAGCCACGATTTCGCTTTCTGTGCATAAATGTGCATACAATACTTAAATCCTTTTTCACAGACGGAACATAAATTGGAATAGAATAGAAAAATATCTAAAACCACAAACGCGTATCATGTACAATTTGTACATATATATCCATTTAGACACGAAAGTATCGCGATATAAATGCCTGGAGCGATCAAACACATAGGCCTAACTGCGGCCGGTCTGGCTTTGCTATTGCGTGCGGCGTGGAGATGTTATAATACAGCTGTCTGTCTATGTAACATGTGTTTTACTGCCAACCTGAATCCTGGCAAACCTCGTCTTCTTTCATTGTCTGACAGTCGTATGTTTGCTTTACGTATACATGCGCCACATGAAACACCAACCAGAGTTACATTCGTAGATAGAAACATATCCGACTCCAGCCGATGCAGCGGCCATCGAAACGCCATAGCGTCCATGCACGTAATATTATATACTATTTGCCGTGGTTGTACACAAGACGTATGCTACAATCAGGGATGCCACTCTGAATTTTTTATAAAAAGGTCAGATCTTGGCAAAAAAAGACTAGAAAAGGCTAGATTGAAAATTTTGTGAAAAATACATTGAATTCTCGGGCTTAAAATTTCTGACGACCGTGTTTAGTCATTCAGGTCAAAAATTTCAAGTTCCACCTATTTTCTTTTCTCAAATCTCCTATTTTGGCCATTCGCTCAAAAATCTAAAAATTTTCCTTATGTCTCATTTTTACAGTTTTACTCGTGTTTCGGTCATTTTTTCCGAAAATGTTTTTTGTTAAATGGCACCGTCGCAAAAAACCTAGATCTCGACAAAAACCTATAGATAAGGCCGAAAAAACTAGATCTGGGTGGGAAAAGCTATGAGTGGCATCCCTGGCTACAGAACACCGGATGGTCGGCCGCGCCGGGCGCCTGCGCACTGGCCGTGCTCGGGATGGTGGCGAGATCTCGCGGCGAGGAACGGCTCGCTAGGTGGCGTGTAACTGTGCCTGATATAATACCAGATGTCCGATTAAATGTCAGTTTTTAGATGAGCTATGCACCAAAGGTCATTGCCGGGTTAAGAGAACGTTTCAAGCATGCGATTCTGTTGCTTTCTAATAGGTGTATTTTTAATGGTAAATTCGTGCAGGCATAACGGACCTAAGTCTACCGTACAGCTTCTTTCAATCGTCGGTTCCCAAATCCCAATTAAAAGTCGGTCTCTATTGCAGACACAGAGGAATAGGCCTATAGCCTATGACCCAGGCCTATGTAGATAAATAACCGATTAACCACCAGCAGTTTTTAAGTAACCACTCGTAACCTATATGCACTAGTAGGCCTACGGTAAATTCCGGTAAAGAATTTAGAGTTGCCGCGTATCTAAGTATATATGTATGTGTGTATGTATGCATGTATGTAGGTACGTACGTGTGCTTTCATGCATGCATGCATGCGTGCATGTATGTATGTATGTATGTATGTATGTATGTATGTATGTATGTATGTATGTATGTATGTATGTATGTATGTATGTATGTATGTATGTATGTATGTATGTATGTATGTATGTATGTATGTATGTATGTATGTATGTATGTATGTATGTATGTGTGCATGTATGTATAATTGTATATAGGATTGATGCAACGTGCCTTCTCCGTGGCTGGCCCTGCGACCTGGAATGAGCTCCCTGTTATCCTTCGTCAAATACCTATTGGCCTTTCTACTTTTACTTCATTTCTTTCTCTTCTCAAGACTGTCTTATTCGACCGGGGTTGGACTGGGAGCGCTCCTGAGTAGTAACCTTGAAGGAGCGCTATATCAAATTTTCAGTAAATAAATAAATAAATAATAGCCTATATGTATGTATATATGTATGCATATAAATATACACAGACCTATTATATTTGTATATTTTGATTTTACTCAGTTATTTTGAATAAAAAAATTGTACTTTCTGCCAGAATCCTAAAAGGCGCCAAGGCACATTATGGACCCAGGTTAATTGCCGTTGCCTCAATCCTACCTCAGTTCCCCTCTCGAGGGCGTGATTAGCAGCCGTCAGTTCATATACAGGTATCAAAGGTAGTCGTTTATATCGCTGATTTTACCAACGCCACCTGGTATGTGTCGACTTTGGGAGGGTATAGCCGTATACTAGGCCTATATAGGCCTATAGCCGTACGAGAATCTATCCCGCTTCCATGCTGATCTTCTGCTCTTTAATTGTGCCTAGGCCCTATAGTGTTAACCAAACTCCTCCTACAATTGTTGAATTAATATTTAAAGGTTACTGTTTTTAAAATTTATTGGATGTGGGCCCAGTTCAGTTCATATAGGCTGGCAATTCGTTCATCCGGTTTTTAAAGCTAAGGACGTGCATGCAGTCGAGAGACGCAGTCATGGCAGGCCTGTAGGTATAGGCCTATAGCTGCATGTAAGCCTAATCCTAGTTGGTCAAATGAAACTGCAGAGCGGTAGGCCTATTTCACCAGAATGATGTAAAAACGATTGTGCTAATTACTAATGCCAGTTTCTTTTAAACCATAGGCCTATAATAGTGTCCAATAATACTGCCGCCGGGCATTGACTTGTACAAATAAACTTTGGGAGCGTGTAGGCTACAGAAGTGTTATGGTAGGCCTATAGGCTATTGGTACGGGTATAGCCTAGGGTGAATCTTTACATGTAGGTCTATACGCTGCCTCCCTTAACTCGTAGCCAATGCCTGGCGTTTAGTCTCAGCTCCGGTTTTGCCCCAGATCTGTGGACAGGAAATTGATAAACAGTTACATCTGTTCTGTTGACAGATTGTAATCGCATGCAGCATGGCATCCGCTGACATAGGCTACGTACTTGAGCACTGTCGACTAAACGCAAACCTGGACTGATTCGCTCTTTTTAGTGGGAGTTACATATAGGCCTAGGCCTGTATACAACTATACATGCCTATATAGGGTGCCACAGGCCTACTGAGATCGCTTATTGGGAGGGCTAACCCAGAAAAAGGATGAAATTTTCATGGTAGAAAGTTGAATTTGGGCCTTCTTGGAGGGGCTTAGCTCCCCCTAGCCCCTGATAAATTCCGCCCATGCGGATCCGATCGAGGGTAATAATTTGATTTTAATATGTGGAATTGGGGTTCGAAAAGAAGACTTTAACAATATGCTAAAACCAAACGACAGGCCATAGTTGGTCAACCCCCCTCCCGGAAATTCTCACTCTGAGTAAAACGAAGTGAATTATTAAAGTTGCGTGTAGGCCTAGGCCTATATAGAACATTGAACACCAGTCGACTGCAGGTCAATGCCTGCAGCAGCGCCAGATGACGTAGGCATACGCAGGGGGCGGGGATACAGACAAAATATAGGCCTAGTATGTAAGCAGGACCTAGCTTAGCAGGTCTTAAAGATTGAAGCCTAGATGGGAGGGCATACGTACAAAGCTTTGTAGCAAGAGCCTTTTGCTGGAAGCAATCCTTGTTAATTTATCTGGTTTTCACTCTATAATCTACGTAATGAGAATTAGGTAGACTACTTATAATGATCCTGACTTAAGTAGGCTACTTATTTGATCACGAGAGCTCCAAGAGCTTACTCAATTAGACCTACATAATATTATTTTTCGCTTTAATATCATTCTTAGGGTAGTCCCAAAATCACGAATTCACGGAAATCACGGAAACCGTGAATTTGGCGGTTTGCCGTGATTTCCGTGAATTTTGCCTTTTCCCGTGATTTTCCGTGATTTTTCACATTTTCAGCACTTTAAAAAAAAACACACGTCAAAAATGGCGCTCACGACCAAAAACAGCGTGGAACCATTAAATTCATTTAAGATTTTCTGTGCGGAACCATTAAATTAATGTATGAATTTCTGTTTTGGGGAGTGAATTACGTCGCTGACAAGTGAATATTCATTCATAAATACTCGTTTATGCTAAATTTCAAAATAAAAATCGACTTAATACAGAAATTGTGACTGAAAAAAAATTCGCGGCACTGTGAATCACGGTGCCGTGAATTTTTGGATTTTTGCAAAAGTAGGCCGTGATTTTTTCACTTTTTGACCGTGATTTTGGGACTACCCTAATCATTCTGTCTCGATTTTCGCTCGAATCACAGTGCATCTACGATGGCGGTCTGATATTGTCTACGTCATTGTGCATGTACGATTCATTAAGTATTTTAATATACGTAATCGGTGGTGTGAACCTGCGGAGGGCGGAAGTTTAGGAGTGAGAAAGAATGGCGAGTTCGGGATATTTACGAAATGTGTAGGGCACGTACAGATGCCGATTGCCAAGGAAAAGATGCCTCTGGGCTTCCTCTGCTGCTGCTGTCGCCGCCATCGTCGTGTTCACCCACTTGAGCAGATGACCAACGTTACTGCTCTTGCCGAACGTCACGCACCCGCCGAAGACTTACAAGTAAATATTTATTTATTTTATTTTATTTATTTATTTGTATTAATTAATTCATTCACTCACTCACTCATTCATCCAGTGGACGTATACGTTGCCCCTTCAATAAACCTTCTGAGGAGCGCTCTAAGTCCTGCCGTGGCAAAGGAAAAAACTTGAGAGATTTATGAAACAAAGTTTGATTTGTCAAATCAGATGTAATAAACGCGTTGTTGAAGCCTGGAGGTCATTCCAGATGGACGGCCTTACGACCGAAAAAGGTCAAGAGACAGTTTCTGTTGAGTGAAACTAAATGGTATGCAGAGTGTTAGAACTCATATCTTGAAACCCTCTGGTTCAGTCTCGGCACCTCACTGTTTCCTTTTCTTGGTCTCAAAGTTGTAGTCTTGTATCCAGCAGTGCACTTAAAATATGTGAAAAGTAACTTACAAATAACGCACATGTATGGATACATACCATTTCATAGATATGCACTTGCACAGTGGCTCTGTTTTTCTTGTACAATGTTATATTTGTAGCTTGACCAAAGTGACCTTACGTTGAGTATAACAGACCAGTATTTTGTGTCGGAAGTCAGCCCACTTCATGCTGCCACTGTTGACGGTGATCTTTCAACTCTCACAAAGTGGCTTTCTTGTAAGTCTAAACCTTAAAATTTTCATAGACCTGCTTTGTATCTAATATTTGCATTGTAAATGGTGTAATGGTAGGCTATGCTGTGTACTGTGCATGCTCCTTGGCTATGCAAGTGTGATTTTTACTTTTAGATAGTAAATTACTGTATTGTACAATACAAGTATTAGAGTTGCACCAGAGTTTATTCCAGAGTGCTATTTTACTGGAGGCCTTGATACCAACCCCACTACCTTTGATACCTTTAATGTGGGTTATATCAATCATTCATTCATTTATTTATTCAGAGCACATATATAGCCGCTCTCCAGAATAACTACTGAGAGGTGCTCAGAAAAGTGGTCCTGATATTAATTAAAGAACTTTCTGCTGAGGAATATGCTTAATGTGATTTCTATTGATTAATACTCATTCATTCATTCATTCATTGGACAGAGATTTATATTGAAGTGCCCCTTCAAGGTCATCTGCTCAGAAGCACTCCCACATTAAAGAATGAAACAGACAAAACAGCATTCGACAAGGATTGTGAAGAAAACAGCCTTTCAAGAAGGTTTAGTAAATCTAGAAACTTATTTCTGTTTGTATGTCTAACAGCAGCAGAATGTGTCGACGTGAATGTTGGCGATAAGTTTGGAAGAACTCCGCTGATGTATTGTATTCTTATGGATCGACTTGATTGTGCTGAGATCTTGTCTAAGGCGGGAGCCAATATCAACAAGAAAGATGACCTCAACAGAACCGCTCTACACTGGGCTGCACAAAAGGTAATGTTACTGGAAGAAAGCGTATTGAATACATGCATTTATATATAGCACTTTTGTAATCTCACACCTAAATTGTCATTCATTATTCTGGTTTTGTTTGAACTAGTGCACCATTATACAAGTGTAGTTATGTTGCACAAAATATCATATGGATTTCATATTAATTATATTATTGATTTGACTTTCATCGACGCTGTTGCAGTTATTTGATTATTATGAATCTTGGCCTTTTTTGCTAGAAAATCTATAATTTGTAGCTCTGTCGTACGACATTTGTTTTAATTTAAAAAAACCTGTTTAGCATGAGATTTTGTGGCAAATGCTTAGAGGGACAGCAACTTACTTATCACAGAGACCGAATACTAAATTCTTTCAATGGATTTTTCTCTTAATGATCAATGTTATTCGTTCACATAAACTGATTCTGTTATTTTTGTGTATGCAGGGCAATTTCACATTTCTCAAATTTCTGCTAAACAAAGGTGCTAATTGGAACGAGAAAGATAACGAAGGAAAGACGGCGATGCATTTATGTACGCAACACCCGTCAGCCAAGTGCCTTGCATTGCTTATGAAGCAGCTTCAGCCAGGAGCCGTAGATGACCAAGATAGCAACAAGGTAGGATTTAAAACCATTGACTCTATTTTGCGACGAACATTTTGCTTGGCTAAGTAGTTAGTAAGTACTGTGCTTGTCTATGTAATGAACTTTGCTGTGAGAAGATGTATGTCTGTATGTATAAACACTTGTTATAGCACCGGGCTGCACCCCTTCAAGATTACTGCTCAAAGGCACTCTCGACTGTAGTGCAGAAACTGAATCGGAGTTTTGTGCCGAAGCATTTGAGCAATTGCAAGTGAAGGACTTGCTCATGTTCCTACGCTTCGGCTTGAGGTGGATTATAACCAGCAACCTTCCGGCTTCAAGGCACCGAGCATATTCCTACGCCATAGCTAATACGTGAATCCTGGTATTGTTCAGCCATTTATTTTGGTGTACCTTTGGTTGATGGCTGGTAGATCAGACACCCTGTAGAAGTACTGAAAGCTTGTTATTTCATTGGAGCTGACGGGATTTTAGTGGCACCGAACTGATTCTGACATTTGCTTATAATCTATTACTCTAACTAAGTCTAACTAACTGTGCTCTAACTGTACATCTGCTCGTCATGGTCATGTGTTCATTTAACAGTTTAAAGTGTGTTTTTATGCTGCTGTTGATTTACAGAGGACAGCCCTTCATCTGGCCGCCTCTTATGGCAATCTTGATCAAGTGAGAATGTTGATCAAACAAGGATCGAATATTGGTATACCAGATGTCGAGGGTAAGACTCCTCTACACTGGGCTGCCAGCTGCCGTGACCCTCAGGCCGTCAACTGTGTTCAGTTAATTCTGGTATGTACCTGCTACTGATGTTGCCCATATCCTATGCTTATCTTCTGTTTAGTTTGCTTGTGAACCATACTGCAGTAGTTAAAGCTGGTCTGCCATTGCCATGTTTGCCTTTCAGACCTGTAAAAGAATCAGTAATCTCAGGAAGTCAGATATTTCTGAAGTAGCTCAACTTAAAATTATAATCGCGTATATTGCAGAAGTAGTTCACATTAAAATTAAAGTCTTGTATTTTATCTTAGCTAAGTAATTGTTTTAGATACAGTGCTACAGTTTCTATTCGCCATTTATACCCATTAAGTCAAGTTGCTCCAACTGTGTTACTGTTTGAACATACACCATTTCGGTGTCTGAAGCATTGAGTTTTAATCTTTCTACTGTTGTGTTCAGCCATTTGTTTTATTCTTTTGTTCTTCCTGAGTTGTCTCACTGCTTTGTCATCGTTGTTTTGTAGGAAACAACTCCGAGTGTGATCAACTGGCAGGACTACGATGGCTGCACTGCTCTTCATTTGGCCGTTGCAGATGGAAATGTTGACGTAGTGAAAGCACTTGTAAGAACCTGTCTGCATGTTGTTTGTGATGATTTTAAAGTTTTTGAGGCACTTAATCAATATGGACTATTTTGTGTTTTTGAGGCTTTTGTAAATTGCCCTTCTATTGAGGTAGTTTGCTCTTTGAATGTTGTATTAGTATTTGAATGGTCAGAGTTGAACGAGTTGAACCTGGTTGGTTCAAGGTTGTAGAGAAACATCTTTTATTATGGAAGCTTAAACTCTGCGCTGCTTGGTGGCAAACTGAGGACAGAATGGTGGGGTGGTGTGTTTGGGACATGACTGCACTCGGAGAAGTGTACCACTAAAAGTGTCTTGAGCCATGAATGACTAGACTCAAAAGAGGCTGTAGTACTTAGTTGTTTCATTTTGACACAGCAAATTCACATCATCAGAATGCTGTATGGATCGTTATCCTGGTATTGTTCAGCCATTTGTTCAAGTGCTTTTTGTCAAGTTCCTGCCCAATTACTTGCAAATTACGACAGCTGTGCCTTTCTGCAACTTTGATCAGAGGAATTCTCCACCAATTTGCTAAGCCTGGAAGCTGACAATTGCGCTAACTTTGTCTCTCTATACTCAACTGATGTTACTTTGATTTTAACATCTCGTACTTTAAGTGCTCTCAACTAATGGTATGCATTTAAGAGTGTACGTATCATACTTTTATTCTTGATGCATGTTTTGTTTGTTGAATTATTTGTTCGGTTGCTGTCTGTTGTTTCAGATATCTGTGGAGAGTTGCAATGTATCTGCTTTAGATAACATGTTTCGTACACCTCTGCACTGGGCTGCTGTTTACGGTTGGTCCATTTCTAATCTACTCGAGTGTGTTTGTGGAGTTTGTAAAAAGTAAATTCATATGTGATAGCAAAACCGGATTATAATTTTTCATAGGTGTTGAAATAGATGTTCTAAAAGATGGTTTTTGCTGGTCTGTTGAAATAGATGTTCTAAAAGATGGTTTTTGCTGGTGGAATTGGAGTATATACTGTACAAATGTAATAATATTAATTACAAGTTAATTATTTCAAACTGACAAGTAAGCCTAAAATTACCGGTACATGATATAGTAGTAGCAGATAATAGCAAGTTTAACAGGCATCAAAATTAGCTGTATGTCAGCCTGTCCTACTTCTCATTTTGCAAACGCCCCCCCCCCCGTCCCCCAAGGGAGTGGAAGGCTGATCGTCATGGCAGCATGTTTCCTTGTAGCCATGTTGTTGTTGTAACCAGCTGTTCGCTATTTTCATGGCTGCATGTGATTTTTTGTAGGGCATACACAGATTGTCGCCCTGCTGCTGGATAGCAAGGCAGACTACGCAAGCTCGGATGCAAATGGTGCCACACCGTTGCATTATGCAGCACAGAACAACCTAGCTGTGAGTAGAATGGCACGGCCATGATGCAATTCTAGTTTGGATGCCTTTTAAAACCATTCTAAGACTTTTAAATAGTCATCTCAATGTCAAGTATAGTTGTGGACAGTGTTAGCTTCACTTTGAGATAAATATTTCAGAATGAAGGTCAAGGTATGAGAAGTAAATGAACAGAATGGGAATGGACTAAAAGTGCTGTGAGGCAGAATGAGATCACAGGGTGATCCCATCGGCTGCTCAGATTGATATGTTTGTATGTTATACGCATGTATGTAATACATGGTTGTATGTGGACAGCGGGACATGTGCTATGGTGCCATTTAATTACCTCACAAAAGTGACAAAAGTGATGCCTTTGTCAAAGTAAATGATGTTAGAATCATTGAAAGAGAGAGAGAAAGGATGATTTTTATTATGATAATATAGAAATTAACATAGTGAAAGTTGTTAAAAATACTCGTTGCAGTTTGTGACAATTAAATGAAAGTCATATGAATAGTGTTATGCACATTTCTTGTACATTGCCTACACAACGTAAGTCTCTAGATTGCGTTTTTGGCAGGGAAATATGTACAGTCTCTTGTAACATTTTCTCCATCATCAATGCGCACGTCTTATTGCTTTAATAACAGCGGAATGAGCTGTGATATCAGTCTTGTAAGCTGCGACAAAGTTTAAGCGTGCTAATAGAAATGTGCAATATTAAGAACTGAGACAAACGGTCTGCATTAACGGATAAAGATTAAGCAATTTAGTATCTGTGTTCTTGATGTTGGTATTTAGGAAACAGTGGAAGTGTTTTTGTCACGACAAACCATAAAAGATGAACCTGACATCGACGGTCGAACAGCGTCGATGTGGGCGGCCAGTCGTGGAGCAAATCAAGTTTTACTCTTCTTTGTCAAATATGGATTTGATATCCTGCAAACAGATAAAACAGGGGCATCTGGTATGTATTGATATGCGGTTATTGTGTCATATTATTGTAGCTCCCATGTAGAAATAGTTTTATGTATAACGTACTAAGTATGTACATGTATGTATGACTTGTATGTGCGTTATCTTCCAACGGAACTTGTCTAATTCTTTTTATAAACTACTCAAGACTCTCCTCTTTGGCTGCCCGTGCGTCAGTTGGGATTGGCTCTACCTAGTTATCTTGTAGGGTGCTATATAAATTCTTCAGAGAGATAGATAGGTTGATATGTATGTGGGTATCTATGCATGTGTGTGTATTGTATGTATGTATGTATATGAGCTTTGATAAAAGCACATTTAGGATCTCCTCTTGGCAGTCCGTGGAATCTGTTGGTCTTAACATTGCTAGAAAAGTGACTGGAGCAGAGTTTAAAGTTTACAGTTGGAATGCCAGTAGAAGGTTTGTTCCAAAGGGATGAGCCAATGCATGAGGAAAGGTCATGTTGAATTTGTGTTGATGTACAGCAGTGAGGAACCAGAAGATCTCCATGCATGGTTGAACGAAGCAACCAGTGACCTGATTGAGCTGAACTGGCTTGAATGGCTTTCGTACATAATTATATGATGGAGCAGAGCCAACCAGCAAAGCCTATCCAAGAACAAGGATTTTGAATTTTATTGCGTCTTCGATAGGGAACCAGTGTAGTTTATCTCACAGGTATGCTGACACATGAGAGAATTTGTTCATGATGATATTTTCATATTGAGTATTTTGTGTGTGTAACATTCACTTTAGCATTGGTCTGAAATTTTATTGTAAATCTGTCATTCTTTTGTCTGTGCGTAGTTCTTCATACGGCAGCAATGGCCGGCCATGCGAACACCGTGCAGTTGTTGCTGGACAATGGCGCTCCAGTTGACGCTACTGATCTGTCGAAGCATACGCCGTTGTTACGTGCGTGCGAGATGGGTCACACGGATGTCGCCCAGACGCTCATCGACTACGGTGCAAAAGTGAACATTCAGGATCAGGATGGAAGGTCACCACTTCACTGGTACGTGACTCCTTCGTAAGAAGAAGATGAGTCGTACCTTTAGATAGCCCTGAAGTTTGCTCCTTTTCGAAAATTTATTTAGTGATAGGTGTATAACATGCAGTTCAGTGTGCTTGAACTCCTGATAAATTGTCCTTACAAAATTTCAACTGCTCAACTTTCGAGGTGAGGACAGACTCTGAATTGTGAATTTATTGAGCACCAGGTTATATTCGACTTTGTGCATGATGCTGTTCTTTTGTTTCTGCTCGTAGGGCTGCTCTTGGTGGCCACGCCTACATCTGTCAGATATTGCTCAAGTATGGAATCGATCCAAACATTCGTGACTCTGCAGGGTATGAAGGTCATTAACCCTTTGATGCCGAGAGTGTGGTAAAATGTGTTGGAAATCCTATACCCTCCGGCATTAAAGGGTTAAATGTAAAGTTCTGCATTTCGTATTGCATTTCGTATCATTCTGCCGTGAAGCTCAAATTACATCACTGGCCCTAAATGATTGACTTGTATAGGGGGAAAGGAGTCTACTTGAATTGATCAAGTAGAGGAAGCGTTCATATTTTGCGCATTTGCTTGGAAAGATTTGGATTTGTCTGGTAATGGAGATTATCCAAGGCACAGGTCTTGGCTTAAAAGCTCAAGGAACCTTAAAAATGACATGGATTAATGATATAAAGTCATGGACTGGAATGTCATTCGACCTGTTATTGACACAAGAAACAGAAGTAGATGGAAGAAAATTGTGTGTGGTGCAGCCAGTCCTTGTATTGAGAATGGTTAAGAACAGGACAACAAACAGTAAATCTTGAACATGCAACGGCATTTGATGATTGTACACTGTACAGCATGGCAGGATTTTATATTTGAAACCAAAGCTGTCTGTCAGCTATTACCCTGTGTCTGTTAGCACTAGCAGAACCCATCTTTTATTTAGGAAGATGAAGATTATCAATGATTGGTTTCAAGTGATTGGTTTTTTTCTACTGAGCACTACATAGTTGTTTTATGATGTGTATGTCCTTCACGTAGGCGTACGCCTCTCCACTGCGCTTCGTATGGTGGCTTCGTCAACTGCATGTCTACCCTGATTGAACAAAACGGCAACATAAATATACAAGACAAAGAGGTAAGATAAACAGTTCAAATGATTGCTTGATTGATTGATTGATTTTATTTAGATTGATTGATTGATTTGCTTGGGCACAAATTGCTAAGTCAACACTCTGTACACTACTACACTTATTTGACTTACTTTCAGCTGTGCTTTAGTAATTGTGTTTTATATGACATCTAACTGGTACGATTTACTGGCTGAGTAGTTGTTCTGAAGTAATATCTGTTGTGCTTTGTGCCAGGGAATGACAAGTCTACACTGGGCATGTAGCAAGGGCCATTTGGATTCGGTAAAACTACTTCTTCAAAATGGGGCAATACCAAACTGTATGGAGTTCACTGAAGACAGGTAATAAGGTGGTGATGGTGATTGTGGTGATGGTGGTGGTGCGCTAGTGGTTGTGGAGTGGTAGTGGTTTTGGGGTGGTGGTGATGGCAGTAATGGTCATGGACATTGGTGTTAATGATAGTGGTGGCGGTGCTGTGGCAGCAGCAGCGGTGGTCATGGTGGCAATTTTTTTCTCAGCAGCTACGTTGGTCTGTTTCATAAAGGAATGTTCATGTCGTTTGTAGAGAAAGCATGAGTGTGTTTCAAATCAGTTTATGTCAGTACACTATCACCAATTCAAGAAAAGTGGTGAGAAGCACAGTTGTGCAAACCAAAAATTTGGCATATTACATATTTGACCACAACTTTTGTGCTAGTTAATAGCATATTGTACAAACAGACTTGATTATTAGCAAATTATGGTAACTTTATTGTGGTTGCAGTTGTGTTGCATGAGGTTAAGATGTATCGTAATCATAATTGTAAATTTACCGGTTAATAGCATGTCTTCGAGAAAAACTCCGCAGAGGGGCTCATAACATTATAAGCACAAGAGTGACAAGACTGTAATAAAACCCTTTCAGGGCCACTCAAAACTTTAGCTCTACATGAAATTTACTACATAGTTTTAGTGCCTAGTGAACTTTGCTATTACTGAGCATGTTTTGAGTTCATCTGGTTTCAAACAAGAATAATTTGGACAGACAACTTAGTATGTGTGAACTGTTTGTGTGTCTTAGATATACTGCTCTTGATTATGCTCTAATGGGAGAGCACTATGAGGTTTGCCAATACATGATGGAACAAGGTGCTCTGTCGATCACCAGCATACAGGACATTGCAGCTCGCAAGATACAGGTTTATGATCTTCGTCTTGCCTTTGAAACAATGATATTCTGTAATAAGACAGTGTTATATTGTTTGCACAGCAGCTCAATGTTTCTGTAGAACACAAATCAGGGGCAGTGAGACTTTGGAGCAGCAGTCATGCGATTCTTAAACTCTGCAATTGTTTAGTGCTGTGCATGTCAGTCAACTGATTGTTAAATGTTAAGTCTTTTGATGAAGTAATGCAGGTGCGTGGTGGCTGATTGTTAATTTGGAGGTCGTTTACTCACTTTACTGGCATAGTAATGCTGTTAGGTTGACATTTCACTGTTTGTGATGTAGCTTAGGGGACAGTGTGCTTAAATTGTAAAAATAACCTTTTATTATTCCAAAATGACAACACTATTACCGCAGTTTGTAGTATGAGCAGATGATCACAAGCATTACACAGGAATCATATTTAACCGTTTGGCACCATCATGTTCTATCACTCATTTTACCATTGCCATAATTTATGGTGAATGAAAGGCTGAGTCATTGACCTTGTGAAGGGTTGCAAGAAACAATCCCACATCCTTGCTGATCTTCAAGCCAGAGTGTTACCATTTCCCTAAATCCCTACCCTTGTCTTACCCTTATTTGTGACAAGAAAGGGGGGCTTAATCAAACAATCCCACATCCTTGCGAATCTTCATGCCAGAGTGTTACCATTTCCCTAAATCCCTACCCTTGTCCTACCCTTGTTTGTGATAAGGGGGGCTTAATCAATGAACAATTGCCATACATTGCAGAGAATGTATTTTTTCTTCTTCCCTCATCTGAAGCATCAACAATTAAGAGTACTTGACTGAACGTTGTTTATTACGCGTTTTACTATTTGACAGAAAACTATTGTCTTGGTTTTGCATATTCAATCAGTTGTGCATGAAATTGAACTGTATGCTTTTAAAGTATGGTTTAACCTTGAGATGTTTTCCATAAATTCAGGCGTGGTTTCGGGGCTACAGAGTAAAAAAGACTTTTCTTGAGCGAAAGAAATTGCTTATGAAGCACGAACAACTCAGGAAGGATGCAGCAAAGTTAGTAATATTAGTAATTTTTTTACAAGTTTTTTTGTGTAACACAAAGCAGTCTGTTAAGTTGTTCTGATGCTTTGTTCTTCTCTAGATGTTAATGTATCTGCTACCGATGAGTTTCCTGTCATGCTGCTAAATTTCTTGCCCATTTACCGGTATTACTGACGTGTTAACTTAGTAAAGCACTAGTGAACATCACTGTTGATTATTTGTGATATTCCATATAATTTATTAGGATGTATTTTAAGTAGAATTCATCTTTCAAGTTGACCCAAGTAAAATTGGTTTTACAGCTTCTATGGGTGATTAGTAATGTAGTACTAAGTGGAGATATTTGAGCTACATTTTTTCTCACTGTGAGTATGAAACTGTTTTACTGCAAATTTAATAAGAAAATATGTACAAATCCTTTGTTCTGTGCCACTTTAATACTCAATTCATCAACTGATGATTGCACCTCTGATTGGTATGCACTGTGAGAGCCTGAGGTGCTATATAAATTTATAGATACAATACAATAATCTTTTGGTGAGTAAGAAGACTATGGGTTCTGCTGTGTGGTGAGTTTTGTTGTAGCTGAATGCACTCAAAACAATCCATGTAAATTTAAGTATGCTGTTATCAGTACGCTGTACTGCATCTATTTGTAGGAAAAAGGCTGAAGAGGAATGTCGACGCAGGGAAAGAAATCCGAGCAAGTCAGACGAAGTGTCGGACAAGTGACGAGGTGAGGCCTCGGATCGTGATGATGAGCTGGCAATGTGAACTGGAAAAAGCTGAGCGCCATCTAGTCTGAGCTTCATGTATTCATCACCGACAAAGGGAATATTGATCGATGGGAAATTCCTGTCCAGATATCGATGAAGTGGACATTTCTGTTCTGGGCTTTTTGTGGAAAGGCCGTACACACTGTAGCAGAAATGCTGTGGACAACATGCCTCATGTTGTGTGAAGATACTTGTGTGGGATTTCGTAACAGCTTTGGTGATAATGACAACTAGATATTACTTGATGAAGTCCTTCGAAGCGTGAAATGAAATGAGCATCAGCATTCAGTGCAACACTTTCGAACAGGTTGGTGAGTCTTGCATGATTGCAATCAGTGATTGAAGCAAGCTGTGTAGCCTGTGTAATGTATCGTGTAAACCTGTGTAATGTATTCTGTACAACCTGTTTAATGTATCCTGCTCCTAAGTATTGTTCCAGCTAATTTAAATGAATAGCACCATAACATCTAGAAAGACACTGCGACTCGGCATCGATTTTCGACTTGCTGTTGCCGGGCCTCAGCAGGATCGCATTAACGGTCGCCGGGTGCCAAAACTAGGTAAAGATGGTATGATTTTGATAATTTTCGGCAACTGACTAAAAAATGTCCATCAGAAAAAATGTACGGGTCAAAGGCGTGCTCGCCCGCCAAAGTCAGACCCGGCAACTTTTCAGTCCTGGGTTTATCTAGATCATTGGAACTATTTCTTTGGTTTTTTTACATAAATTCAGACCTGTGGCTCTGGAAGTGCATGCTTCTGTGTGTTATCCTTTTCTATCTTCATTTTAAACTAGTTTGCATGGTCAACTAGTTTTATGATTTAACCATCTGCTTGGGTTGGGTCTGTGATTTACTTGGTCTGCTGTTCAGAAACTTGGCCAAATTGTCTTGCATCTGAAATTCAGCTTAAGGAATGCAGTGAAAGAAGTGTGATAGTCTTTCTGGAAGTCAGATTATCAGTCAATCAATCAATCAATCATTTATTTTGTAACAAACCATTTTAGTTATAAATTGCAAGTCAATGGGGAAGGCCACAACGATATGCCCTGAAGGGATCACCGACCCCTTCATATACAATGCATTACATACATCTTCATATACAATACATTACATACATGTATATCAGTGTAGCGCAAACTTTTTTAACTCCCGGCACACTCAGCAGATAAATTTTGTATCGCGGCACACCAATTAAAATTTATTACAATTGCAAAGCCAACGGCAATAAATACAGTTTGTCATATTTTTAGCTTGTCATTTTAGTCTAGCAATAGCGAAACTAGAGCACATTTTTCATTGAATAATCATCACTAATGCGACGAATGAGCTCGTTTACGAGAGCATATTAACTCAAGACGCGGTACGGGTATAGAAGTATACATGTGCTCAGAACGTCAAAATTTTCATACGTATACCTATGCATATGAACGTAAGTATTCAAACGCGCCTACTGCCAATGTTCTAGAATGATCCTGTGATTTTATATATTTTTCGAAAATGTACAGAAATACATATTCGGTCAATCGGTCTCGCCATATAAACACACATTCCAATGACGTCATGAGCGATCCCGATATTTTAAGAATTTTTGTAGCGCCGTTAATAATTATCTACCGGGTTCTACCCATTGCCTCATTTGAAAGCGTTGTCGAGCAAATCAAACAACACGGAAGCGAGCTGTCTTTTTCGGAAGAAATGAAACCAAATCCGATAAAATCTTCATTATATTTACGTTTCGATAAACCGGGTGGTTTGGTTATCGGAAAATGTTTCCCTCTACTCAGTTTACTGTCGTCCTTTCCATCATTTATTTCTCTTTTTGCACAGAATTTGTCCATTTTGAATTTTTGAGGCTAATAAAAAAAAGAAAAATATATATTCGCAGAATTTTATTTATAGTTAACTATTTGTTTCATATTTCAGTAATGATAAATATAAGCGTAGAAGAATATACCTGAATCACTCACACCGTTAGAGATGTAGGCCTACTGGTATTTCTGTAATAATGGCGTCGACAGAACGAGTTAACTATGTAGTCTATGTTTGTATCTTCATAATAATGACGTCGAGAAGAGTAAATAACATAGAGTAGAATCAGTAGAACAACGTCACTAGAGTTTTTAAATACTGAGGAGAAACTATTCTTACACAAACACCATTGGGAAGCCGAAAATTGTATTTATCATATTTATGAAATAATTTCTTCTAAAGTCAATTAAAAGACTACAAATTTTAGGATTCTCTCGCGGCACACCTGAAATCTCACGCGGCACACTAGTGTGCCGCGGCACACAGTTTGCGATACACTGATGTATATGATGATAAGTTTTCAAGAAATGCTGCAAGATCAGAAGTTAACGGGATCTTTTCTGCTTGTTGTCAGCAGAATTTATCATTATATCTGTATGAGTGTATGTTGATCTGGTGTTATTTCGCAGATTCAGCTTGGGAGGAGGAGGAGGAGGAGGAGGAGGAGGAGCTTGTTCACTCACCAGTTGATGATGATCTCACAGCACCAACGTGCCTGAAGACTTTTGCTAAAGAAAAACATTTTTACCTCACTAAGGACAGATCTTAAAACATTCTACCTGCAGATTTCAGAGAAAGCCAAAAATCATGCCTTGCGTTGTAATAAATTGTCTTGCATAATAATCATCGTTGTATTGTCTTTGATATAATTGATTACTAATTCTATTTCTCTATGCTTGTTCTTAAATATATGAAATATGATATTAAATTGATTACTAGATCTAATTCTCTATGCTTGTTCTGAAATGTATAGGAAGGAAAGCATAGCTGTCAATGAATAACATTGAATTAAGTTTATCTTAAGGAGTTAGCTCAGATTAGCCACGTCAGAACCATTTCAGCTGGTGCTGAATAAGAATGGACATCCAAAAATTGGCCACTGCAACAACGCAGAATGACCAGCAGAGATGCCAGAAGTCGGATTTCTGCTTAGATGTAGATCCTCCATTCTTCACTAGAACTGGCCGGCAATCGTATTCTCGTGCTTTTTGGCTGATTGGACCGGTCCCTTGTCCCATCCCCTTCTCTGCTGGCTGGTTGCCAGGATCTGATGATGGTGGATTGAAGAAATCGAATGGCTGGAGAATGAAGGATAGCTGGGATCCAGGTGTTTGCACAATGGGAATATCCTCTGTATGTGGAATGTGCATTGATCCCAGTGTCACCCAGGCTGTCAAGTCCTGTTCAACAGTTACAAAATATCTCATTCTATTGACTTAAATAGCCCCCCTTCAAGAAATCTACCCGGGCTTATATAATACAATACAATACAAGTGAATTTGAAATTGCCCTTTTATACAATGCAACTGAATTTGATATTGCCCTTGTATACAATGTAACTGAATTTGATATTGCCCTTATATACAATGTAACTGAATTTGATATTGCCCTTGTATACAATGTAACTGAATTTGATATTGCCCTTATATACAATGCAACTGAATTTGATATTGCCCTTGTATACAGTGCTAAAAGTGTACAAAAAGAAGTGCCTGGACGCCCCTTACCTTTCCATAAGAAGTGCCTGGACGCCCCTTACATTTTCAGGTGTGCTGGCCAAATAAGTGGCAGGACGGCATAGAGATGTGAAAATAAGTGCATGGACGCCGTCCATGACCGTCCTGCCACACTTTAAGCCCTGCTTGTATACAATGTATTATATGTATTATATGGTTGTGAGACATGGACAATGACCAAGAAAATGAAAAAAAGATTAATGCATGTGAGATGTGGATTTGGAGGAAGATGCAGAGAATATCTTGGAAAGAAAAAAGAACAAATGAGTGGGTGCGCACAGAAATTGGTATCGATATGGATGAGTCGTTACAACAAACAGTGCTAAGAAGAAAGTTGGTTTTCTTTGGTCATGTTATGCGTTCAAATGGTTTGGAGAAAGATATGATGCTGGCATGCGGAGAGGGAAGGAGAAAACAAGGGCGACCAAGGAAAAGGTGGTTGGACAAGGTTCAAGAAACAACAGGAATGAATCTGGAACAACTAAGAGAAGCGACATCAGAAAGAAAGCAATGGAGAAGGCTGGCCTTGTCGATCGCTAGAGTTCAACGAACTGACAGCACAAGGTGACAAGGTGATACAATGCAACTGAATTTTATATTGCCTTTCTGTGCAATGCAACTGAATTTGAGATTCCCTCCTATTCAGTGCAACTGAATTGGTATTGTCTTCCTTCCAAAGTTTAGAAGTGGGCAAAATTGATCATACAAAAAATCACAAAGTCGGTAGATGGCATTGAGAAACTCTAAAAAGAAAGACCTGTTGCAAGTCGTGACACAGCGACTGCCTCAGTGGAAGCTGGAACACGTTCTATGCGCATTGCAGACCATGCACTATTACCCATCAGCACAAAATGACGCTGGCTCTTAATGCACAGAAAGTAATCGACATCACATATATGTTGTATCATGTTGGTCTACAAAACATAAACCTGTGAAATTGACCAACTTGTAGTCAAGGCATGAAAGATTTGATGTAGGAATGTTTAGTACTTAGCTTAATCAATGGATTATGTCATTAGGATGAGCCATGCTTCTACACAGCACATTTGTAAGTTGATAAAGACAATATGCATTGTGTGTGTGTGTGTGTGTGTGTGTGTGTGTGTGTGTGTGTGTGTGTGTGTGTGTGTGTGTGTGTGTGTGTGTGTGTGTGTGTGTGTTTCATGTATATTATATATAATTATTCATTCATTAATTCATTCAAGAAACCTACTCAGGGTTAGTCACGGCCCAGCCACGGCAAAAGAAAAAAGACTTCAGATATATGTGAAACGAACTTTGATTGATCAGATGAAATAAATGTATTTTTAGAGAGGATATATAGCATACATGCTTTTGGTATTCTTGCAGAGCCTTGAATTGCAAAATCTTGATGTGTAATTGAATGTTCAAATCTTTTAAGATCACACTGTTCAAACCATCGACGTCGATGGTTCAAACGATTGGAGTAGGAATATTTCACATAAATTCACATTACGTGAAGTCATGCCCATTCAGGTTTGTGCCAAGACATGTTTCAGCATAAATATCCTTTGAGGTTTGGATCATGTTTATTGTTAAGTACTAACCTCATCAACAATGGGTTCTTTATCGATGCAATCTTGAAAGTTTAGGACAGGATCGAACATATCCATGGCATTGTAAACGGTTGAGCTTGTATCTTCATCATCTTTGCGCTTTGTCACAGCCACCTGTGAAATAAAGACAGTCACATTCCAAATGTAGCCTACAACAGTTGGAATAGAACAACATATGGTGGTATGAGAAAATATATCTTGCTCGGGGCTTAAAGCGTGACGAAATGGACCAAGTGATGCATGGCGTCTAGTCTCTTATTTTCAAATCTGCATGCCATCCTGCGGTATTCCTGCCACTAATTGATTCAGTGCAGCCTGGAAAGGTAAGGAATGTCTTTACGCTTCTGTTTTTACACTTTAGACACTGATCTAGAGCTCTGTAAAAGAAAGCAAATCAAGGGCACTGCTAGTGAAATTGTTCAAAATTTTAACAGTACTTAATGCAAAAGTTTACGAAACTTTTATATAGGCAGTTCTATAAATCTACGACAAGAACAGTGATCTACAGTATGCTGCATTGCTGCTACTACTACCTTTTTGTGTAGTGTTAACCTAATTTAATCCATGCATCTAAAGCAGATGGGTAGTTTGGTTTTAAACACTGCACAATCTCAGCCACCCATTGTCTAACTTTGCTAGCATGCCGGGCTCTGAGACAAGGGGTTACACTGTGACACTGTCTAAATTAGGTTTATTTAAAGGGGCAGTACCAGGGCTGTACTCTAGGGTATATGCAGGTATATAGCATGTACGCATCTCCAGTGACTCACCTATTAGAATTATTATTAATTGATTAAATGTGTAACTCATGTATGGTCGCACCAAAGGTGAGTCTGAGGTGTTCCCATCAGAACGCTGTTCGCATGTTCATTGACTATAATTTCTATGTTATTTTATTACTTTCACATCGTTTATATAGTGCTGGCAATTCTTTTGAAAGATACATAAAAGGAATCAAGTGTCTACTGGTAGATACATCTAGTTAAAGCGTGTGGAACATTTTATCAAACAATTTTTAAACAATTTTATTCATAATAATACACTTAATATGTTTATATAGCACTCCCTAAAGAGACAATTTCTTGGAAGCACTCATAGCTTGCCATGGTTAAAAATGGAGACTTGAGCAAATTTGAGTATCTGAAGTATCTGAACAAGTGAGAACAACTGAAAATTTTAAAAACTGAACTACGTCTTGATATGTAATCAAAGGCAAGTTGATTGTTGTCATTTACCTTATACTCAGCCCATGCCATGGAATTGGCCATCTGATGACCCGAAGGCGGCATGAATTTGCTGACGGTTAGTGGCACAAGTCTATACGCTCTTGGTTTTCCAAATGTATTGGTGTATTTTGCATTATAGAACAAATAGTAATTTGAGGCTGCAGAGCTGTCAGATGACTCTTGACGCCTCATCGTTCTTGTAAAATAATGCATGTCAATGCCGTCCTTTAAGGTTTCATTTTCTCCTAATACTACCCTTGAGGAATCCTTTACACTGTCAAACGTTGCAAACCGGTTTTCGTGGCCATTAATATCCAGATCGACCTTAAAGTTGATCAGATGATTGTGGATGTTAGCTGTGCTTTCTGGAAACAACTCAAAACCATGCTGATCAACTTCTGGTTTGGTGTAGAAATTTGGCTGCATGGAACCACTAATGGAAAACACTACTTCCAGGACCGCGTTCGGGTGAAAGACAAAGTCCAGAATGTAGTCGTACCAACTGGTGACAATAACGGTACGAAGTACAAGGGTGTGAACTGATAGTGCTTTGGCCGAAGAACTTAAATAACTGTCTTGTCCACGTTGTCTTTTCAGCAGAACTTCTTGATTCCTCTCAAACAGACAGGCAGTCTTGCGGTATCGCTTAGGACGGAAGTGAACGTAGTGGACAAAGTCAAAGTAACTGGCATCTTCCGGGCAGTCAATTCCAGGACGAAGTTCTTGAGAAAGCCTTCCTAAGAAGTTGACAGATTCCATGGACACGGATGAGAGAGAAGCAGGGGAGTCTCCACTGTATAGTGCTAGGATTTCTTGTAGACTCATCTCATACACTATGCGATGGTTTTTAAAACGAATGTCATGCAGCTGAATTCCAGTTGTAGACCGTATGTTGAAATGGAAAGACCATCCCAACCAATCCACCTTTCTCCCATGGACTGAAAACCTTCGTCCATCTGGCATGTAACTTTGAGGTCCACGTTGCTGTGGTGGCACTTCTTTCTCACTTCCACTAGCATCGAGCAGTGAACTAGTTTTTGTCATAAATGATGTGAAGTTGAGTTTAGAAAAGTTCCTGCTGAAATCTTCCATGTTGTCAAATTTACTATTTTGGAACCAGACAAAATCTACGTTCCAATTGTAGGAGCTTGTTGTAGTTAAATTAACTCGGAACTGAAATCCAATTGGATAAAGTGAAAAACCTTTTATTTTGCGGTACACACTGATCCACATGGATCGAACGTTTGTGGTGAGATGGCCGGGAAGAGAAATCATGTAGGTCAGACATTGATCTTTGCAGTCTAAAGAATACGAATATCCCGTTACTTGTTGTAACACAGATTCCACTTTTGCCAGTTCTCGAGAGATGAACTCCTTCCACGGTACGATGTCGCCATCAGCTGTTGGAGAACGAAGGCTGTACGGTATTGGTGTGCGCCATTTGGAATGAGTAATGTTGTCGCGAGTTGTGGGACGTGGTAGAGGGCCTACTTTGTGTTCTTCAATCACCAGGTGATCACCCCTGGAGAAAATCACATAGTTAATTTTAATAATCAGTGTAGGCAATGGCAACAAACTCATACCTTCTTCTAAATCCAAAGTAATTCTAATTAAGCATGTATTTATTTCATAATGACCTCCAGGTTCTTGAAAGTTAATTAACAACAAGTGAAAAATGTCCTTACTTAAGACTCTCTGTATATCTTGTCTTACATATGCTTGCAAGAACAATTAAATATAGAAGTTGGTCTAGTGTTATATACTAGGATTTGTGGCTGCAGTGTTCCTGGTACTATCTGTCTCTCTTTTCGGCGGTGTGTTGCAATACTATGTACTGCCTGGAACTACTTTTAAAGAACAACTTTGAACTTTTACAAGGATGGCCACTTTGTGAATCTCTTCTTCACATTACTATGCAGTCAAAATCCTGAAAATGCAAAGTCTACAAACCAAATTTTCAAAAAATAAGCAATTAATTTCACTTATCTACTTCAAGGTTAGTCTTGTGTGAGAACACCAAATAAAGGACTAGTTTAAATATTGCCCCATTTTGTTATGATGTTTGACTAATGTTCAGCATGGCATAAGCTGTTAGAATGCTACAGATAGGTAAAACCATGCCAGAATTTGTATTTTGCACATGTAGATCTGATAATTACCAATGTCCAGGGCCGGGTTTGAGCAGAGTGAGGCCCTAAGCAATTTCAATTATGAGACCCATTTAAGGATAAAAACAGACAAAATGCATATTACTAGATCTAAGTATATTCCTAATGCATATTGCGCCAATAATCCATGTTTGATCAACTACTGTTAGTCTCTAACGCAGTGGTTCCCAATCTTTTTTTTAAACTTCGAGGGTCACTTTTTCTATGTTGGAAGACACGAGGGCCACTTTTTTATAAGTTGAAGGACATTATGGGCCACATGGCTAACATCCAATTAACTAAATGTATAGCCTATAGGCCTAAAATTGTTATAATTGAATCAAAATTGAATGTCTCATGTTATTAATATTTTCTATCCTGTACAAATTGTCAATATTTATAAGTTACAATTTATAAGCCACTTAATTTTTGTTCTTTAGCTCACTTTTGGAGGCCCCCAGATTCCGGAGGCCCTAAGCAGTTGCTTAGTTGGATTACATGTAAATCCGGCCCTGCCAATGTCCAAGACGTTTACATAGAAAACAGATTATCAGCTTAAGAAGCACAGTTGCAGCACTTGACCAGGTGCTTTGTTACAGATATCAAGGATATTCTCGACACTTTGTTAATAAACCATGGCCAATTATACAGAAGTATAATAAATTGTAACTACCGGTTGATGTTGTTATAATATAGTTGTTCTAAATCAGCCAAGATAGTATTCAGGATTTCTTTATTGTATTGGAACTGAAGCTTCATGAAAAGCATTTCACCTGGCAATTATACCAAACTCTCCTCATCAAAAAAATTGTTTGGGGGGGGGGGGCAATCTTATCAACTCATTGTTTCTGCGGATATGACTAAGTACCTGTTTAAATGAGTAGCCAATCTATTATAAATACTCTACTCCTGCACCAACTACTACCAGGTATGGTATGGTTATGGTATGGTATCTGAGCATTTATAAAGCCAATAGGTACCAACCTATTCCCTATGACCATGGCACCACATAATTCCTCCAGACTATAATCTGCTTCACAAAACATTTATTTTTAGGATGCTATACTGCTGATAGACTTGAAAGTGGCCATTAGATGTCTGTAGATTAGCAATTTGTTTATAAAGAATACACTTAACTTATTTACTTAATTAACTTTGCTTTTTCCCCATATGTTATGTCTTTCTATCTATCTGTAAGTTTGTGCACATCTGTTTCTCAATGCTCATGGTAAATAACATACATTACCGTACAAACAACACAGGAAATTATGTCAAACAATATTAATCACAAACTTCTGGAAAATGTGGAAATGTCACCATTATTTATGTAAATTAAAAACATTTACAATTCTAGGAAATACAGTGATTTCGTGTAGCACATGGAAGTAATTCAGCAGTTCAACAACAATACACAAAAATGTTAACCTAAAGGATATATTTTTACTTTTGCATTTTGTGCAACATTTTGCGCAATTTCTAGAGTGCTGCACAAAATTCAATTTCACTGCAAGTCATTACAAGCACACTTGATTAAGTATAATAACAGTAATTGTTCAATGAAGGACAATTTATACTCTAAAATAAATGTTAAATTCATTATTTTATCAAGAAATATTAATTATAGGCAAGAAACTTCCCAAAAGTTAAATTGCTGTTACTGATAATATAGAACTTTGCTTTATGACCTTTGCTATGTAGGAAGTCTGAACACAGAAATCTTGCTTCGAAATCAGCACTTACTAGGTCAACAGAATGTGAAAAGGTTAACATAGGCCTACTTCATCATTTAACAGATTCTAACACACCTATAAACGAAAGTCTAGCAGCATAAGAGATTGATAATGTGTGTCTATATAAGGGTAGGTCACATAAATTGTTTCAATAAAGTTGGATTAAATTTAGAATCCATGTCCTGAACCATGTTATGTTACTTTACATAGTCTACATCAGAATGCATGTTACAATGGTGCCCAAATCTGATGGTTATAGTTGATGTGTAACTGTACTTATTGTGCAGAGAAAATGGTACTTGAGAACCATCTAGTATTAAATGATTGAATATAGACAAGAAAACAACCCGACACAGAACAGAGACCAACACGGCATAATTCAATTTATAGTCCTGCCTAAGTTCTGAGCAACTAAGAAGAGAAGATCTAAAAAAGGCTGTAACCTGTGGTGTAGTGGGGGGGACGTGGGGGGACGCCGTCCCCCACTTTTTTTCAGGGAGGAACGCGACCCCTCACTATTTTGCAGCATTTCTGCTTACATAAATAAACAAAGAAGACTTCAAGACTCACAGTTTCAACTGCTTACTTACTTGAGCCTTTCGCAGTTTCGCATATATATTTATATGTCTTGGCTCTATACTAAATATTCTATGTAAATGGCGTCTCAGCGTCTGTTGTAATTTTGTAAATAAAAGCTATTGATAAATGAAAATAGTACAGTAGTACTGTAATAACAATAAATGAATAATTGAGAAGAAATTTGTAAGCCTAATATGAAGCGAAAACAGATGCCACAGGAAAGTAAACTTACAAGCTTCTTCAGCAAGAAGTCAAAGGCACAGTCACCATCTGTTCTCACCGAACAATCTACAGATCAGCAGTCTGCAGCCGTGGCAGTGGAAATCGAAGTAACCACACATTTTGATTCTCTTGAACCTTTTGTTACATTAACTGATTCAACGCCAACTACAGACAATGTTTTGAATACTTGAATGCAATATGTTACAAATAACAAATTCCTATGTATAAATTTACATAATTACATTTATTAATTTTAAAAAAATTACATTCAACATTTTCAAAAATAGCAGCGCTCACACTATGCAAAATTCTTGCAAGATTGCACTTTTTGCTACAGTTGCTACTTCAATTTCCAGGCGTCCCCCCCCACTTCATTTTTTAGGACTACACCACTGGCTGTAACCTTGGCCTGGTCATTACTGGTCAAAAATTTAATCAAAAATTTAAAATATAAATTTAAAAATAAATAAATGTGACTGGTGCATTCCTAAGTATTCAAGACATTTTGCTAGTTTTTTGCATAAATAGATATCTCTCATAATTACAACGAAACAAAAATACATGTTACAAGTGATTTACTGTACATAATTTATGGTATTTTGTATTTATCATTCAGTCTGTCATCTTTTGAGATAATCTTATGTTAAACACAAAACGTCTAAATCATCAAAGAAGGCATAGCTGCTGATATCCAAATGTTTGCAACCAGAGCTAAGCAAACGCTGAACAGACAGAATGAAGCAGAATTCTTCACTAATACTGGCTGACAGACGAAGTCGATTGGCATGGTAGGACTTATCTGGTTCTTCATCAGTCGTTCATTGTTGGAGTTGGTGCTTTCAGTGCCTGCAGGAGGACTGGGAGATGGTTCACTATCAAAGTAGTTGAATGGTTGAAGAACGAAGGACGGATGATTTCCAAGCATCTCAACTGTTGGGCCAGGCTCCGTATGTGAGATGTATAGGGATTCAAGTGTTACCCAGGCTGTCAAGTCCTACAGAAAAAGCAGACAAAATCCATGTGGTAGTTAAAGATCTGACAAATCGATGTGAACATACTAAACCCTGCATTGCCTCATGACTTCTATGGAACCACACTAGGAGCTCTAATAAATAATATTATGAACATTCCAGATTTATTTATTTATTTATTTGTTTCAATAATTTATTGCTCCGTGTTGTACAAAATTCATATCCTTGCTGCTGCTTTCTGAAGGTGACGAGATGCTGTTCAAGCACTTGGAAGATCATCAACTGACAGACCTACGTCCATGCTTCACACCAATTTTTAGCCTTTTCTACAAAAAACCTTTGAAGCCTCACACTTCAACACTGGTCACTTCTAGCGATCACTTTCGGACTGTTTCATCACAAGAACTTTGCAATCCCTCAGGCATCCATTACCTCAGCTGAATCATAATTATTTACTTCATACGACCGGTAATGCATGAGCAGTGGTCTTGCAGGTAAACTATAGAGTAGGGTGACCATACGTCCTGGTTTTCCGGCACATGTCCCGGTTTTTTGTCGAGCGTCCCGGTGTCCCGACGACCTAGGCAAAAGTGCAAAATTGTTCCGGATTTTGAAAAGAAGGAAACTTGCATACCGGTGTATTGAAAACATCAGTTTTATGTAAACGATGGAGCAAAGTGTTTGTAACCCAAAAAGATATCGTAACGGAAGGGAATTAATTTTTCAATTTATATTTAGTATTATATTATATTGGTCCTGGGCACGACGTTGGTCCAAGGCACGACGTTAAACTGCATCCATCCTCCGCCACAGGGAACCAACAACGTCCCTGCGCCGGTCCTAAACCCGGACAAAGGAGGAAGGTTTGCCAGATGGGTGGCGATATGCTGGCATTAAAAGATCAAGACGGCAGAAATCCGCAAAAACCACGACACAAGTGACAGAGCGACCCAGATGCTTCAAAGTGTCATGATGTGGAGCATACATGCACAGGCCGGTCAGGACAAACCGGTGGAGGGAGTCGGAGGAGAGAGCGTACTTGGGACACATACGGGCATTGACCCAGGTTGTCCTTCTTGCCTTTCTCCCAATATTCTCTTCAATCGGACAAGGTGGTCTAGCTGCTCCAAGATGTTAATGGTGTGGAGCAGACCTGCTGACCAGACCGGTTGAAGCTGGGAAGCATGATGCGAGACAGACTCAGAGAGTGGCGTCGGACACCTACGGGTTGTTAACCCACGGATAACGATGATGATGATGATTATATTACATCTTTAGTAATTCGGCTAGTGAGTCTAGTTTATTTACATAGCCTATTTAAGAATAGGCTAATTATCAAGGCGTAACGAGAAAGTTTTCATAATGCAATGTCAGTGGGGGCACCATATTCAGTTTATATCGATTTCGGTAGGTCGTGTCAAGGTCGTAATGCCATTAATGGGATTTAGACAGTAATTTAGACCACTCATGTCAGCACTGGAATAGTCTTTTTCTAGATAACAACTTAAAATGCTGCCAGTGTAATGTTGAAATTTTAAGAAATTCTGATGGTGAGGGGAACATACCCTCCCAAAATCCCCTTTCGGCTACTTTGTCCCCACTCCCCCAAAAACCTTAAAACTTCCTCTGGACTAGATTTCCCACTGAGCGCCGAATGAGAGTGTTCTCAATATTGTGAAAGAGTGCTGCACTCAGTGCATGGACGGCTATAGAGCAGTTGCCAGTTGGAGATTTCGACACTCAGCATTAAATTTAACTATGATCACACCTGCATCGAACATTCAGCATTGAACATAATTAGGGCCTATCGTTCGAAAAGCATTCACATAACAGAACTTAACCTAACTTAAAAAATCATTCTTCCGAAAAATATCAGTAACTTTGAACTCCTTGAAAGTGTGCAGTACTTTTTAAAACATTTTTTAACCTAGCAAACCTAGATCCATTTTAACCTAACAAACATGATCAATTAATATTAATTCAAGCTAAATATTTATTTATGTTGCATATATAAACTGAACTTATACATAAAAACCTTTGTAAAATTAGTTATTTGTAACATGCTGCGTTCTGCCAGCCTGAAGTGCTGATTAAACGAAAATTGATTGATTGATTGATAAGCTTACTATAAGCAACAATAGCCCACTATTGACTGTTGACTGCAGTAATAAGGACTACTCCTTTGTAGGCCTATAGGCCTACTGCGCCTATAGTCCTGTAGTTAAGGAATAAGCTTAATCAATATTACAACTACTTTCAGTTTTCCAAAAAGTGTCCCGATTTTTGATGGCCAGAATGTGGTCACCCTACTATAGAGGGAAGTTGCCAAGACTGTTAAGCGTGCTAACCTCTTACCCATTCAACCTTTTGGCGTTTGAGATATGCATATTTAGTGCATTCAATAACCAGGGATGAGAGTTCATGGCCAGCCTGAGTCACCACCTAATCAGGTTCTCTAGACACCCATTTGCTCTTCCAACTTGTCTGCTACAATAATAGTCAAATGCTTCATTGTGATCGCTTTTCCAGGGTATGATTGAGAAGTTAGACATCTGTAAGGACTAGTCACTTTTCCAGATATGCACTTTCCCTGACTCTAAATTAGCATTTGAATCCCGCCTGTTAGCTGCCTTATAAGGCGTTGTCCTTGTAATGGCATGAGCAATTGGCCATGTTACGGCACCATAATTATACACTGTGTCTACGTTAAAGTAGAACCCACAATAAAGTGTCATAACTCGGTCACAACAGTTAGGATTTGTCTGAAATTTTACACACAACAACAGTGGCCATAGTTACACGAGATCCTAAAGCCGATTAGAAATATTCTGTAGTTTGTCAAATTTATGAGCGTTTGAGATGCAGCACCGAAAAATGCAACTTTCCAACATGAAAAGAAGTAAAATTCTGCAGCTAAATATGGTGCTCAAAATGTCTTTTTTGTTCACGAACACACGACCATAGACGTAGAGGCTACTGTTTGATGTCCGGTCGGTGATCACCTGGTCAAACAGCTGCCACTCCTCAATCAGACGCGCCCTACGGTTATCGATGTCATGAATACGGGAACAAAAAATGTGCTAATCCGGTACATGTACCCGGATCGAGGTCTGGACTGCTAGGCGGCCAAAGCTGCGGATATGAAGCCGAGTGTCTTCCGGGACAGCTACTACACTACCACGTCTACGGTCGTGTGTTCGTGAACAAAAATGACGTTCTGAGCACCATTTATAGGTGAATTTTGCTTCATTTCAGCTTTTGCATGTTGGAAAGTTGCATTTTGCGGTGCTGCATCTCCAACGCTCATAAATTTGACAAACTGCAGAATATTTCTAATCGACTTTAGGATCGCGTGTAAATATGGCCACTGTTGTTGTGTTTAAAATTTCAGACAAATCCTGAAAGGTTTGACCGAGTTATGACATTTTTTATTGGATTCTACTTTATCGTGGACACAGTGTAGATTGTTGCTATTATTATCATCATTATTATTATCATTATTTTTATATTTTGTATCATTATTATTATTATAATTATAACACCATCTTTTATTTCCGTTTCAAGCAGTGCAAACACCAACTGGCTGTGCCTGATAGGCCTAAACACTGAACCACTGTCAAAACACTAGCATAATGTGCAACAAATGTATATGCATTAATAAGTATGTGATCAGTCTTCCTCGACCCCGGCGAGTTGTGACGCATTTTTTATCGTGGACACAGTAAAAATATATTATAATAATAATATTTATTAATATTATTATTATTAAAAGGAATAAATTATGCATAAAATCTTTAAGACATGAACAGAATATTTGTATGGATGTGCAATGAGTACGATCAGCATAAAACTTAAAGTTATCTGATCAAGATAAAAAGAATTCCCTAATAATTAACAGTGTAGGCTACTTGCTAGCAATTTAACCAAAATTATTAAATAAATAAAGTCGCTAACCTCATCAACAATGAATTCACCATCCGTGTAATTCTGAAAGTTAAGGACGGGATTTAACATATCCATGGCATTGTAAATGGTTGAACTTGTATCTTCATCATCCTTACGCTTTGTCACAACCACCTGTTAAGTAAAGACATTCTGATTGAACAATATACTACCCAGGATGACTGTTCGAATCTCCACACACAATAGTGGATCTGTATCATCAAACTTTATAAGAAAATGATTTCATCTAACAATTGTCCACTACACAGTACTGGTATAATGAAGATTGGGCATGGCTGTTATTAATCAGGATAGGTCAATTACCATGTCTTATGGGTAGAAAATTTTACCCGATTGAAAACATTTTTTTAATAAACTGTATGAAACAAGTATTATGCCAGTCATGGTCATAATCTGAAAATCATAATCAGTAGTACAAAGCATGATGTTATTGTTTTAATTACCTGATGTTTTGTCCATGCCATGGACTTGTCCATCAGTTGATTCTCAATCTTCAAGCTTTCAATGCTCATTGGTACAAGTCTGTATGCTCTCGGTTTTCCAAAGCAGTTACTTGCGTTTGTATGATAGAACAGTAGATACTTGGGTTCAGCCATTTTGAAACTGTAGGCAGCATCAGTATGATTCTCATTATCCACAACATTCCTCCTGAAGAAACGAATGTAGGTCGTGTCATCTGACTGCTCATTCACTTTTGGAATATTTTCCTTCCTTGCAGAAATGTCTAATGTTTCAAATCGGTTTTCATGACCATTGATGTCGAGATCCACTTTAAAGTTGATGAAATGTTTGTTGTTGCCGTACACAGCATTTGATGAAAACTGCTGAAAACCAAATCTGTCAGTTTCAAATCCACCGTCAAATGTTGACTGAAAGGTACCAGTGATGGAAGCTGTCACTTCCAGGACACCATTCTGATGGAAGACAAAGTTAAAAACATATTCGTGCCAGTCTGTGACGACAATTGTACGAAGGACCAGGACATCATCAGACAATCCTACAGCAGGGGGCAAGTGATGATCGTAATTTCTTTGCATATTTCTCTGATGGTGTCTCTTTAGTGGGACACCTTTATCCATTTCAAACAGACAGGCAGCATTTTGATAAAGCTTGGGCTGGAAATGGATGTAATGAATAAAATCGAAGTAACTAGCATATTCTGGACAGTCAATTCCAGGACTGAGCACTGGAGAAAGTGTTCCCAATAGATGCAATGACTCCATCGACACTGAGGATAGAGTAGGAACCGAAGCTCCGCTGTAGAACGTAAGGATTTCTTGAAGACTCAACTCATACACTATGCGCTCATTGTCAAAGCGAATGTCATGGAGCTGAATTCCTGTTGTAGTCCGCATGTTGAAATGAAAAGACCATCTCAACCAATCCACCTTTCTCCCATGGACTGAAAACCTTCGTCCATCTGGCATGTAACTTCGAGGACCACGTTGCTGAAACCCTTTTATGCTTTCAGTGGAAAAACTAAATGATGAATCTACTTTTCCAAGTTCAGGTAACACAGAATGAGAGTCGTGCTCTGTGGGAGCTGGTCCGACCTCGGTGTTGTTGAAACTGCTGTTCAAATGTTCCATGTTGTTAAAGGTTTGATTTCGGAACCAGACAATATCTACATTCCAGTTGCAAGAGTTCGTTGTAGGTAAATTAACTCTGAACTGAAATCCAATTGGATGAAGCGGAAAACCATGTATCCTGCGGTACACACTGATCCACATGGATCGAACACTTTTGGTGAGATGACCAGGAAGAACAATCATATGGGTCAGACATTGATCTTTGCAGTCTACAGAATATGAATATCCCGTTACTTCTTGTAGCACAGTTTCCACTTTTGCCAGTTCTCGAGAGATGAACTCCTTCCACGGTACGATATCGCCATCAGCTGTTGGAGAGCGAAGGCTGTACGGTATTGGTGTGCGCCATTTGGAACGAGTAATGTTTTTCCGAGTTCTCGGATCTGGTAGATGGCCTACTTTGTATTCTTCAATCACTGGTTCAGGTTGATCACCTCTACAGAAAGCGTATAGCTCAAATCAAGGAATAGGATAAGCTTAGGCTACAGTTCTTTCAGCTCCAACAGATAAGCTAGCATTCTTGAGTTTTTCCCCTACAATTTTACTATTTTTATGTTTTCCTGTAGAATTAGTATGTAGGCAAAACTTTAACACGGCCTTAGCTTCACAGTAACAAGTTGTAAGTCAATGACTATGTGACATGTACAAGTCTGACACAATATTGAATATGAAGTTAACAGGCTGTAAGTATTAGGTGCATTAAACTGTATTTGGTTTATGGCCACGTTTAAATTTAGTCTGTCTTTTCTTTGTGCGTAACTGAGAAGTAGGCCTAACTTCTGAATTCAGGAGAGATCAATCATCAATTTCGGAATGATAAAAAAATTAAGTGTTAGTCTGTTGCTGGCATGACCAGTATTCAGAAAGAAGCCAGAATCTTGGCTAAAACTCGATCCTTAATTCCTGCACAGCTTTTTTCTGTCTTTTAGGCATTCTCACTCCTGCTCTGAGATTATAGCTGAAAAAGTCACTCATCTTAATCAAGAACTTTAATAAGTTAAAGCATAATATAGCCTCATTCTCTCGTAAAAGTTATGAGAGATTCCTTCTAAACTAGCCTACAACTCGCCTAGCTCATCGTCATAACATAACATCAGTGGCGTAACTAGGAACTCGGGGGGCCCCTAGACAAAAATATGAAGGTGGGGCCCTCTCCATGCGGTACTTATTGAAATGTATTATTACTTATTTTACTGAAATGCTGATGTATATGAACAAGATACAAGTACAAATTACAGTAAACTGTAAGTTATAACAAGGCTGAAATGACAATTATGACATGTGCGACTGAAGTTAAGTAGGCTGGCCTTAACGACCTATGTAAGGTTTGGTTGAAGTCCTTTGCTATAGTATAGTGTGAAGTCATTCAGTCAAAACTCAGAACTCTTTTCCTTGCCTTAATGTTTGCAAATTTGTCCCCAAGTGTGTCCAGATCAAGCTGCCTGGCTGCTTCGTTTTCAATGCTGATCAGCGCCAAACTGTCAAGGTCAACACCAATGCACCATGCAAATGCAATGACGTCATTTCCGGGACCGGAGGTTATCACTAATTAAACGTTCGTGCAATGCTCTGCTGGAGCTGGGCGTCTCCGACTTGTCGCGTCGTGTCGGGCTGACGGAACTTGACGGGTTCTCTGGTAACCGTACTGAGAGTCTGACACGGTATCGTCTACTTAGTCTACTACCGTACTACAATATTTATTTAACATATTTTTTCGGAGTCTTGCAAACTCGGGGCCCCTCTGGGGCCTTTACACTCGGGGCCCCTAGACTTTGTCTTACGGTTTGGGTCCGCTATTCCGAGAGTCCAGTATTCCGAGGGTCCACTATTCCGAAGGCCCACTATTCCGAGGGTCCGCTATTCCGAAGGTCCACTATTCCGAAGATTGTACTGTTATACGCCTATTATGATAAATCAGTCAGGTTTGGGTCCATTATTCCGAAGGTCCACTATTCCGAACCCTAAACCTAACCCTAACTCACCGTAAATCACCAGGGATACAGAACAAAATACAGCGGATATTCGGAATAGGGGACCCTCGGAATAGTGGGCCGTTACAGTAATCTCCGAACTTATGAAGCTCGGGGATTTTTAGTCAACGGAGTAATTTGAGAATGGGAGTGATAATAATGATTGTGCTTGGGCTTCCCGTCCTGATGACACCACGGGTTAGTAAGCTGTGGGTTAGTTACAGACGTTTGAGGTTTTTGGATTCGAGGTTGAGGAAAAGAGAATTGCAGTAGTCGTGCTTTGAGCAGGAATTATTATTCATCAATCTTACATGGGCGCCCGCAGGATTTTTTGCAGGGGGGGTCAGTCACGACCTGGAGAGTTAAGATATAAAATGTCATTAAAAGCTATAGGCAGCTTAATTTGCACAATTACATTGTCTCAGTAAAACGTACCACTATTTATGAGACTTTTGCAATGAGACGAACAAAATATTTCAACAATTTCCGACTACTAATTTATGGTATAAATATATTAGTCATATATTATTCATGTAAACATTCATAGTAAAAAGCTATAGCACTAATAACTGACTAACAGTACCAGGGACCTCATTTCTTTTCTTCCAGGGCCATAAAAAAATTCAGGGGCAAAACTTAGCCAGCTTGTTAAAATATTTTCTACATGTGCAAGACACTGGTTGAATGATTAAACTTGTTTTCTTCTTGATCTTAGATCCATTTATTTCTTACAATTCACTCATAGTCATTCCGGTAAGCTCTTTAATGGCCTTTAAGAAGCCTGAACATAGGTGCTCCCAGTCCGCTGAGCCAATTAAGGCTAAACAGAAGACTTGAGTTGGGAAAAAACAGGCAGATAATGATGGGTGAGCCCATATCAACCAGCATTCCTGGACGGAACAATGTTCAAAGAAAAGAAATTATTAATAGTACAGGACATGCATGTACGACAATTAAAGTCTATCCAATCATTACATTAACAAAAACTAATTACTCAGTGTGATTTCCAGTTCAATAGACGTAACATAAAAGACCTGGCCTACCGTGGATCCGTTGGGACGATGGCGGAGTGGTGTGCGGTTGGAGGGGCGACGAGACAGACCAGCTAGGCTGAGCTAGTTGACGACTGGCGTAGCATTCTGTAGTGCATTATTAGCCTAATGGCAGTTCGAATATCTTTGTCTCTGAACTCAGTGTGTCGTTTCGGGTAATGGAGCTAATGCTCCGCTCTCGTCAGATTGTGCGCACCGTAACGATTAACAGGTTATGAACTGGACTCCGTGTCCCGCGGTCAGTTTTTCTTCTCGATATGCACTCTCCAGTTTTGAAGGAGCTCTCATCATCAGGGGTTACGATGCCTCCTAGACAATCTGTTTAATTTTCTCTCCTCCTCCCGAGCCGGCCTTCCACTATCAGGGCGGCTTTCCTCCTCCCGACATGAGTTTGGCTCGATTCTGATCCCTACTTCGTTTTTCATCTGGCTCAAGTTGCGCCCGCCCTGCACAGTGATAGAAGCCATGTGCACTGCTAATTTTCGGCTCTTCTGTGATCCAATTTTATCAGCCATCCCCCTCATCTGTCACAGTCAGTCCCTTGTGGAGTGTGTATCTCATCTTTCACCTCTTTGCCTTAGGAATCGCCTTCATCTTCGTCCGACATGGGAAACTTTATTCAACACCTTATTCGCCCTTAATTATAGGTCGCCGGTGTGGAGGGAACGCATCTTGGGCTATAAATGCATATGCTCCACTCCCTGTCAGATGGTGGTTGGGGACCCATCGGTTGTAAACGATTCATAGGTTACGAACTATAGACCTGTATATATATATATATATATATAAATATAAATATAACTTTAAACTACTGACTGAGAGGGTGAAAATAGCTTGCACATATTTTGAGCATTTATTACTC